>JARHVA010001889.1:1200000-1562500 GCA_037957365.1 Torreya grandis
CTCATGACAAGGCATCCTCCCGAGGGGGTGATATGTATGCACCCAAAATTTAAACAGAGAGACACTCTCAATACAAATATGATGATAATGAAATGATCTCTTGTTTTGTGCTCCATAAGGAACTCTCTAGCTCTTCTTCCTCATTCTGCTTCCCTAATCCTCCCTTAACCCCCTTTGGTCCCCTTTTTGACTTCTATAGCTCATGTCAACTTGTTTCAAAAACTTCCCATGAAAGATGAAATATAATTTTAGGTGACAAAATTGCCCCTCTCCATTATATAACCACCCTTGTAATTACACAATTGCCATAATGGTTTTGTAATATAGGTAGTGGTTTTGTCTCAAAAGGGCAATTTTGTAAATTAGGGTGGCAGTTTCATCACCCAAAGTGTTAGTTTCGCAACCACCCTTGCATAAAGTGATAATTATATCCTTTTGTAATAATCTTCAAATATTAGCTCCTAAGAATCACTCTTTGATGTTTTTTGCATGTCTTTTGTCATGTTTCTTGTTCAATATGTCCCAAGTTCACCTCCAACCAAGCCTAACTCACTCCCTCATCTATTTTCAATCACTTTTAGTTCCTCTCAAGTTTAAATCCCATTTGGGCTCAGTTAAACTCCCCCATGCAGGCTCCCAATTCTTTCTATAAAAATACCATTAGAATTTATTTTTAAGCTTTTGTAGCCACAACCCTACTACAATTACATGAAGGTCTAGCATCTATATTTTTCATGTTGACTACATTATCACAGGTGTAGAAGTATTATTGGTTCAGTAACTCGGTCTTTTAAAACTAGAGTATTGGCCTAATTTTAGATCTAAAAATTACCATTAGAAGTTATTATTTTTAAGCTTTTACAGCCACAATCCTGCTATAAATACCTGAAGGTCTAGCCTCTATATTTTTTATGTCGACTACATTATCACAAGTGCAGAAGTATTATTCGTTCAATAACTCAGTCTTTAAAAACTAGAACATTGGTCAGCCTCAGTTCAACTGCTCTCCATTTGTGATGGTCTCCTCTTCTTCCCCATTTATTTTATATCTTGGTCATCCTCTAGTTAGAGAGTTCCCATAATTCACATAAGGATAAAAGGAGCTAGCATATTGAGGATTCATTTATCAACATACTACATGCATTCCAATTGATTTATGCCTTGGTCAGGTTGGAGTCCCTTTTGATTTTGATATTATTTATTTGTTATATTATATTAGTGTAGTTATTTTTGCATTATATTAGTTTCATTATTCATAAAAGAGCAAATTTGAGAGGGAGAGAGATTTATTTATTTTCATTGTCTTTACTACCAACAAGAAATAGTAGTTAGTTTGATTGTGCTTATATTTAAATAGATTTACTTTCTCTCCATCAACAAAACATTTCACAAACCATTCATAAGAATATTTTTGATGAATTCTTAAAACATTTCTAGCCAACATAGTGTTTCATTTCTAAGATCAAAACAAGTTTCTTGCATTCCTAACAACCAACTAGTAAATCACAAGAACTTAGACAACCTTAGGCACACAAATAAAGATAACATATCTCTGATTTTTGTTTGTTTTCATAGATTAAAAGTGTTTTTTTCCTCTTTTGAAAATAGAAAATTAGAATTCACTTTTTTTTCTCTTTAGTAAATCATTTGAAAAGCTTATTTGTAGACAACGAAAGTAAAAAAACAAAGTGATATCACATAGTTTTTTTAGACTAGATTTAATTTTATATTACTTACATATTTATAAGACATAGCTTGCATACTTAATCCACCCACATAAACAAAAAAAACTAGAAAAATAACATCACCTAGTTTGTATCTAGATAAAGCTAGGAAAAATCAACATCTTACATAATAGTGTATGTTTCTTTCTCTTTCCTTTGCATGCACTGTGAATTATTAAGAAAAGATAAAAAGAAGTTTTGTTTTCATTTAATTTCAGTTTTGTCATTTCTTTTCTTTCATCATTTCAATTCCAACAATTAAACATTTCTTTATATAAACCCAAAAAAAATTCAAAAACAAAAAAAATAAAAAAAAAAGTGTCGAGAAACCTTGCCAACACATGCAAGCACCTAAATATCATTAGAAGCATTGACAACACATGCAAGCATCCAAGACCCATCCAATCCTTTCCCATTCATGCAAGTACCCTACACAAAGCCTTACTTCAAACAACACAACAAAAATACACCATAAACCATTGCCTAAATAAGGTCATACACTTATATCTTGGCTTTTTATCCAGCTTCCTTTGGATGACCCTTTTTGAGACACTATATCTTGTTTGCCATAGTTTATTCCCTAGGGTTAGATCACCTGATCCCACATTTACCATACAATCTAATATTAACACCGAGCTAAGATGTGTGATTTTCTATTCCACCCTAATTCCTCATCTTATTATTGACTCTTTGGCTACCTTGGATGAATAAGAATGAATTCCTGACCCACCTATCACTTTATTCATCAGAACATACACCATCACTATAACATTATCCATGCCTAGCTTTCCACTCACACCTCCTCCTTCTCCTCAAGTCAAGCCTTATCTTAGATCATTCACATCTTGTGGATGACATTGATTGAGCATAGTCAACTCGACAAAGTAGATATTTTCACGTGAGTCATTTAGTTTGATCTCCCCCACTTCCCTAGTCCTTACATTAAACAAGAGCTTTGCCTTATTGTGATATTGAAAATCAAAGGACCATGGAGCTTATTTTGGCATAGCTTGACACTCTTAATGAACATCATGACATTATTGAGGTCTTTTGGTTCCACCATGAGAATCCATTACCACCACCCATTTTGAATCTCATCTTGCCTAATAACCAAACCAATTCGTAGCCCATTCATTATGTTGGTTGCCTTAGCCTAACCTTGGGGAGTCGAATACATATTTTAGTGTGTGATATTTATGTGTATATAGATACTTAGAAGTGTAGGTCTGTATATAGTGTTATTTAATGGCTTGAGTATTGGAGTAATACCCATCAAACCATGGCTCAGATAAAACTAATGACTGCTTTGCCCAAAATGACAACTCCTATGAGTTTTATGACTTTTAAAACATAATTTTTAGAAATTAAGAAAAATAAATTAAATAAATTAAAAAGAAACAAAAGAAAATAATTTTATGCATGAAAATAAGGAATTCAATCCATAACCCCTAAGTTAAAGAGAAATCCTAGAGTAATGCTCAATCAAATTCTAGAAAAGATGGTCATATTTCTCTTTAGTGCATGGGAATCATGAATTCAGTTGAAACCCTATGATAAAAAAAATAAAAATAAAGCTCGAGCAACAAATGGATTCACCAATATGTTTTGCCTTGTTTTTTGATTTAATAATATTTAATAGACATAAAACATTGAAATATAGTTTAGATTATAATATATGGTATTCAAGCATAAATCTGAATGTAAAATATAATCAATTAAAATTAATTGATAAGTGACACATGCTAAATATAGTAAGTATAACCAAGAGGAAGATACTTGAATTTTCTAGTTTTTGGTTGACTATAACAAGGTATTTGATAATGGAAAAAATGATAAAATAGGCTTGTGATAGCTCATTTCTCGGAACAAAGTCTGCATTTATATCTAGACAAGTTTGTGCTCCCTGAACAACCATGTAGTGTGGCCTTGTCTATTGACTATGGATTTATCTATTATGGAAGTGAAAATTATTATTACTTTGTCACCTGCATTATGTTTTTTGAGAGAGATGAGATATTTTGATTTTATTATTATGTATAAACCTTTATTTTCCTTCTCCTTGCCTTGAAAACTTTAGGTGTACTTTTCAAAGCTATAAACTTACAAAAAAAAGGGGAAGTAAAATGGACTGAGCTGAACCAAATAACCCACATTAATGATTGACCACTACCTATGTATCAAGATAATTCAAGGATGGAATCAAGCCACACATAGTTCTCCCACTTAGCATGATTGTGAAACCATGTTCCTTCACTATATGCATGCAATTAGTAATTTGGCTTTGATACTTGACAGTGTTCACTCTTGATGTGATTTGGAATGCTCTAAACTTGGATTGTGACTGATCTTAATGTCTTGCATTAAATTTATGAAGAACTAGGTATATTTTCTCAATGTGCAGTAGTGTATAAGTGTTCAATATATAGTGCCAAGCTCCAGGGGATCCAATGGTAATGAATGACCTTTGATTTGTACATATAGGAGTCTAATTGAAGAATTTACTTTATCTGACTTATGAAGCATACGAGATGACCCATATGGATATATTTAATTTTGAAAATTAGTTATTAAATGGTGCAAGGACAAGGTCATGCTAAGTGGACTTATTTATAAAATGTGGCCATGTCCTAGAAAATCATGAACAACTAGTTTGAGGCTAGGAGCAGTTTGAGAGTGATATAAGGCAGTTTGAGCAATTACCTAGGAATTCTTGTGTAATAATGACAATAAACAAAGGGGTTAAGCCTGTCTATAGATAAATGGATAGAGGAATGACAAATAAAAATCATATATTTGAGTGTAAGTCAACTAGTTTGAGATATGTTAAAAATTAACATTATCAAGTACATGTGACCAAATTTAGGTATTTATAGTGGCAGAAAGGGAAATAAACTAGATCAAGAGTTGTTCGAATCAGGAATTATGTTTCTAATCATGCTTGGATATAATCATCATCTTCTGAATGGTACCAACTAACACTAGTCTCTAAAACATGACAAATTTGTCTAAGTGGAATTTTCTTCTATGTTTCCATGTAGGTTGTGTTTACTTGTAAACCTTATCTATGTGTGATCTTTATGAGCTATTTGTGTGCACAATTCTAGAAACCCATCTCCTTCTCTTTGAAACCCTAGGTCCATTTTAGACATTAGGTTTAGGCAAGGAAAATAGGGAAAACATGGATTGAGCTGACCCCTAACCACTTCTCAATGAATGGCTAAGCACTACCTGCATATTCGATACTCTGAAGAGGAAAGTCAAACCACATGTAGTTCTCCTTATTGGATGTATGGGTACAATCATGCTACTTTAATGAAATAAACTTATGATTTAGATCTATATTCTTGGAAAATGACCAATTTCACTTAGTTTTGAAGAGCTTTAGACTTGCTTAGGACCTACTCCTTGTACTCATTGCTAAGTTGTAAAGAATAGGGAAGTTCCTTTAAATATACAAGTGATTTTATGTGAGTGATAGATGTTTTTTAGATAGGGAACATGCTTATACTTGTTGTGTATTTATGTAGGACCCTTTGGGTACTTTTTCATGCCATCGATGTGCAAAACATATGGGCTGACCCATGAAAATGATATTGAATTTTAAAATTGATCATTACATGGTGAGGGGCAGGTTTGGAATTCTAGAATAATCTAGGTCTGTCAAATTCATTTGAGAGACAAAAATGTAGATTTGATGATCTAAAGATAGTCTAATATGACTTTGAGCATGTTAGACATAGAATAGGGAATTTTTGTAGGTGACTAGTAGTAAGTTGGGAAGGTTCGACTCATGAAGAGCATGTGGATGTTAGAAAATGGTGAATAAGAGTCATATGTGTATGCATAAGTCATGTAAGGTAAAGATAGGTCAAATATGACATTGCCAAGTGTCTAATACCAAATTTTTATGTCTACACATGCTATTCATATTTTACTTGAAAATTTTGCAAAGTGAAACCTATATAATGGAAAACAATAATGCATAAGTGATAACAAGTTCATTCTATGAAACCCTAATAGGACATACACGACCGTAGATAGATAAACATGACACTGATGAAATTTTTATGATTGGGTTTATACAAGACACACTTGCATAATGCAAAGATATGTCCAAGAACACAATATAATTTTTAAAATTTAGTAGAAAGTTGCATATAATCAAAGTAGTCAATCTACAGGTTCAAATTTATAAAACAACATAATAAATGTGATAATTTCTTAACCCTTTATCATTTACATTGTTTATTTTAATTTTATTGTGGCACTCTGACTTATTTCTCATCGTAGCTTGTTATATAGATTTAAATTTTGTATTTTCATTTGTGTATTCTTAGATATATTTAATTGTAATTAGTTTATTCTTTATTTTTTATAAAACCATAATTATGGTAGATATTTATAGATAATTGAATCAAATTAAGACTCTACTAGCACGCATACTAACTCCAATGGCTATAATTGAAAAAGAAGGGATAAAGGGGACGAGTGCACTCATTACTTAAAAGTTACCAATAACATTGCCTAAGAGCACTATGGGTGCTCTAGATAGGTGTCAAAGTCCCAGCAACTTCTAACACAAAGCCCAAAACATAAGAGGAAAAGAAGAAAAATAGGAAGCATTGAGAGGATTGAAAAAAGGGAATCATCAAAATTCAACAAAAATTCTAATAACACTTAACTTGGGCTAAAATTAAAAAACTAAACTAATTACACTTAATAAATACTTCAATAGCATTTTTAGGTGTCTAGAGTATTATGAATGAATGCAATATTTTAATAAAATACACGAGACCAAGTAGTTTATGGGACCAAGATTAGTAATAAGAGTTTTCCAAGTGAAAACAAATGCTTGACATAAGGGATGCTCTATTAGTCTTGTGAAATATCTATTGTATTTTTGGTGATAGATCTTTTACTATGAATTTTGATATATATTTTTGTTATGTTCTCTAGGTTCACCTGTTTAAACAAGGTGGTTAGATTATCCACTTTTAGAATATTAATGTACTTGATCTAAATGTTACTGTAGGTTGTGCACTCCATGATGCATTACCATTTTGTCTCCACCACTTTTTCATTACAAAATATGAATGTCCTATTTTCCCACTCTTCTTTAGGTGTTATCTAGCTACCAATTTCACACCTAAGGCAATGAAAGTAGGTCCTTAGTTTAGGCATTAATATTTTTGCCTTCCATTTTATTTCTACTCCTATGTAGGCCTTTTCATCATGACCACATGTGGGATTAAATTCTTTATTTTGGTATTTTTTATTTTTCCCAAGTTGCTTTGTCCACATGGCTATCTTGAAATTTTCTCTCGCACACTTTTTAATCTTTTCATTAGTGTTTGGGCATTCTTGTGTATGTTAATTCCTTTTTTACTTATGCAGTTGTTATTCCATTTCATCCATGTGTTCTTCCTCCTATTTAAATATTTTTATACAACCGTTATGGACCATCAATGAGTCTCCACACTTGTATTCTTTAAACAAATTAACATTTAGATTGTAGCTAATGCCTCTAATGATAAAGTATTAGCTAATAAAATATCATACCAAATTGATGTTTAAATTTTGAGGCTGCTTGTGATTAGATGTTTGTTGATTCTCTCTATGTGTCTCAATTTTAGATTTGCAACATTATTACTTCAAACTTCACATCCATAAAAGAATACCGGTTTGATAAGTAACTTGATCCAAGTTCTCTTAGTTTTCCCATCCCATAATACTACATTATTACATCCATTTTATAATGAGTATAAATTATTCCACCCACCCATCCCCCCCTATATTGTTTTTGTCCCTACAAAACTCCCAAATAAGTTATCAGTCAAAATAAAGTCTAGTAACTTGTATTCTTCCATCACTTCTAACATGTTTCCTTTGAAAATCAAGTTAGTTTATTTATTTTTTATTTGCCCTGTGAGTAACCTGTAATCAACAACACTTAATAGATCTGAACCCCTGTTAGTCAAGCTCACTCTGAGAACGTCCAACCTCGCTCTGATACCATTTGACAGGACCAAAGTTTCCCAAAGTTCTGACACAACTTGTCAGATTTAAGAGCACACATGATTACCAATGTATAAGCAACTTAAACATGCGGAAATACCAGAAGAATATACAAGTAACTAGAATTCAGAAATAACACATGATATGAGAGACAATACACAACTTGTATTAAAACTCTTTCAGAAGGAAATACAACAAAGAAGGCTGCCACAGTTCTTCTTCCTTACACACCTCTAGGGCTCCCACACCTCTAGGGCATAAACAATAAATCTTCCCTCAAAGCTCTCTCTTAGGTCCCAACACCCAACTCAAACACAGAGTTGGTGTTCACCTTATACCTGTGCTTTATGCACACCACAAGTGCTCCACGCACTCCACAAGTACACACTGTACTCCAAGTAGATCCCACCTGATTCTGCTCCCTGTTGTGTTGCTGTCTTATCTGATCTTGCACACCTAAAAATCAACCTGGTTCTGCACACCTGTGAACCTTGACCTTGCACACACATACACCTGCAAATCAATGATCTTACTTACCCATGCAGATCTCCTATCGTAGCCATGCTCACCTGATGACCAAGATCATACATACATGAAGAACCCTTCTGATTCTCCAATCCAACACCCACACTTGGTACTGTGGCACTAGGAGGAACACACCATTGCTCTCTTCTCTTTGAAGGAGCTTATTTGCTCTCTTACTCTCTAGCACTTGTTTACAATACAACCATGAGTCTATTATATAGATCTCATCCAAACAATAATTAGATATCTAATACAATAATTAGATCCGCAGCTCTTAGTCTAAAATTAGCTCTAAACATGCAAACACTTGGTTCATCAACCAACTGCCCGTAATATACTCGCAGCTCGAACCACAGGTGACCGACGTCAGTCCCTGTCTGCCTGGGGGTCACCGACGCTGGCTGACTTCTGACCGACGTCGGTTGCTTCCTGTCTCCTACCCGCCGACGTCGGTTGGCCTGACCGACGTTGATGTCTATGACACTCCGCAACTCTTCTGCAACCTCCTCCATGTCTGCATCAGTGAAGCTTTTAGCTCCACAACCTAACAGTTAGTTTATTTATTTTTTATTTGTAATGAAAATATCATGACTTTGGTTTTACTAATATTCACTTACATTCTAGCCTCTTGACATAAGATTTATAGGGCCCTCAAATTCTCTTTAAAACTATGTGTTTTTTGTAATTATGATAAGATCATCCACATATGGGAGTAACTTTACTGCACAACTAGCTAGGTGAACACCACCTCCACCAACTTTGTTTATCCACTTTTCTAGTTTATCAATGTATAACCCCAAAAAAATGGGGGATAATGGATTTCATTGCTTAACACTCATGTTGCTTCCAAAGCATTTTGACATTCCTACACCTTTTCTGATTTTAGCTTAGACTTGATCATAAATCCTATGTATTGTTTCTCTATATTTATCTATAACTTTGAGTTCATCCATCCTACTCCAAAGTTTGCTTCTAAGTACAATGTTAAATGATTTTTTGAATTCAATAAAACAACATAAAGCTTCTTCTCCTTGGCTATCCCATACTTTTAAAATCAAGTGCCTAAGAGTTAAGCAATAGTTGATAGTGAAATGCTTTGACCAGAAACTTGACTATCTTTTCACTCTCTTCCCTTAATTTTTAGTCCAGTTAGTAGATATATGTTCAACCATGCTCTTTAATAGTTTTATAATAAGAGGGTTAACCACAATAGTATGATAGTTTGATAAATTATTGATGTATTCACTTTTATAGAGATGAATAATTACATCGGTTGTCCCAGCTGTCAAGAAGCCTTCTTGGATGACACCATTGAATATGCTTTTGATGTGTGGTGCGATAACCTTCAAACCCCATTTTAGATATTCTACTTGTATCCCATTTCTCTTCTACTTTGCCCCTTGCTAGTCTCTTTATAACTTGAGTAGTATCACCTACAAAGAAGGGCTCAATTGTTGTGTTAATTATAGGAGGGAAGTATTTATCCTCATCTCATTTTTAGGGTAATTTTGCATATTTCAACCATTGGGGATCTATAATATAATTCTCTATTTGTTTTCTCTCTTTTTTTGTAGTTATATCCTAAAGCCTTTGGGTTTGTGTTTTTCAAGAGAAATCAATTCTTTCTTTCTTGTACTCATATAATCTTCCTTTTTAGACTGCATCAATTTTTCATAAGCCTTCTTATTTTATTTATCTATCCCAAGTTCTCTCAAAGGTCTCTTTGTTGCCTTGTACAGTTCATTGTACCATAAATTTATTAAAAAACCACTTGTATTTCCCCTCTTAGGCCTAGATATTTTGTATATGCTTAGTGCTTTGTGAATTATGAGAATAAATATTTGACTATTTATTAAGTAGCTAGCCATACAAGGTATACTATTATCAACTTCCTAAAAATGTTTTTTAAGGGTTGCTTTAAAGAGTTTTTTATTCTCATGAGTCACAAGGATTTCACCCTGAAGAGGTATCTTTATTTGATTATGGTGAGCATGTTCTCCTTGTTGGTTGTTTATATACATGTCAATATTTACATATATTGGATTATGATATGATTTCAACTCTATAGGGTAATCCTCAACTTCTAACTCCACCAGTCTCAAGATCAGGGTTAATTTTAGTGGGCGATATAAAAAAATCCTTGGAAGTTATGAGGTGAATCATATTCATAATGGTGTCAAATCAATTTGGAAGGTGTATCATTATGCAGGTGAATCATGTGATGTCACATGGTGAATTATGAAAGTTCTGTTAGGTTTCTTTGACTTATGCTGAGGAAAGATGAACATTGACAAGATGTAGGCATATGCCTAAATGACATAGATGAATGTTGATATGGTACCGCCAAATGTCAACATGACATAAATAAATGTTGGCATGATGCAAATAAACACCGACATGACACTGATGAACATCAGCACCATGTAGATGAACATCGACATTATGTAGATAAATGTTGGTACAATGTAGATGAATGTTCGTGCAATATAGATGAACACTTGTACCATGCATATGAACATCACATGGGCATTCATATATATCGATTTGGCATTAGTATACATGTTTTTAGTGTTTGTATACATGTTATTGGTGTTTGTCAGTGTCATGTTGGCATTTATTTGCATCATCTTGGCATTCACCTACACCATGCTGACGTTCATTTACATCATGAAGGTATTTGTCTGCATTTTACATAAATTTAGTTGTACCATGTTGACATTCATCTATACCATGTTGATTTTCATCTATGGTTTGTCATCTAAACCATGTTGGCACTCATCTACACCATGCCAACATTCATCTGTGCCATGTCGACATTCATTTATGGCTTGTCATTGTTTATCTACGTGATTCAGGGGAATGTTGGCATGATGTAGATGAGTGCCAACATGGTTCAAAAAAATTCCACCATGGTGAAAATGATAGAGGCTAATGATGAGTATTTTTGTAATACATATAAGCATTGGTATTCTACAGGTAGATGACAACATACTACAGATGGGCATCGATATATGTGTTGAAGAACACCATGGCTCTACAAATAGGTAATGCGCTACTATGCATCATGCCAATGAGCATCTACATGTCTATATGATGATGATGTGGATTACTCATCCATGCCATGCTATCTCTAGTAAGTGCTCATGTCATATGAACGTTTGCCTTTATCAAGCAAAATACCTATGAAAGTGCCAAATGCACCTCAATTTCCACCTTTTTCCCATTTCTTACTCTCCTTCCATTCTTGATATTCATCACCTCAACTTTTAAAAACCTATTTTCATCCATGGATTCCATTTCTTAGACCTCTTTTGACGTAGGTGCAAGTATAGCCAGAAGCACAGAGGGAAACCCCAAACTCACTTTCCAAAATTTGAAGTGCACCGTCATCCAAAGGCTTCTACAATAAGAAGACACATACAACAATTGGGTGGAGCCTTGTAAGTTCAATGACATTATCTACATGCCATTATCTACATATCATTACATTATACCATGAAGAAATTTTGGATTTGTAAGTGACAACTATTTCCTCTACTCTAAATCCTATAATGTTTGTCAACACACTCTCCTTTGAAGCATAGGAGGTTAGTTGGAGTTGTTGTTTAAGGCTTTGAGTTTAAGATTTGTACTATATTTATTTCAAATAATTATATAAATATTGATCTAGTTAATTTTAAATAAAATATATATTTCTTGAAAAAATTTAAAATGAAACAATTGCTAGAAGAAACACAACTAAGGGACATCAACTTCCTGAGGCCAAAATGGAAACAAACATGGAGGAAGATGTAGAATTGACTTTGCAGGTGCCCGAGCAATAAGTGATAAGAATAAAATGAATACAGAGTTTGATTACACCTCTAACACAACCATCCACTCATGTTACTGGTATAACTTCATGAACTAGCTTTGCTTTGATTGAATACTCTTTTATCATTGTAATATTTTAATACTCTTTTATATGTATAGCGATGCCTGCGTAATCTATATTGCAAGCACCAGGGGGTCTGACAGAGCTTTGAGAGTTCCACAACAACAAAAACAATAATAGCAACAACAAAAATACCAACAACAAGATGCACTAAATAAAACTATGTTTTTTTTTACTATATGCTAATTTGATATTAGTTTTTGTGTCATTTTAGTGATTTTAATTCTCATTTATAGGTCATTCTTCTCAACCAAAAAAAATTCAACTACCACCACCCCATCAGGTCCCTATAAATACTAGAATTAGGAAATGCTTATTTAACCCATCTCAGAATGGTGGCATGGTTTAGGTTGCAACGTTAGAGTTTCCAAACTTTTCACTTGTTGGTCTACCCAGTGTAATGAGGACTATAATTCTTCATGAAATTAATCTAGATAAAGAGTATTTGGGCATTGATAGTGGCATGCCCATGGTTTTTTTCAACCAACATGATATGATACAAGGATCTCAGCCCACGGAGCCTTCACAATGACCTCGTACACCCAATTCTCCACCTAGCAGCACTGAAGGCAATCTTGTGTAAGAGATTCCTCAAATAGATGACTAGCATACTTTTTTTCCTATTTCTAATTTATTGGTAGAGAATACTAAAGCTTATGTTAATGCCTTTATTCTTCCAAACCTTGATGATTTGAGAACCTAGAAGCATCGAGCAAAAGTATTAATTTAAGAAATAAATACTCGTTTCCACAACCATAATTAACGCAATAAATTATACGCAATAGTGGAGCATCAACCAATAAAAATTGATATTTTATTCAACGAAGCAGTTTCAAAAAGTGGTGTGGTGAATAATAGCTTTAATGATGATGTTCTTGATATAATGTTAAACAGACTTGAGAACTTAAATGCAGAAGCCCAAGCATACTATAACAAATGGGTAAAAAATAAAGACCTTGTGGATCTTGCGAACATGGAAAAAGAAAAATATGCAATAAGTTTCTTTATGGTTTTTTGAAATTAAAATTTATTTTAAAACATTTAACTAATTAAATGTTTTTTGATCATTTGCAGTCAAAATATATAAATCTGAAGAACCAAGTTGTTGTCCTTGACATGCATCTAAAGAATGTACGCAAAAGTATTTCTACGGTAATTTTTTTCAAGGAGAAACTTATTTTATTGAGTAAGCAAAATAATACTTTGAGGAAAATAATTCAAAAAAATGGATTAGATCTTGATGTTTTGTTTAAAAAAAAAGTTGAAGCAGACCTGTCATTGCTTTCAATAAGAGATGTTATTGTAGAAGAATGGCCAACTCTTGCCAATATCTATTTTGTAGTGAAAGATCTTCAAGAATTTGGGATCTCGATCTTCATAGACAACACAACCACTACCAGTATCAGCCAATAAGTAGTGGAAGGACAAATTGATCCACAACGAGACTTGAGTGTTATTTTGTAATTTCTTCCATAGCGTTGTTTTGTAATTAATGAAAACCAAGGTTTGAGCTCAATGCCTCAAGTTGTTTTATGCTTATATTTTGTAATTACTGGAAACTTATGTTTTATAATATTTAAAATATATTTTGTAATTATGGATTTATTACTCATATTAGGCTACGATGTGTAATAATTTGTTGCAATGTTCAATTGGTTTAATTTATAGTAAATTTGGTTTTAAAGCTATTAAAATATTGTTTACCATTTATTTTTTATTTAATAATGAAAATTTAATTTAAAAGGTCAAACAATAAAAAAAAATAGAATGTTGAATATGTACTATTTTTTCCAACTCGCAATATAAAGAATACTAATGCAAAATGTTAAAGATAGGATCATATAAATTAAGCATTTCATAAACAACTTAACTCAAATCGAATCAATTAAGCATTTCATAAACAACGTAATAAATTGAGATTGATGAATTAAACAACATAAATACTATTCAATAGTTTTCATATACATATTACAATGTTACAAACTAACACTTAGGTATCTCAAACAACCCTTTGGTAACCCATGCCTCATAGTTGATATTTGTATGTCTTGTCTCACTAGCATTTTCAGTCTCACTATCTTCTTTTGTAGTTGTATTCGTGATACTTCTTGTTTTAGTTAGAGTACTCCAAATTGAAATTACTCTATCATATAAAAAAACATCCACTTCATAACTTAAAACATACAACCTTAAACATGTCTTAAGATTTTTATCCAATCTATTTCGAAGCCTTTATTTAACAAAATATAATACACTAAATACCCTTTCATCTTCCACGGACCTCAAAATCATTGTTTGCCACAATTAATATAATAAAAAATATTTGTTAATTTCTTCTTGCAGAACACTGTTGAGATACAATTTCTTCCATAGCCTTGTAATAGAACCTATTTTTTGTTGGTTAAGTTTAACAACCGATATTGTCCAACCATTGTAATTCTAAAAAAGATTGACTATTTTTTTAGTAAATTCTTTGGAAAAATACCCTTAACTTCCTCTCCATTGATTTCCACAAACTTATTAAAATGTTTGATGAGAGCACCCATGTATTTGATAAATAAATTACTTGTTCAATCTTCACCATCTGCACTATTCTAAAATGTAGGACTCACCACCCCCATGATTTCAAGCAACTCATCCCTTTAAAAATGATCTTGAATTTAAGTAGATAAGATTTTTAAAATGTCTCTCAATTTTAGTCATGTGTCACATATGATATTATTATATAGAACCCTTGTTACAGGTACCACTTCAAATTCTAATCCAACTACATTAGTTCATCTTTGGAGAGTGTGTAATGGTGTCTCCTTTCCATTAACAAAAATATAAAGATGATAATGAATATTGAATTTCAAATAGTTTTGAAGGTCCTTTATATTTGTTAAAGTTTTCCAACTCTCAAATATTGGTCCCTTAAAACTTTCATTTGAGTAGTATAATATATCAAGTGATAGATAAACCTATTTCCTCAACTGTATGAAGTCAACAATATATATTGATTTCTCTTGTGTATGTTTCGTCAAACAATGCATTTCCTTTAACATGGGTAGAATACCAAATAATGTTAGTAACGTTTTGAAATTTGTCATATAGTTTAATAATTTTTTTGCCTTGTCAACCTCCATCCTATACTTAAACATAAAATCAACCAGTGATTGGTATTCTTCAAAAATTCTGCATGTAGGTTCATGCATTGAAATCCATCTAGTACCTACATCTTTTAATAGTTATTTTCCATTAATCACTCCAATTGAAATTTTTTAAAACTCTAAAAACCTTTTTAGACTACATGGCATGTACGTGTGCAAATCACGTATAAGCTTTTCCACTTTTGTGATATTTTTGAATGTGCTTATAATTTTGTAAGCAAGATTTATTTTATGTGTCATGTAGTGGATTGGAATCATATATGGGGCAACTAATATTTGCAGATGAACATACAAACTTGTTTTATTTTCCTACATTATTGATGCACCATCCACACCAACACACACCAACTTAATACCTATATCATGGTAACTTATCCCTGCAATATACATCAAATTAGAAATAATCAATTTGTAAAAGTTTTTAGCATTATAATTTTCAGTCATTTTATGTACAGATAAAAGGTGAGGTTGCCTTGAATGATTCTGAAATATATATACATGCATGCATACCCATGGTGTGTTGTCAACAGTTGTTACCTCATCAATGGACATTGATATAAACCTTGTTGATTTTTTTTTTCTTTCAAATCCTCATTTTCAATCATTACGAGGCATTTTGCCATTTCCCAAGTACAGATATTTGACCAATGTGAATGTGAAATGTTGTGCAATCTAATATGTTGAAATAAAATATTGTAATCTAAAAAATCAAAGATTGATCTTCTTCTTTTCAGAATGTGATATAAAGTTAAAAATTATATATTTTTGACAAGCAAATTAGACTGAGCAACCTTTCTGAATTGAGTTTTAATTGTTTCTCCTTTCTCAATGAGGTGCCGTTGATGTTTTTGATGATTATGATACTTTGTTGCGTAACATTGATGCATGCACTCTTTTTCATTTTTCTATCTCACTATTTTTTTGATATTTCTATCTTTGTCTTTTACCGACTCATATATTATGCCACAATGTTTCTCAATTGTGTCCAACTTGAGTTGTATTTTGTGATCCTTTCCAAGTTTCCAACTACATATTATGCATTTGCATTTTATTGGTGTGTCAGTAATATTTTTTAGCTCTACAAATTCAATAAATGGGTATTTAGATGCCCATTCATATTGAAATGACCTTCTAATTATCCATGCATTTTTCTTCTTCTGCATAGTTTTTTTGTGCCTTTTTCAACTGTAGATTGTTTTGTTGCATAACAGTCTCATCTAAAGATTGTGTTGGGTGAGTAGATATCTCATTTGATGTTGGAAACTCATCATCGACACCACTACTTATGATATCATATCTCTGTTTTCTTGAATTTAGTGGGACAATGGGTATTTTTTTACGAGTGACTTCTTTCAGGGGAGGTATATATTCGAAAGCGTTATACAAGTCTTCAATACTTTTATCATTGAATTCTATATGCAAAACATTTGTATGACATTACTTTTTAATAAATGCTAATATTAAAGTACAAATAAATAAAAATTATTAAATCAAATAATATTTATAATTTAGTACCTATGTTTGGCATTTCAGTTCTAAGTATGTCTACTAATTCAGGGATATCTTCGATACCTTTATCAATGAGTTCTGCATGCAATATTATTGTAGACCTTGTCATTATTATTAAATCTTTAACTAATTAAAAAAATAGTATTCTACGATCTAGTACCTCTATTTGACATTTCAAATTCATACCCAGGTATGTCTTCCTACGGAGACATTTCTTCAAAAAAGTTATTACTGGGTTTTGCATGTAAAACAGATTTAAGACATTTTAATTATTATTTAACTTTAACACAAGCTAATAAATAAAAAACACTAGTTAATTGAAAATTTAGTATATGTGTTTGGTATTTGACTAAAATAAGATAATAGATTATTTTATTTTTTAAATTTCTCAAAGGCCTTAACGTTTTCAGCAGAAGCCACATAATCAAGTCTGTAGAGTCATGGATGAAAGATGATTAACAAAAAAATGAAGATGATTGATAACAACCAAAGATGCTTGATAGATGAATAAGGAATCATGACAACAATTAAATATGAGGGCATCCGATGGCAGTCTACGGGTGCCTGATGATAGCTTGCGGGTGCTTGACTGTAGCTTATTGGCATTCAATTGTAGCTTGCCGTTGTCTATCGACTGCTTGCCATCGGGCACCCGTACTCGTAAGCTACCGTCGGGTGTCTGCATACTTCTGTCGAACGTCAGTAGGATGTAGTCAAGCACCTATAGGCTATCATTGGGTGCCCACACTCACATGATACTGTCGGGTGCCTGTAGACTACCGTTAGACACCCTCATGTTTAATTGTCACGATGACACTTAAAGAGCAGTAAATTAAATTATAGTTAAAAATACTAAATAATTATATTGTAAAAAAATCGTTGCATACCTTGTTGGAAACTATTGATTCTTGAAGTCCTTTTGGGACTTGAAATACAAACCACCAAAAAAATTCCTAAAGTCATCTGACGGTATGTGGTGAATTCCTCTAAATTGACTTTCGAGGTACCGACGAATTACAATTTTATGAGAAAATTTATATTCAAATGTAGGTGAACTTGTTCTCAAAATTAATTTTGACCTCAAAAATTTAGGTGATCTTGCTTTGTCAGCGACTCCACAAAAATCACCAAATAACGACTTTGAAAATGGAATATTTGTAGATTAACGAAGATTCGTCACTAAAAAAACCCTGCTCGAGATAAAACTCTATGAACAAGTAATATTTTCCATCACACTCTGACCATTATTTTACAAGTGATGTTGCTTGAATTCGGTCATGTTCTCATGTCATTACATAAAATCATGTCATAAAGACTATATGTCCCAATAATTATGCTCCACAGTGTGTAACACCCCCAATTCTATCTTGTGGGGTCCTTTCCTAACACTAGTGTTCTTCTTCCTCTAACCATAATGGATTGTTTTTTACTCCGACTTTATTTCTTAAATTGAGGGCTTGATTGTTTGTTGTCCTCAGATTGAAGTCCTCTATCATCATGACCTCCCCCAAGGTGCTAAATATTGAAATGTCACTTTTTAACAATGCATATGGGTATTCAGAGTCTAAGTTTTTTTTCTTATATGTTTTCGAACCTTTTGATATAAAATAACAATGAACAAGTCTAATTATTAACTCATTTTCAATTATCTTTAATCACATGTATTGCTTGTTTAGATCCTCTTACTCCACTTTTATAAATTTACACCATGTTTCTCTAATTAACATTGTTACTCTTCTATATTCTTTATCAATTTTAATCATATCATTCTAAAGTGATATTTTTCTTCGCCCTTCAAAATTTGAAACTTTACAATTCTCATATTTACAAATTTAATATAAATGATAATGTCTTTCCCCTTTATATAGACACCAATTTAAGGACTCTCCTCCAAAAAGTCGCCTATAGAATTTCATTAGAGTTGAAGAAGAGATGGCAAAGGGCGCACTCTATTCCATTTCCCAAATCCTACCGGACTCCCGTGGCTTGTAATTTGACCATGGGTTTGGTTCCTCTTAATTTACCTGGTACAAGTTCATCACTCATTCCCAAATATCCTCAATACAAATTACAGTAGAAAAGCAGAGCGAAGGATCTGCAGTTGAATGAATGCAAACAGAAAAGATGCAGAAAGTGGGCATGTATAGGTGTGGGATGGATGAGCTATGGAAGCGCCAGATCGGTGAAACGTATCCCAGGACTTTCGCACACCGCATTGGCGGTTGCCAGGTATCTCTCTGTCCTCCTCCTTGTGCAATCCGGGCCTTTTTTTCCAATATATTAAATTCGAATTTCAAATACCTATATACCGTATGTGGTTTCTGTGCGCTTGCGTAAGTCGGTTCATCTTGATTCTTTCTTGTACCTACATCTCTCAATTTTCTCCTCATTGCATTGCACTCGTGTATTTGGGTGCCTTTCATTTTCTGATGCAGTTTAGCCGTTCTTTTTCACGAGGTCTCACTTCCCTTAAACCTCACACAATTTGAAAATTATAAAAGGGTGAAGGATACTTCATTAGAGAGTGCAGCTAAAAAGTTAATACATTAGCTTAAGAGTCAAAAAATGGAAGATGATCCCGAGTCTTACACATAATGGAAGATGATCCCGAGTCTTACACATAATGCCATGGGTTGGCTACCAACTAAAAACTGAATGTTTCTATCAACTTATTCTATTTAGAGTGTATGTAAGTGAACTTTTGGTAACTAGAGGAACTGAAATCCATGATACAAGAAATAGACGATGGCAAAAACTATGAATCTAGATAAATCAACTAATTATTCGAGTACATATGAAGCCATGGAGAAAAATAAGGAAGTTATATGGACAAAAAGCGAACGAAATTGGGTAAAAATTAAAAAATTATTTGCCATAATTATCAAATGTGATTCAGTCGCTGATCAGGACTTCCATGCAAGTAAAGAAACAGAGGACACATTAGCAAATAATTTAATGATAAAAGATGTTGGAAAGAGATTATTTCCTATACTCAAAATACTTGTTCAATTCCTGCCATGCAAACATAAACAACCCAATATAAACTTCCAAAATATTTGGTGGCATATTTCCATACCAATTTATGGAAAAAAATGTGTTTGAATACCCTCATCAATGGAATTTTCATCATTAAAGGAATCAGCGAATATTACTAAAAGGAATTGTATAACTGGTATTTAGAAAAATGGGATATTGGTTGGTCACCAAAACAAACTAAAACAAGGTTACTCACTTATGAGAGCAAATGGTGTTGGTTATAAATCTTCAAAAGTATACAATACAAGGAAAAATGAACGTAAAAGATGAGACATGCAAATAATAAGATTACAAAAAACAAAAATAAAGATTATTGCTGATGAAGCTTGGCTTGAGTAAGAAACTTTTACTACGGATGAATTCTGAAATTAGATGAAGTCTTGCAGAATCTATTCTTGCTTTTGTAACTAAAATTAAGACTAACGATGCACATATTTATGCAACACTGCTCACAACGATGCACATATCTATGCAATACTACTCACAACTGGCAAAATAGTAGGACTTAAAAACTTGGTTTGAATGAGCATTTTTGATGCAGGACGGCTAGGAAGGGACCAAATTAGTGGCAGCCTTTCCATGCAACCTAGACACAATACTCTTCAACGGACACACATCTGACACGACACATTCAGACTTAAGACCCAAACTCACCCTTTATTGCATTGAAATGATAGTATTGTAGAGATCTTCACACACACACTCTCTCTCTTACACTTGTTTATTGAATGCAAACATGAAGATGACACTAGTACGACATAGTTCAGATACTGTCCTTCAATGTGTACGAGCAATTTGTGCTACTTCCTGCTCTTCCTTTCACTTCCACACTCTCCCAAACCGAAGCTACTCACTTTCCCTCACACTCTCTCGTTGATCGACTCTCCTCTGTACTACCCCAATTGATTCAAATCTCTTTTTTCCCTTCATTGACTTTTGGAGTGCCTCTTTGAGTTCCTTTGTTCTTGTAAAATGGTCCACATGTCAAATTTCATCATCTTGTGTAGTTACTCTTTATTTGCAACCTATGCGGGTGTAATGTCCCCTTCTTATCTCGCATCAGTTTCTCTTGGATTAGCCTATTAACAGACTCTCGTAAGCTAATGGAGTTGTTTAGAGAGTCCTTAGTGTGGTATTGCTTCTCCGGAATCAGTATATATTGTGGTTTTGCCTTTAGAAGTGGTTTTGCACTTGTTTTGTACATACTATTTATAGTAAGTCACTCTGAGGTTGGGGTCTAGTATTTCCATCTTGGGAAAAACACCTGGTTGGGCAGTTGTCGCAGTGGTGGACCTCTTGGTTCAGACGGGATTAAAAAATGATGTCTTATGAGGAAGATATGATATTTTTAATTATTATTAAAGCACATCTTTAATAATAATTAATTATTCAAAAGTAAATGATATAATAGCTCGACTTTATATCATAAATGGGGATCATTATTATATTTAAAGTCAATCATAATATAAAGTTTGAGTATCCACTTAATGGAGAAATTAAAAGACTCGACAAGAGCAAGGGTTATGATATATTTTAATGATTTAATCTCACCTTGGGAATCGTGCTTTTCTAGAGGGCATATGTATATTTGAAATTCATTCATTTTAAGAAGGTTCTACACTTGACATTTTATTAGCTATTGCTTAGGAGTTGTGAGAAACAAGGGTTTCAGCCATTGATTGTTTTGGGGAGCGCAGCTGCTTTGAAGTTTGTGCATTTTGAGGTTGTGGAATACTAGCTGAAGATTCCCTGTGTGATTGGCTTCATCTAGGAGTAAACATTGTGCCAAGTTGGAAAAGTTTGTGAAGGGTTTGAAGAGGAGATCACTGATTGTTGATAGGAAAAGTGCTGAAGATCATTCTCTTGCTGCTAGCACTATCTACTACAGTGATGTGAATAGTGCCGCTATAGTGACGTGAACAATAAAATTCATTTTTTGCTGATTATACCAAAGGGTTTGAAGAGGAGATCACTGATTGTTGATAGGAAAAGTGCTGAAGATCATTCTCTTGCTGCTAGCACTATCTGCTACAGTGATGTGAATAGTGCCGATACAGTGCCACTATAGTGACGTGAACAGTAAATTTCATTTTTTGCTGATTATACCAGCTGCTGTTATCATTTCCAGATTTTTAAATAAATTGAGTCTTTCCTTCTGGGTATGCAATGCATGAAAAGAACTCTATGTTATCAATCTGGTTTCAAAATCTAAAAGCATAGTTTATGTCTTTTGCAAATAGTAGTTAGCATTCGCTTCAGAAGTTGTAGTTTTCTCTTGCATTTATTTTTCTTTGCATCTATATCAAAAATACAAAAAAAACTAGAAACCCTACAAAATTTAAAAAAAAAATTTAGATCGGAATGGCATGTTTTAAATTGGGAGAACAGGGGTTCTTACAGAAATAGTATGTACAAAATGAGTCCAAAACCACTTTTAAAGGCAAAACCACAATATCACCTGATTCCGGAGAAGCAATACCACACTGAGGACTCTCTAAACAACTCCATTAGCCTACGAGAGTTTGTTAATAGGCTAATCCAAGAAAAACTGATGCAAGCTAAGAAGGGGACATTACAGCGGGTGAAATGTTGCTTACTATAGACAAATGGCTACTACAGACCAACAATTTTGTAATTGCCCCCTTGTCTTAACCAACGATTTTGTCATCTGTCCAAAAAAGGATCAAATAGAACCTTGTCAAATGATTGAAACCTTATAGAGTTCTGGTGATGTTTGTTGGCTTATTTTGATCATCATAGACATGTGCAACCATGTCAACATTACCGACAAGTTGCAAACATGCACAAACATATGACATATGTTTGTGGTTGATGCAAATATTTCTCAAAGACCTGAATGCTCCTGCATCATTCACCTTGGGCAAGTAAAATGATCACTAAGGTTCTACTCATGAACCTTGAGTGAGCTTCTTTAATGATTTTCCATACTTGGCAATCTTGGACTTACTCATCCAAGTTGCATCTTTAGCCACTCAGTCCTTCCATCTAACCAAATAATATTTGTATTCACTGCCTCTTGTTTTTTCAATAATTATGGAATCAATCACTACCTCTATCTCAACTCTTCCCTTCTCAGGGAACTGTTATTTCCAATCGAAAATTGAAGAATTTGAACCACCATTCTCATCACTCACTTGTCCCTCATGGTAAGGGTACAAATCTGCTACATTAAAGATAGGCAAGATACCAATCCCATCTGATAGCTCTATCTCATAGGCATTCATCGTAAATTTTCTCAGAATTTTACATGGCCCAATCTTCTTCTGCTTGATTTTGTTATATGTTCCTTTTGGAAATCTTTATTTTCTCAAATGAGCCAAAACAAGGTCACCCACTTGGAATTCTTGCTCTCTTGTAATATCCCCGAGAAGGAGATTGCTGAATTCGAGGAGAGGTGCTGCCACTTCACATGAAGAAATCGCTGCCAAGGAGCAACACTGCCATTTAATACAACAATCATTAAACGGATATGAACAGAAATGTCAAATGGAATTGTTGTCGGAAGTGAACAGAAATGTCGACGGAAATGTTAACGGAATTGTCGACACAAATATTGATAGAAATGCCGACGGAAATGTCAATGGTCACATCTTTTGGTGAAGAGGTGCCTCTTGGATGGGATGCCTCCTTTGGGAGAAGTTTTTAAAGATTATATAAAGGAGAAGAGATGTGGAATTATGAAGCATCGAATAATGAATTCAAATATATAACTTGTATAAGCAGCCGCTTTACAATGGCATTTAAGGATGAAACCCCTTAAACTGCGTAATCTAAATACGAGGACGAAAACCCTTATTATCAAACCCAAGGACGAAACCCCTTGTGGAATTATATTTTGTTTGAGATCCAAAAATCTATATTAAATTCAACATAATTATTTAAATTATTATTTCAGTTATAAAATCTATATTTTATTTAAATGGAATTATGGGAATCCAAATTCTTGTAAAATATTTCGATTTGGAATATTACAGTGGTATCAGAGCTTTTCATGCTGCCAGTTTGAGGGTTTCAATAAGCTTTATGCATTCAAATCATAAGGTCAACATAAACAACATATATGATGCATAGTTTGATCGATGGGTCCAAGGGCAAATTATGTTGATGTCACAATTAGTTCAACAAATGCAATAGTTGAATAACTTGCTAACTCAGAATTCTAATGGTGAGGGAAGATCATCACAAGCACAACAGGGTTATACATTTAATAATAGTCGTGAAGGACTCCCTTCAAGGACTTATGTACGCCCAACCATGCCCATATTCTTTCAACGAGAGGAACCAATACATGAAGATGAGGCCGAGTTGGTTTTCAATGATATCAATGCATGCCACAATAAATATTTGAATCTTGATCCTATGATAAGGGATGAATTGACATTCATAGATTTTTGTCCTTTATATAGGAAATATGTACCAAAGGAAGATGAATGGCAGCCAAATTCTATCAAACAAGTCATCACGGAGCAACTACCGAAGGAGCATAAAATTTGGATGGTTGACAATGATTTAGGCAACAACCTTGAGTTCTAGGAGCAGCCGATGGAAGTAAACTATTCAGTGTTGAAAAACATCCCAACAACATCACTAAAAGAATTCTCTGAGCCTGAGTTGGAGGCGATGGTTCTTGAACTTGAACAACGAAACAAACTTTGGAATCATCTTATGACAACCATAAATTCGTCCTATTATCTCAATGAAAACAAGTATGAATCCTTTATCAAAGATGAACCATTACTTGGTCTCTATGCTAACACAAGAAAATGATTTGTCTTCACGGACAGTGGAGGTGAGTCATTAATGGAGATTGTAAGGGTAAATTTGGTGACAAATGAGCTTGAACAGGTCATTAGCAGCCAAAAAAATGATCAATTTGGAGTACGTAAAGGTCCTAGGATCCTTATGCTCAGCTAAGAGCTTATTAATAATTACAATAATGGTTATAATGGCAGAAGGTTGTGGGATTCGGGAAATAATAGTTGTAAAAATCCCTTGCAAGAGAGAACTAATAATAATGCAATCAGTTCTGCAAGGATGGGGAAAGAAACATCTAAGCATGGAGCAGATTATAGTTTGTTGTGGAGTGTACTATTGGGTTTAAAATTGCTTGAGGACAAACAATCTGAAGAAGGGAGGTCTGTAATATCCCCAAGGAGATCGCTGAATTCGAGGAGAGGCGCCGCCACTTCACATGAAGAAATCGCTGTCAGGAGCAGCGTTGCCATTTAATACAACAATCATTAAATGGATATGAATGGAAATGTCAAACGGAATTGCTGTTGGAAGTGAATGGAAATGTCGATGAAAATGGTAACAGAAATGTCGACATAAATGTTAAACGGAATTGTCGACGGAAATGTCGACATAAATGCCGACGAAAATGTCAATGGTCACATCTTTTGGTGAAGAGGTGCCTCTTGGATGGGATGCCTCCTTTGGGAGAAGTTTTTAAAGACTCTATAAAGGAGAAGAGATGTGGAATTATGAAGCATCGAATAATGAATTCAAATATATATGCATTTAATGACGAAACCCCTTAAACTACGTTATCCAAATACAAGGACAAAAACCCTTGTTATCAAACCCAAGGACGAAACCCCTTGTGGAATTATATTTTTTTTGAGATCCAAAAACTCTATATTAAATTCAACATAATTATTTAAATTATTATTTCAGTTATAAAATCTATATTTTATTTAAACGGAATTATGGGAAATCCGAATTCTTGTAAAATATTTCAATTTGGAATATTGCATCTCTTCTCTTGATATCTACATGCTGCTTGTAGTTCATGACATTCTTCTCCAACTTTGCTCTTACCTCTTTTTGCACTTCTTTCATATACTTTAAATAGTTTTATGCTGGAGTGCTTCTTCTATTCACATCAACTATACCTCTAGGGCTGCAACTTGTTTAACCCTAAATATGATGAGGATCTTAATATGGGTAGATAGGGTTAAGAATATAGAAATGAATAAGTACAAGGGTGATAAATAGATTTATAGCAAGCCAATTAATTTCAAAACTCAGATAGAACATATACTGAATTTATTATGTTGACATATGCTAAAAGTAGAAAGTACAACTATGTTAGATATTGTAATGATAATGAAAACAAGATACTTAACTGGTTATGATGTTAATACAGATTTGGATCTAGAACAGGCAAGGAGCATATTGGAAGAGTATTTTGGAACAATTGCCATTCTGGATTTTGTGCCTTTGTAGCAGTAGACACTTGCGTCAGCCTTGAATAGTTGTGTCGACATTAGTGTCTAGATCGGACGTAGGTGTCCAATACAAAATAATTGCTGAAACAAGATCAATCCTCATTCATTTCTCACCTCTAGTGCATTTAGATATGGGTTATGGACTATTGCTCCTTGTCAAATGATCAAACCCTAGTTCGTCATCTTCATATTGGCTATGGAAAAATTGGGTTAGTGGACACATGGTGTCGAGCTGCCCCAAAGACCTCTCTATCAATGAGCGCTGTCTACATAACCAATACTCTGAAGAGGGCCTCAGACTTATATAGTTCTCCCCCATGTGTTGGGTTGTGTGAGAATCATGCAATGTATGATAAGCAAGTACAACAATGACCTATATTGTAACTTGACAAATATAGCTCTTGGGTTGCTCCTTCAATACTTCAGACCTGTAGATGTGATGTCCCTATGATTGATATGGAAATAAGATAAAATAGGGAAACTTTGCTCACTTGAATGCTTGATGTAATGCTTTTGATAAGTTGTCTGGGTCTGTGCTAGGTGAGAAATGAATGAGGATTGATCTTGTATTTATATCAATCACTTTGGAGAATATCTCGCATAATAGCACTTAGGCCGACCATTAGGATACGTTTCATTTGCAAATTATATGACTTTAGGGCACTTGACACTTGCGTTGGTAAGGACACTTGCATTGATGCAAGTTCTTGACTAAAACACAAGTGTATGGGCAGTTGGAAAATATGTATAGGCTCAAAACTTGTAGAGGCATAAGATAAACAAGTTTTAAGTATTTTGGGCAAGACAGAAGGCCTGAGTCATCAACATAAGATTGGTCGGATTAAGAGATAGGCCAAGGGGCACAAGAGAGAGCAGATGAGAGACTTGTGAAAACATGAAAGGTCTAGAACTGAGAAGAACAACCAATGTCTGAGTTTGTCAAGTGTACAAGATTGAGGTGCTATATAGTTCATAAATATCATCTACATTTGCTCCCCTTAATCTAATAGTGAATGATAGTTTAAAGGAAAGGAATGCATACTTGGGTGTGTATAACACATCTTGCCTTTGCTTGAGTCCAACTTGAGTGCTTTGTTGGTGATTGACGTGCAACAAAGAGCATGTTACAGTATATAATAAATGCATATAATCTGAATTTGAAAATATTGAAATGATTGAAGTTGAAAGAGGGCAAGGTTTAGGAGTACACCCATGTATTGATGCAACCATCTATCTTGCCTTTTGGAAATTTCATTTGAAAGATGTATCATTATGAATCACTAAAACTGAGGTTAGGACAAGTATAAAATCTGGAAAGTGCATAAATCTAATGAGGCAGAGAGAGAGATAGAAATTGAAGGGCACATGCCCCCAACCTTAGAGAAAAATGGATTACTACTTGGCATTTGAGACTAGTTCAATCGTGCAATCCCATCATAGTTATAACTTGGTGAGTGTGAGTGAACCAAGTCAACTCAGACTATCAAACTGGTGAGACTGGATGATAGAATCATGTCGAACTTGAAAACTTGGCAAGATTGAGTGATTTAATCACCTCAACCATAACCAAAAAATGAACCAACTACTGCAGTAGATTGGCTTCAATATAGCCCATAAAAGTCCGACCTGGTGGGTGGTGACAGTACTTGAAAGTGTTCTGAATTAGAAACTGATTTGATTTTGCAATATTAGTCCCACATTACATATCATATGCACTTTAGATATGTCTCATGCTGAAATTGTGTATAACAATGATACTAATGTGTATAATTATGCCATAAATGTGTATTTGAATCATATAACTGTATGATTTGGCCAATTTGGAAACTATGTAAGTGTGGAGAATATACTTCCAAAGCATGCCCCTGCTATAATTTGAAACTAAAAACTGATATAAGTGCCAATGTGGACATGTTTCCAAAACATGCCCCCACTGAATCTGAGATTGTGAACATATGGAAGCCATGTCTATATGACATGCCCCCACTGAATTTGAAATTGTGAATGTGTGGGAGCCATGCCCCCCTTTGAGGTGAGAGAAGATAGAAATTGGTAGTTACCTCACCTTAAAAGGATAAGATAACCATATAATTGTGAATGAACCATGTAGCATATAGAAGGACATGTCTAGGTAAATGTATCTTTAAAGCGCATAGAATGTGATCACATCAGGGCCCTAGATGCATGATAAAGATCATGACATCTAAATAGTAACAGTACAAGCTCAACAAGCAACCAAACACACACATAAGAGCACTCAAAAGTAAGTCAATAGACAATGGTTCAAAGAAACTGCAAACAAGGGGCGTGTTCAAATGCCGTACAATCGAATGGACACGACTTAGTCAAATATCCACCAAGGCAAGAATGACATATTCACATGTCCATACCACAAGCAATGACATATTCAAATGTCAAAGAAGCAAACAAAGGCACGAGGCCTGCAAACCATGGAGCATATTCAAATGTTC
The DNA here is from genome assembly GCA_037957365.1 of Torreya grandis. Classification (NCBI taxonomy): domain Eukaryota; kingdom Viridiplantae; phylum Streptophyta; class Pinopsida; order Cupressales; family Taxaceae; genus Torreya; species Torreya grandis. Next base: position 1,228,615 of record JARHVA010001889.1, read on the forward strand.
AACAAACAAGACAATAGCAAGGCAAGCCACTCAAGGAAGTGCATAAATGAAAACATAAGCAACCAACATAAACATATCATAGTAGCCCATGGATCAAGTGTGTGAGTAAAAAATGTCAAGTACATAGCATATCAAATACGTTGTAGAAGATTTAAGCATAGATAAAGGCATATGTAAGTTCATATTAGTTCAAACATGATAATGTAAAGTGAGTGTAAAATGATATAACCTGAATATATTGTGATCATAGAGGTGGATGCCCCCCCAATGTCCTGGTGACGTGAGTAGAGGGAAAGCCCAACTTCCAAAAATGCATAGATTGTGCATTTGTGTATGCCTGGATCACACTCAAATAGAAGCATGACACATGTGTATGTAGAAGTAACTGATATGCTATCTATCAACATAGAACTAACACATAGATGCCAAGGAGCCAATAGAATATGTTGATGCTGAAATATTTTTGGATTTTTTTGAATATTTTTGATTTTTTTTTGGTCTTTTTTTTAATAGAATATGTGAAGATGTCTAATCAAGAAAGGCCTCATCATCAAAAGGTGTAGGACCCCCTGGGAATTTTTTCAAGCTTTGTTTATGGCAATGCATTGCCAGTTCCCCCATGTTTCTTACTAATGGTTTACTTGAAGCCAATGGTGCATGCAAATAACCATACCCATCATGTTGAACTCAAATCTTTGTATCCATATCAAGAAAAGTAATACATATGTTTGGCATTCCACTCGACTAGCCAATTTTGTCCAAGCTTTAATTCAAATGTGGTTTGTGGTCTAATATCCAGATGGTCAGTTTCCACATGTGGACCACAGGGGATAGGTAATCGAATGTATTGTTGAGATTTTGGAATCAATGTAGAATATATTAGTTTATCTGTAGTATGTCCCTATTGTTTGAGAAATGCGGTGCCATCAGTTGTATCCCACTTGTTCTTCTCAAACTGGAGATGGCGGCAATATACCCCATCAATATTAGCAGTAATAGTCAAATCTTCATGCTTTGGTTGCTTTGAAAGTTGGTTCTCTTCTGAAAGATGGGAAGGATTTTACCTTTTGCGCATTTCAGACACAATTTTTATGCGTCCTTCGCTCTTATATTTCTAAATTAGGTTTTTGAATGCCTCACATTGAGGGGTATTATAGCCAATGATCCGATGATAATTACAATATGGTGCTCCCTCTGTAAGTAGAATTCTATTGCTTGATCTGTGTTTGGTAGAAGGTAAATAAATCATTTATGTCTAAGTAACATAGATAATATGGTATCTATATTATCCTATTGTATAGTGATTTGTAAAGTCTGTTGTGAAGCCTTTTGAGAAGACTCCACATTGTTCACATGATGTACTTGTATTTGACCCTTGTAATTTTGACTCAATGTTTTTAACCAAGAGGGATGTATGGAGTAACAAGCATTTATATGCTTGTCTGCTATCTTTATTTTCCCTTAGCTGGATTCAGTTCTATATCTTCTGCAAGTGGATTTAGCTTATGTGTATTGGGACTTATAGGTTCGAATAGGGTATGCAAAAGGTGATCATGTGGATCAGATTTTAGTTTCCGTATTTTCTCATCTGTCGTATCATAAGTGGTGTCATCATCACTGTCATTGCAATCTGAAACATGGCTATCTTTCTGCACAATATTGACCAATAAAGGAAGCTCAAATGCTGTGGGCTCTTGTGGTTTTATTGGCTCCTTTGGTAATGGTTCTTGTTCTTGATGTGCGTTTATGTTTATCTCAATTTTGAGTGCCTTATTTGCATCTGAAGATGAAGCCATTGTACTTGACTTGCCTATTTCATACGTGTTTATATGCTCAAGAGGAATGCATTTTTAGGTGGTACCATTGTAGGAATGCTTTCGGTTTCAGATTGTATCATTTTGAAAAATTTGTAATATTCCAAGGAATATGCAGGTCATGTTGACCACACAAACACCAAGGAATATGCAGAAATTGCAGCGCAACATGTATTTGAAGGAATTGCTGCACTAAGGAGCAGCAACACTGCATTTATTAAAAGTTAGTAAGTATTTAAGTTAAGAGCAGCAACACTGCATTTATTAAGAGCTAGTAAGTATTTAATTAAGAGCAATACCGCTACATTCATTAGGAGTTAGTAAGTATGTAGTTAAAGATGTTAAACAACAGTGATTTAAATGAAGGGACGCTACCTTTGCAGCAGTTACACCTCTTCAATGTAGGATTGCGGGTATAAATAAAGCATTTTGGGGAATGGAAGAAATCATCCAATCATTCATGTATTAAATACTTAAACCGGTACAAGCTTAAGGCTTTACAATTACAATTGAGGACAAAATCCCTCAAACGTAAACATTGGATATAAGGACGAAACCCCTTGTCATCCCAACTCAAGGACGTAAGCTCTTGAGACTTTTATTGTAATAATTTGAGATCTGAAAATTATATAATAAAATTCATTTAATTTAAATAAATTATTTTGAAGTACAAATTTTATATTTATTTTAAAGAATGGAATTTCAAGGAAATCAAATTTCCGTATAATATTCCGGTTTGGAATATTACAAAATTTGAAAGGTTTATCATCAACAAACATGGTTAGTAATGTCCCATCATGTATGAATTTTACACATCGGTGAAGTGTAAATGGGACAACTTTCATTGAATGTATCCAAGGTCTACCCAAAAGTAAATTATAATGTAATGATTGAGACTACTTGAAAAGTAGTTGAAACCATTTTTTGTCCCAATGTCACATCCAATGTGATTTGACCAACCGAAGGGCTATGTGAATTATCAAACCCTTTTATATTCATAATTTATTTTTTGAAGGAGATTGGTGCTAATACCCATGGTGGTTAGGAAGTTTATGCTACAAATATTTAGGCCTGATCCATTATCAACGAGCCCCTTTTAATGCCCTTATTTTGCATGGTCACTTGTATGAACAAAGGCAAATCTTGGTCAATAATATCTTTGGATGGTAAATTTGTTGGATCAAAGTTAACGAGCTTTGCATTGTTCTCAAAATCTTTCATGATGTCTGGAAAATAAGCGTGTTAAATGTCACTTGGAACTTGGGTCTCATGTAATGCCTCACATAGGATATCCTTGTAAATAGCAGATTGCTTTAGGAGCTAAAGGATTGAAATCCCTATCCCTTAGATTTATCACAAGCTTAGGCTTAGGAGGCCCCTATTGTATATTAATAGGTGGTTGATTAGGTTAAGCAACCTTACCTCTTCGAGTAGTAACAACATAGACCGCAGAATCCAATATAAGCCATGGGCAAATAATGGGTGTGGGATGGTCGTTGTCATTTGAGTAAGACTTAGGTAGAACAAATGGCTAAGAGCATGCACGTGGTGTCTAGATACTGGCGCTATATATTACAAAAGGAATTATGAAGAGAGATCAAGTGTTTTCTCTGTTCAAAAACCCTCATGATGTTTATGAATTTGCTTAATAGATTTGACAAGGCAAGTGATGTCGCAAACCACAACAACTGTTACAAATTGGAACCCAAAATGTGTAATAGATTGTAATGCACCCTTCACTATGATCACCGAGGAGGTTATTTTAGCCTATTTAATTCCCATAGACCAAAGGCAGAATAAGGGAATTCATTTATTTAATTATTTAATATTACCTGGTGGGAAAAACAAAAATTAAAAAGGTAATGTTAAATGATTAATTAAATATGTTATAAAGTGACTTTTGGGAAAATATTAAAAAGTAACTTAATAAAGTCACTTTATAATTATTTGAGTGGGAAATTAAAGTGAGATATATAAAAGGGGATTTGGAGGCCCATTTTCACTATGCTTGGTTTATTTCTCACTTTCACTTTTGGAGAGCTCTCGAAGTCCTTAGTTTTGGGGACAAGGAAACCTTAGGGCATCCGGTTTCGGTGGTGAAACGATTCCATCTTAGCTGGTTATTGGAGGAGACCATTCAAGGCTTCTACTTGGGCTTACAGTGCAATTTGGTGAGTCTCCTGTGGAGACCAAATTGGGAGAACGATAAATAAATGGTTATCTCTTGGTGACTGATTCTGGGGTCCAGTTTAGGAATGATTTCTCTTGCACAGGTTGACTAAGTGTTCATTGACTGAGTTATTCTTAAATATCATTGGCTGGGCGAATATAGAGAAGGATGTGTGTTTCCAAGAACCCTAGGCGTGTTGGGAAGGCATCAAGTGAAGGCAAACGTGGGTAGTGATACAGGCAAGGCTTTGAGAAGGAGGTCGCAACTGCTAATACCTTCAACATTGTAGCAACTCAACGTGGGGTTTTGTACCCAGATATTGCTATTAAGAGGGTTGACTTGGGGCTTAGAGACTGGACGTGTAAATCTGGGAGCTCATATTGACCAACTAGAGGTTGCGAGAGGTTTGTTAGTGCTGGACGTAACCATATTTTGGGTTCTCAGTCAATTTTCAGACTGCTGCTATTAGTCATCAGGGTTGACGTTGGATTCCAGGTTGGAAATACTCATTGTAATTGCTGTTATGGAATGTTCAGGTCTGATTATATATATATATATTTGAGTTATGTATGTTTATGTGTATTTCTGAGTGGTCTATTGCTAGTCATTGGTCCATTTTCATTGCTCACACTGTATGTTAAGGTCTGTAGGAGTTGACAAGTATTTATCTTTGTATCACAGTCATATAGCAATCTGAAATTTACCGTTAACAGTCTGAAATCATTCTTGTCTGCAACTTGTGTTGTGTTAATGGTCAATCTTCCATTGTAACTTAGTATGCTAAAGTTATAATCAAATCAGAATGTGTGGAAATTTGTTTGACAACAATTTATCTAGTCCATAGAATGCTCAGAAAAATCTTATAATGCTAAGTCTAGTTTATGCTAACGTAATTGACAAATGAAATATGTCAACTTGAGTGTTGGAAATTATCATTCAAATCTAACAAGGGTCTTTACAGTGGTATCAGAGCTGGTCTTCCTGCCAACCTGTGTGTTCAGAGTGTTCAGTTGTTTCAGCTGCATGAATATTTATGAATCCAGAAAATTAGGCTTACATAACATATAGGAGAAGGGAGAGAGGAGGCATTTGATTTATTTGCTTCAGATTTATCATCAGAGGAAGGAAACATGGGTGATAGAAGGGAACCACCTGAAGTTAGCACATTGAAGATCCTTAATGACCTTGCTAGAGGTCAACAACAGGTAGTTCAGCTCCTCACTCAGTTGATGAATGATAGAAACAATGTCGGTAATAATGGTACATGAGGTACAAATGGTCATAATGGAGGCAATGGGAATGATGGAAATAATGCAAAAGGAAGTAATACACATATACCTGCTCATAGTCACACTAGGACAGCTAGTAGACTGACTCCTAGGCCTCTTATGCCTCAGTTTTTGGGAGGGCAGCCAGCTGGGAATCAGGGACAGCAAGCACAGGGTGAAGGATTCACAAACTATTTGAGGGAATATCAGTGCCTTGGGGATGAGTTTCATGCTGCTATGACCCTACAAGACTTTTGTGCCATAAAATACAGGAATAGACCTAGAGATCACAATAGGGGCCCTCAGAATCAGGACTTGCAGCGTAAGGTGGGCAAACTTTCTATTCCTTCATTTGATGGTTCTAGTAAATGCACAATGAGATCATGGGTTCAAAAGTTGGACACTTCCAACTCAACCCTATGTTGGAGTCGGAGGCTATTAAGTATGCTACTTTGCATTTAGAGGGTGAGGCCCACGAGTGGTGGTACCATGGGTTAGTCACCTTGGGTCATGCTAGCATCACATCATATCTAGATTTCACTTAGAAGTTGATGGACAGGTTTGACCAAAAGGATCCAGAGTTGCACTTCAAGGAGTTGGCTCAGCTCAAGCAGAGTGGTGCAGTAGATTCTTATATCTTTGAGTTCCAGAGGCTTGCAGTTATGGTGAGTGATGTGTCAGAGCACATATTGATTATGTTGTTCATTGAGGATCTATCCGAACCACTTCGTGGTTGGATTAAGGCTTTCAAATCAGAGTCCCTGCAGGACGCTATCATACGAGCATGTGACATGGAGCATTCAGTGCCTAAGGAGTGGCCCAGGAAGGACAAACTAGATGACGAGGCTCGTAGGGAGTTGAGGAGAAAGAAGCTATGTTACAGCTGTAAGGAGCCTGGACACAGATGCATGGGTAAGGGTAAGGTTCATTACATTGAGGTTGTGTCTGATAACGAGGATGATGGAGAGACTGGACAGGTACAGGGCAGCATTGATAGCAGTTCTGAGGATGAGCAGCCACAGGTAGAGACTAAGAGTGGCGCCATTGCTACCATCTTAGGTACTCCTAGGTTTAATTCCTTCAGGGTCAGGGGAGTATTACAGGGGCAGCATTTTACTGGGGCAGCCCACAATTTCATTGACTTAGCCTTAGTGGCTAAGAGGGGTATACCTACAGAGGGCTTTGAGGGTTTTAGTGTGATGGTTGCAGATGGGTTCAACATGACTTGCACACAGAGGGTTCCTCAGTTGGGTGTCACTTTGGGTAATTACACGGTTACAGATGATTTCTATGTGGTGGGCTTGGGTGATACAAATGCTATTTTAGGTATACAGTGGTTGCATTCATTAGGGAAGTATTCTCAGAACTTCTAGACTATGGAGCTCAAGTTCAGGGCAATAGATGGTAAAAAGGTTGTGCTCAAAGGTATGGCAAATGGTTCGCCAAAGATAGTGTCAGCTAAGAGGATGGAGAGCATCTTCAGACATGGGGATGTTGCATGGGCAACTGAGTGTTTGATTACTACTAAGGAGACTCCTGACAGTGATCAGCCTTACCTTGTGTACATGCAGTCATTACTGGGTAAGCACGATAGAGTGTTTGGAGAGATTCCTCCAGGGAGACTGCCTGATAGGGGTTTTGAGCATCCCATTGAGTTGGAGGGGCCCAAGCTCGTCATAACCACCCCCTATAGACATCCTAAGAAATTCAAGCATGAGATCGAGAAAGCGATTAAGGAGCTGCTAGACATGGGGCATATCAGACCTAGCTCCAATCCCTTTGCTTCTTCTGTAGTTCTGGTGAAAAAGAAGGATGGGACAATGAGAATGTGTATAGACTATCAGGGTCTGAACAAGAAAACAATTAAGAACAGGTACTCGATACCCAAGATCGACGAGCTTCTTGATGAGTTGCATGGGGCAGTGTATTTCTCCAAGATTGATCTTCGCTTAGGGTACCATTAGATTAGAGTCCGAGAGCAGGACATACATAAGACAACGTTTAGGTGCCATTATGGGCAGTATGAGTTTTTGGTCATGCCCTTTGGCTTGACTAACGCATCTGCCACCTTTCAGTCTTGCATGAATCATATTTTCAACAAGCAGTTGCATATCTATTGGTGTTCTTTGATGATTTGCTCATTTACAGTAAGACTTGGGATGACCACCTGAAACAGTTGGATGAGGTTTTGGGCATCATGGGTGAGCAGGGCTTGTATGCTAAGGCCTCGAAGTGAGTTTGGCCTTAAGGAGATTTTATACTTGGGTCACCTAATCAGTGCATTGGGTGTACAGGTTCATCAAGAGAAGATCCAGGCAATTATAGACTGGTCACCACCTAAGTCCCTTACTGAGTTGCGAGGTTTCTTCAAACAATACAGTTATTATAGACACTTTGTCAAGGGTTTCTCACAGCGGGTGCATCGTTGACAGATCTCACTAAGAAGGGGGCTTTCAAATGGTCAGAGGAGGCACAAAGAGCTTTTGATAAGCTCAAGGAGGTGATGAGCAGTTCCCTGTATTGGCACTTCCAGATTTTACACAGCGATTTGTTTTGGAGTGTGATGCATCGGGTGAGGGCATAGGAGCAGTGTTGATGTAAAACAGACATCCGATTGCATTTGAGAGCCATAAGTTGAGGGGGCCTGAGAGACTGTATTCTATTTATGATAAGGAGATGCTTGCCATAATGCATGCATTGGCGAAGTTCAGGCAGTACCTAGTAGGTGGGAGGTTTGTGGTGAGGACCGACCACAACAGTCTCAAATATTTCCTGGAGCAAAAGGATTTGAATGAGAGACAATAGAAGTGGGTCAGCAAAATACAGGGCTACGACCTTGACATTGAGTACGTAAAGGGCAAGAAGAACATTGTAGCAGATGCCCTCTCCAGGAAACCAACAGCTTGCTCTCTTACAGAGATTTCAGCAGATTGAAAATCTCACCAAATGGAGTACTCCAAGAACAAATTTGCTTGTGAGTTGTTGGACGGAGAGGTTTAGGATGACCGTTACAGGATGGTGGATGATATCATCAAGGACAGGGTTTATCTAGTGCCGGAATCCAAGTTCAAGGAGAAAATCACGAGCTACACATGACACTCCTTTGGCAGGCCATCAGGGTTACTTTAAGACATACCGACAGGTTAGAGAGAGGTTCTCCTGGAAGGGCCTGAAGGATGATGTATTATGGTATGTGAAGGAGTGTGGGATTTGTTAGCAGAATAATTCGGAGCATACCCATTCGACGGGCTTATTGCAGCCATTACCCATCCTTGAGTAGAAGTGGGAGAGTATTTCGATGGATTTCATCATTGGTTTACCCAAGGTTCATGGCAGAGACTGCATTTATGTGGTGGTAGATTGGCTGACTAAATTTCCTCACTTTGCTATTTCTTCTGAGTACAAGGCACCGCAGGTGGCATAATTGTTTTTCAGAGAGGTTTTCAGACTTCATGGGTTGTCGAAGTACATAGTTAGTGACAGGGACATCAGGTTCCTGAGTGCATTTTGGCATTTGTTTAGATTAGCAAGTACAGGGTTGACTCCGAGCATGAGTCACCACCCTTAGACAGATGGCCAGACTGAGATTGTGAATAAGTGGATTGAGGGGTATTTGCGTAATTATGTTTTTGGACAGCAGAGGGCGTGGATTAAGTGGTTACATTTGGGGGAGCATTGCTATAACACCACATACCACATGTCGATCGGTATGACATCCTTCAGTGCATTATATGGATATGATGCACCATCATTTCTGGATTTGGCTTTTGGGGATAATAGGGTTCCTGAAGCCAAGGATTGGATACAGGGGAACCAAGACATTCTCAAGGCTCTTAAGGAGAATTTATAGGTGGCACAGAATCAACAGAAGACCTACGCAGATAGCATAGAGTTGAGTGCAGTTTTGAGGTAGGAGATCTAGTTGTCCTACGATTGCAGCCCTACAGGTAGTCTTCGTTGAAGAGAAGTGGTGCAGAGAAATTGAAGCCATGGTTTTATGGCTCGTATAGGATTACCAGATGAGTGGGGGAAGTAGCCTATGAGTTGGATTTGCCAGAGAACAACAAAATTCACAATGTCTTTCACATTTCGAGCCTCAAGAAGGGACTGGGACAACAGGTTACTTCATTAGTAGAGTTGCCTCCGTTGGATGAGGAGGGACATTTGGTTCTGGTTCTTGAGGAGATTGTTGATATACTCAGGAGAGGAGATTGAGGAATAGGGTGATTAAGGAGTGTTTGATCAAGTGAAGAGACTTGTCAGCAGAGGACGCAACTTGGGAGGGAGAACAAATACTACAACATCTCAATCTGCAATTACTTGAGGGCAAGCAATCTTGGGAACTGCAATGCCCCCTTCTCTATGATCATCCAGGGGGTTATTTTAACCTATTTAATTCTCGTAGGCTAAAGGCGAAATAAGGGAATTCATTTATTTAATTATTTAATATTTCCTGGTGGGAAAAGCAAAAATTAAAAAGGTAATGTTAAGTGATTAATTAAATATGTTATAAAGTGACTTTTGGGGAAATATTAAAAAGTAACTTAATAAAGTCACTATTATTATTTGAGCGGGAAATTAAAGTGAGATATATAAAAGGGGATTTGGAGGCTCATTTTCACTATGCTTGGTTTATTTCTCATTTTCACTTTTGGAGAGCTCTTGAAGTCCTTAGCTTTGGGGACAAGGAAAGCCTAGGGCATCCGGTTTCGGTGGTGGAACGATTCCACGCTAGCTGGTTATTGGAGGAAACCATTCAGGGCTTCTGCTTGGGCTTACAATGCAATTTGGCGAGTCTTCTGCGGAGACCAAATCGGGAGAACGATAAATAAATGACTCTCTTGGTGACTGATTATGGTGTCTAGTTTGGGAATGATTTCTATTGCACAGGTTGACTAAGTGTTCATTGACTGAGTTATTCATTAAATATCATTGGCTGGGCGAATATAGAGGACGTGGGTTTCCAAGAACTCTAGGCATGTTGGGAAGGCATCAAGTGAAGGCAAACGTGGGTAGTGATACAGGGAAGGCTTTGAGAAGGAGGTCGCAACTACTAATACCTTCAGCATTGTAGTAGCTCAACGTGGGGTTTTGTACCCAGATATTGCTATTAAGAGGGTTGACTTGGGGCTTAGAGACTGGACGTGTAAATCTGGGAGCTCATATTGACCAACTAGAGGTTGCTAGAGGTTTGTTAGTGCTGGACGTGACCATGTTTTGGGTTCTCAGTCAATTTTCAGACTGTTGCTATTAGTCTTCAGGGTTGACGTTGGATTCCAAGTTGGAAATACTTATTGTAATTGCTGTTATTGAATGTTCAGGTCTGATTATATATATATATATATATATATTTGAGTTATGTATGTTTATGTGTATTTCTGAGTGGTCTATTGCCAGTCATTGGTCCATTTTCATTGCTCACACTGTATGTTAAGGTCTGTAGGAGTTGACAAGTATTTATCTTTGTATCACAGTCATATAGCAATCTGAAAGTTACCATTAACAGTCTGAAATCATTCTTTTCTGCAAACTGTGTTGTGTTAACGGTCAATCTTCCATTGTAACTCAGTATCCTAAAGTTATAATCAAATCAGAATGTGTGGAAATCTGTATGACAACAGTTTATTTGGTCAATAGAATGCTTAGAAAAATCTTATAATGCTAAGTCTAGTTTATGCTAATTTAATTGACAAATGAAATATGTCAACTTGAGTGTTGGAAATTATCATTCAAATCTAGCAAGGGTCTTTACATAGATGCATCCATACTGCACATATTTTATAGCAATTAGGGATTAGAAACATAAAAGATCAACAAACCCTAATTGACCTAGGGCGTGGAGCTCAAAGGTCGAGTTTACCAAATGTTTAACTCTAAATTGGATGAGGACCCTAATATGGGTAGATAGGGTTAAGAATATAAAAATGAATAAGCACAAGGGTGATAAATAGATCTATAGCAGACAAATTAATTATAAAACTCAGATAGAACATATACTGAATTTATTATGTTGAGATATGTTAAAAATAAAAAGTACAGTTGTGCTAGATATTGCAATGATAATGAAAACAAGATAGCTAGTTCTGATACTAATACAAATCTGGATCTAGAACAAAAGGAAGCAGACTGGAAGAGTATTCTGGCATAGTCGTCAATTTTTGGATTGTGTCTCTGTAGTCATAGACACTTACGTTAGCCTTGGATAGTGGCATCGACGCTAGTATTTGGATCTAGCGCAAGTGTCTAGTACGAAATAATTACTGAAACAGGATGCAACCACCTAGATCTTCTCTGGTGATTTGGGTTATGGACTATCGCTCCTTGTCAAATGATCAAACTTTGGTTTTTCATCTTCATATTGGTTGTGACTAATGGGTTAGTGGGCACACGGTGTCCAGCTACCCTAAAGACCCCTCTATCGTTGAGTGTTGTTTACATAGCCAATACTCTGAAGAGGGCCTCAGAATTATGTAGTTCTCCATTACATGTTGGTTTGTGTGTGAATCATTCAATGTGTTATAAGCAAGTACAACAGTGACCTAGCTTGTAACTTGACAAATATAGTTCTTGGACTCCTCCTTTAGTACTTCAGACCTATAGATGTGTTGTCCCTATGATTAATATGAAAATAGGAGAAAATAAGGAAGCTTTGCCCACTTGAATGCTTGATGGAATGCTTTTGATAAGTTACTTTGGTCTATGCTAGGTGAGGAATGAATGAGGATTGATCTTGTATTTATATTAATCCCTTTGGAGAATATCTCGTATATTAGCACATAGACTGACCATTAGGATACGTTTCATTTGCAAATTAGATGACCTTAGGGTACTGGACACTTGCGTCGGTAAGGACACTTGCGTTGGTAAGGACACTTGCGTCGATGCAAGCGTCTGACTAGGACGCAAGTGTTCAGGTAGTTGAAAAACAAGGACAGGTTCAGAACTTGCAGAGGCATAAGATAAACAAGTTTTAAGCATTTTGGACAAGATAGAAGGCCTGGGTCATCAACATAAGACTGGTTGGACTAAGAGATAGGCCAAGGGGCACAAGAGAGAGCAGATGCGAGACTTGTGGAAGCGGAAAAGGTCTAGAATTGAGAGGAACAACCAATGTTTGAGTTTGCCAAGTGTACAAGATTAAGTTGCTATATAGCTCATAAATGTCATCTACACAACCGTACACAATCTGAAATCGCTGCAACAATACACAATTTGAAATGGAATATTTGTTGTACTTATATTCACCGAGTTGTGGTAAGCAAACTCAACTTATGCCAAAATTATATCCCAATTATCAGGTTTGTTCCCCACTAAGCATCTCGGCAAATTCCTTAGGCTTCTATTCACTACTACCATTTGCCCATCCATTTGTGGATGATAGGTAGAACTGAAACTCAATCTTGTGCCCAACGTTTTCCACAAAGTTCTCCAAAAATGATAAAAAAATGTGGCGTCTATATTTGAAACTATATTTTTGGGTAATTTGTGCAACCTTACTATTTATTTCAAAAACAAATTGGCAATGTTCGTGGCATCACTAGTCTTCTTGCATGCAATGAAGTGTGTTTGCCATCTTTGAAAATCTATCAACAACAACATATATAGAATCATTACCTTTTAGGGTTTTTGGCAATCTGAGAACGATGTCCATGCTTACATCCTCCCATGGTCTTTCCGGTATTGGCAATCGCTGATACAAACCTGCATTTTGACTTTTACCCTTGGAATGATGGCAACCTCTGCAGCTTTGCACAAACTCTTCACATCCACATTCTTCTTAGGCCAATAGTATTGTTGCACAAATTTCTTCACATCCACATTCTTCTTAGGCCAATAGTATTTCTCTCTCAGTTGCGCCAATGTTTTATCCACACCAAAATGACCAGCTAGTCCTCCCCTTTGCTTTTCTCTTATCAAATTCTCCCTCATTGATCCTCGAGGTACACACAACCGCTGTCTTGTAAACAAAAATCCATCGTACAAAAAGAAATCAACCATAGATTTCTATCCATGCCGGTTGGGCTCTTGCACGCTGCCCAAACATCTCTAAAATCCAAGTCCTCTTCATACAAATCCTTCATCGAGTCAAACCCAATTGCCTCTATTCTAATCTCATTTAGTAAAAGACATTCTCTACTCAAGGCATCAAAAACTCTATTTGACTTCCCACGTCAATGCTTCAAAACAAATGAACAACTTCGAAGAAATTCAACCCACTTTATGTGCTTTGGGTTCAACATACCTTGGCTGTTTACGAACTGCATTGCTTGTTGATCCGTGTACAAAACGAACTCCTTCGGAAGCAAGTTGGATGTCCATTTCTTGAGAGCTTGCACTATGGCATAAAACTCTTAATCATAAATTGAATACTTGCACTCAACATCATTCAACTTCTCACTAAAGTAAGCAATGGGCTTGCCTTTTGGACTCAAAATTGCACCTATTGCTGTTCCACTATCATGACAATCAACTTGGAATAACTACTGGTTGTTTGGTCACCTTCTTCTTAAAAATCTAGAAGCTATTTTTAGCTACAACTGTCCACCATAATTCTTTTCTATCACCTTTCATTGTTTCTGGGATTGGTGCACATAACATGTTGGAGTTTCTTATGAACTTTCGGTAAAAATTTGCTAACCCATGAAAAATTCTTGTTGCAAATTAGGTGATGGCTACTCAACAATAGCTTTTACCTTTTTCAGGTCCATTCTTGATCCATCATGTGATACCACAAAACCCAAATAATCCAACTCTTCATAAAATTGCACTTCTTAAAGTTGACCAACAACTTCTTTTCTTTCAACTTTTGCAATACTAGCCTCAAATGCAACAAATGTTCATTTTTCATCTTGCTAAAAATCAAGATATCATCTAAATACACAATAACAAACTTACTAAGATACAACTTCAACACATCATTCACGAGTCTCATGAATGTGCTTGGTGTATTTGTCAAGTTGAATGGCATAACTAGCCTCTCATACAAGCCATCCTCTGTCTTGAATGCAGTCTTTCACTCATCATCATTCTAAATTCTGAACCACTCTTTAAATCAATAATTGTGAAGTACCTTGATTCACTCAAACAATCATCAAGGCATTCATCTGAGGAAATGAAAACCTATAATTGATTGTAATCTTGTTGATGGATCTAGAATCTATTCAAATTCACCATTTCCCACCTTTCTTGGGTGCTAACACTGCTGGAACTGCACATGGGCTCAAGCTTCCCTTATTAAACCATTCTCCAACAAATATTGAACTTGTCTCTTCACCTCTTCATTCTCCATAGGTGTCAATCTATATGCTGCCTTTTTTGGCAAACTAGGTCTCATAACCAAATCCATTTGATGGAAAATGCTCTTCATGGATGGCAATTTATCCGACAAATTTTTGGAAATAATCTTAACATATTCTCCCAACACGTCCTTCACTTCATGTGGAATTTCACTTACCCTATCTGTTGTTCCAACTTGCATGGGTCTAGGAATGAAAGCAAAAGATGCCTTCTTCTTCGTTGCCTCTTTAAAAAACTATTACTGCAAATAATCAACACTTTAGGACTGCTGTCCACTTCTTCCTCTTTGTCTTTTAATGGATTCAATGTATTTGCTCTACCATCATGTATAGCCTTCTTATCAAAGTACCAAGGCCTACTCAATAATACATGACATACATCCATGGGCATACTACCACACAAAACTTCATCCTGATATGACCCAATCTGAGAGTTAAATGCACATTGTTCATTCACTAAAATTTGATGTCTTCTTTGCAACCAAGACACCTTGTATGATTTGGGTGCGCTGTCCTTTCTAACCCAAGCTTTTCTACCATTTCAGTAGACATTGAATTATCCATACTACCACTATCAACATTGACCTTACAACACTTACCTCCGGATTTGTATATGGTTTGGAAAAGATTATTTCTTTGCATTGGTTCAGTCTTGTCCTTAGTTGGTTTTAGCAGCAATCTCTTCATCATGAAAGCCTCTCCATGTTCCAGTTTTTTGGTGTGAATGGTTGATGCAACACTTTCTTGATTTGTTTGTGCAATGTGATTGCTGGCCTTATTTCTTTCACTGATGTTTTTTGTGCCTATGGGCATTCAAAGGTTATATTCCTAACATCTCCACACCTAAAGCTTGTACCCATGAATCCTTTACCTCTTCCTCTACCATACTATTCTCTTTCTCTTGAAGGATGTACTTTTCCTTTTGGTGCATGATTGTGATCGTGAGAAGTGCTAACTTCTCCCTCATGAGTATGCCATCCTTGTCCGGTGTTTGCTTGACCCCTTCCTCTTGAAAACCTTCCTCTACCTCTTGCTATATTTTGTTGTCTACTTGACAACTTCTCTTCAGTTTTAAAAGCACATTGATCGAATTCTTCTACCAAAAGCAAGTATATTATTCTTAACTCATTTTCTATTGAAATGTGGAGACCATTCACATATCTTGAGATCTTCTCTTCATGATCTTCAACACGACCAGCCTGAATTATGAGCTTAGAACTCTTTTGTATAATCCTTTACATTCATGTCTTTTTGTCTCAAATTTTGCAGCTTCTAGAATAAAATTAGTTGATAATTAGAAGGTAAAAACTTATCTTTAATCTTTGCAACCATCCTATCCCAAATCTTGATTGTGTCTTTGCTTCTTCTAACCCTTTCCAATTGCACATGATCCCACCACAAGGATGCATGTCCCTTCAACCTTGTGCAAGAAAACCTCACTTTCTTAGGATCCTCCATATGTTCCTAGCCATCATATTTTTCTAGCTCTTAAGGACATAAACTTCATGAGTAGCTAGGGGTGTCCAACTTTGGCTTGCCTCCCATCTTAGCAATGCCCTTCAGAAATATATACTCCAGTTCATCAACCAATTTTTCAAGCTGAACTTCTAGTGCTTCTCCTTTATACTCACTCATTTGCAACTACTCCTCTCCGTTGTGTAGTCTCCATAGCATTCAATCTAGCTTGGATTTCTCTGAACATCTTTTTTCAAGACTGCAACTCTTGGTGCTCTTGTTCGCCTTACAAGAAGTACTCCTTTAGGTGCCCTTTTTTCATAACTTGGAACTGAACCAACAGGGGCCTCATACACACACAAGGCAGGACATAACTTGCTCTGATACCAAATGAAGTAGGTCAGGTAAGAGGGGACCAAATTAATGGCAGCTTTCCCTGCAGCCTAAACACAGTACTCTTCAATCGACACATACTTGACATAACACATTCAAGCTTGAGACCAAAACTCATCCTTTATTGCATTGAAATGACAATATTATAGAGATCTTCGCGCGCACACACACACACACACACACACACATTTGACTTGTTTATTGAACACAAACATGAAGATGACACCATTACAGCACAATTAAGATACAGTCCTTCAATGGACATGAGCAGTTCTTGCTACTTCCTGCCCTTCCACTCACACCTACACTCTCCTCAACTGAAGCTACTCACTTTTCCACTCTCCTACTCTCTCTAACTGTCCCTTTTCAGCTCCACCCTAACTAATTCAAATCCCTTCTGTCCTGTCACTGACTTTTGGAGTGCCTCTTCGAGTTCCACGGTTTTTGGAAAATGATCCACATGGCAAATTTCATCAACCTGGGCAGTTACTCTTTTTTTAAACCTTCATGGGTGGAATCGCAGCTTACTGAAATCATCGGTTTTATGTAGACTGGCGGTTTTGTAACTGCCATCCATCTTAACTAGTGGTTTTGTCATCTGTCCAAAAAGGGTCAAATTGAACTTTGCTAGATGGGTGAAACCTTCTTCACTTGCTGTTTCAGGGGTGTTGGATTTCTGGTGATGTTTGTTGGCCTATTCTGATTATCTTCGACACATGCAACCATGTCGACATCACCGACAAGTTTCAAACACACACAAACATATGACATGTTTTTGGCTGATGCAAGATTGCTCACTGATCTGGATGCTCCTGCATCAATTTTGCAGGCAGGAGACACAAAAAGATAATGAACATTAGAAAAAACCAAGAATTTGATATCTATATATGAGTTGACCATACACAAAAATGAATTACATCCCTTTTCTGTTTTGTTCTAGTTGAAGATGTTGATAAAATCATTAGGAAACAGAAGTACACGAAAATTGAGTTGTATGTGTGGGTTTGAACCGTAGCTGTTTCTGCAGGTCTGCAAAAGTAGATTAATAGAAGTGATTTATAAGATTTTGACTAACGTTCCAGCCAATACAGACTACCAAATTGCTAGAACAATATCCTGATGTCAAGGAACATTAGACTGCTGTAATTAACCATGCGAAACTTATAAGTAGAATGTGATTGAGGCCCCCCAGGATATCTATATTGTGTATTGTTTGAGAGTATCTTTGTGATGCATGAAGCTCAACACCAAAGGAGATCAGTTATTTTAGGAACAAAGCATTCTTCTATGAACAATATACAAATTTGAATTTTTACTTATTTTCCTATGGTTCTCTCATTTTTATTTTGGCTTCCAAAGGATTGTATACAGCGCCTTGAGCTCTCTGTCTTGCTGGGGAAGCATAAGGGATGTGTAAACACGGTTCATTTCAATCCTTCTGGAGACCTGCTTGTGTCAGGTTCTGATGACACACAAATTATAATTTGGGATTGGGCTGCTGGTAATAAAAAGCTATCTTTTAATTCTGGTCATACCAACAATGTATTCCAGGCCAGAATTATGCCTTTCACAGATGATTGCAGTATTGTAAGTTGTGCTGCAGATGGTCAGGTACACTCTTAATATATTAAGATTCAATTTGCAATCTTTTTCCTACTATATAAGATTTATAAATTCTGTGTTGCTGTTTCCTAACTATTTCTGTAGAATATTAAGATCAAATTAACTTTTGGGCTACAGCGAGTCAGTTTTGATTTGTTTCTGTATATTTTTCTTCCAAAGTTAGTGAATGGATAATATTAAGAAGGTATAATATGTATTATGAGTGGATGAACAATATAATGATCTGTCACTAGCTTTTCTTATTTGATCATCAGACTTCTGTCTACTGTGTTAGAATAAGTAGCAAGCAATGATAGAAAAGTACACAATTATTGTTAAAACTTAAATACATAATGAACTTGAAATCACAGTCCTTTTAATAGATGCCAGTAACATTTAGTGATTACAAAGACAGGTTCCTGAGTCACCTGAATCCCCTCTAACACTGAAAATGAGATGCTGAATCTTTAACGAGTATCCTCAGCCTTGTGGGCCAACAAGGAAAGGACCATATTTTTTTTGCAAAGTAATTTGTTAATAAGCATCCTGTTTTAGTTGGATAATTTTTCGAGCACCAGTTGTTTCCTCAAGTACCTACTTGTTGGCCTTTTTGTTGGTGTGGTGATAATTAATTTCATTTAGTTCTCTTAAGGATTACTTCTATTTTGAATAAAATATGATTCGGTTTGTCTTGGATAAACTTTCAGTGTCAATAGTTTCTTAAACTTGTCTTTTCAGGTTTTATCATGGAGAGTTGTGTATTTGTTTCTTCATCTATTCATCATTCTCTTTATGAACTGAGCATTAAAATAACGATACAGCAGTTTGTGTTAAGGAGTTCATGAATTAAGATGATCTGCATGATTTGCAGGAGCTGCTGAAACAGTTGGCACAAGCCTGCCTTTTACAAATTCGGTGCACTTATGACAAGAACATTATGGAAAAATGTTTTTCCTCTAGGAGTCCCTGTCCTTCCCTGTATTTTTGAACAACTAAGATATACACACTGCCTTAGGTAATTCCTGGTTGCTCTGGCCTTTTGATGTGGGATTTACATAAATTGAAAGGCTACTGCTATAGTGAAGATTCTGTTAATATTTTTTTAAAAGCAGGAGTTCTCTTGGCGGTTTCAGGTTTTGTATTTAGTTTTATACTTCGTAGGCATCTTGTTAAAATTTCAGCAGATTAAGTCGCATGTAAATCCAAGATGTCTTATAAGAATGTGTAGTAATTAATTATATTGATATGGTTGCAAATAAAAGAATATATTAATAATTTGAATACATAAAGAGAATGAAGAATATCAGAATACATAATAATTAATTGATTCACATAATTCATGTTTGGTATTGCATGTCTATATGAATTGTAAATATTGAGCTATAGTGTTGAGCTTATATATATTTTTTGATTAAGGATAAATTTATTAAATCAAAAAAAGGGGGAAAAGTCCAAAAAAGGAGATACAAAAAACACTCGTCCCTAGTAAGTTCCACCGAATCCAAGGGAGAGATAAATGCCAAAACACAACAGACACATTAGGCCAGGTCTAAGTAAAGTTTCTTTCTCTTATTCTTGTTAGGAGAGAGCTCCCTTGCCTCGGCTAAAAATTCCTTTCCAACCGTTCTCTTTTTAGTGAGGAGAGAGGTCCTTTCCAACCGTTCTCTTTTTAGTGAGGAGAGAGGTCCCTTCCATCCCTTCAGGGCTAACATCAAGGTCGAGGGGGCAAGGTTAAATGCCAGATCCCACAACTGAACCAACTCCTTGGAGGCAGGAGTTTCAAATTCAAGTTCCTCTAACTTCCTTTGAAAACATTTATGCTCCTGCTCCCAACTTTGAGACCATCCATTCTTTTTTTGCCTCTTGCTGCTACCCTCATCTCCAAAAGTACAAACCTTCCTTTTTGTTGATGCATTGATGTTAGGGCAGTAAGGGAAAGCGTCCTGCTTTCTCCTCCCATGATCCTTAAAACACTTGCACATAGCATCACTCTCCCAAATAGGGACAAGATCTTTAAGACTTAACATTTCCTTATCTTTAAAAGTGCCTTGACCTTTAGTTTCCACCTTCTGATCGCTGACTGCCCTGATCTTTCCCTTGTTCTTATTGCGGCTCTCAGCGCCAGAGGAATCAAAGATTTGGATGACTTCGTGCCTGCTTATGAAAGAATCCTTGGCCGAGAGAAAATGTGGAAGGATCAAAATAAAAAGAGAGACGCACCCCAAACTTTTGCAAAAGATGTCAAAGACATCCATACCCCAGAAAAAGAACAATATAAAAGGAATTGAAACCAATTGGCCCACCCTAGGAGAGGGGATAAAAGAAAAAGCATTCAGTTAGTTCCAACACCAAGCGATGATTTAACTTAAATATTGAAAAAATCGTTGAAGGAGACTTCTAAAGGACCCACATTCGTCACAAATAGGTTCAAGCTAGCCCCAATCAAGGGCAAACTGACCACTTTGACTTGAGAAGTTGCAAAAACAACCAAAACAAACTCCTATATAGGCACGACCACCCCGTCGACAAAACTGCTTAATCAACATTCCCTAACAGTCTTAATGAATGTCATGTCCCCCTTTTGGACATAGAACAAGACAAGACCCTTAGCCGAATTCCTAGATGTTTCCTGTTGGCTAAGGGAAGGTAAAATCAATGGGGAATTTTTGGTGCTATTTTCAAGTTATAAAAGATACTTTTTGATATAACTTTTCTAATTATGACTTCAAAGTGACTTGTTGAGCATGTGTTAACTTAACCCTTAATGAGAAAAAGGTATAATCTCTTTTAAACTACACTAACCTTCCCTCCAAGTTGAGCGCTACTTTTAAGAGGAAGGATATAAAAGAAGAAAAAGTCATTGGCAAAGATATGGAGAATTTGATTTGAAATAATTAAGAGCAGAAGTTTTAGCACTAAAAGTAGAGCTTCAAATCTTTTAGGATGGGAACCCTCATCGAAGAACTAGTAAGGATGAAAACCCTTACTAATCAGTTGAGCAGACCTAATTCAGGGGTTGTATTAGATAAATTCAGTTGTTTAGAGGTGTTTTTTGAACACCATTGGCTTCAACAACGAGGTACATGATTTGCCAAGGGTGGTGAACAGGTTGAGGAGCTGGGCACGTGGAAGAAGACCCCCAAGAAGGGTCAGCGAACACCAAGGAAGGGCTGCGCAGCACCTGGAAGGCCAACGACCCCATTTTGAGTGTGGCGAGTGGGTTTGAGGCTTTTCCAAGCCTGATTTTGATGCGTAACAACAGTTAATAATAATTAGGTATTTTATCACAATTTTCCAGCTGAGAGTTTGTCATAAAATCTATTTTTATGTGGGAATCTTTGACTGCAATATTTCCTAATTTTTCTATAGTTATTGAGGAATAAAATAATACTTTTGTGCCCTATTTGGCACCTCAGAAATCTGTACTTTCAGTTTTTAGGGTTTGAAACAGGAATCTGAAAATAACTGCTTGGCCAGGGTTTTTACCATGGATTTCCAGAATTATATAATCTGTCCTTAAGGGGACATTTAAGTGGCATCAGAGCCAAGATTTTGGCAGCTTGTGAGAGGGTTTCCTAATGCAGGGCAAGAGACCATGGGGGACTATGATCAGAGAACCCCTCCTTCAGAGGAGTTGAATTTTCTACAAGAGATCCTCACACGGAATCAGAAAGATATGCAATAGTGTTTGAAGGAGTCCCAAAGAGAGATGCGGGATGCTTTGAAAGGATCTATGGTAGATTTGGCTAAGATCATGCAGGGTTTCCATCCAAACAAGTCAAATAATCATGGAATAAGAAATAATGGTGAAGAAGAATCTTCCAGTAATGAAAGGACTTCCATTAGACCCCCTACAAAAATCTTTAGGGCAAAGTTCCTTCAAAGAGAAGAGCCTCAGGGTGAGATGGGCCAACCTCATGAAGAGGAAGGCATGGATGTATACGGGGAAGAATATGCAGCCCCCAATTATACAACACGTGAGATATTGTCTTTCAGGGATTTCTGTCAATTGAAAAAGAATAACGGCACCGGAAGAAGGAATAAAAGATTTCATTAGGAGCAACCATGGAAAGACATAAAACAAAGATTGGGGAAAATAACTTTCCCCTCTTATGATGGTTTTGATAAATGTTCAGCCAGATCATGGTTGCAGACATTGGATGCATACCTATCCTTGAATCCCTTGTATGAGGAAGAAGCCCTCAAATTTGTTACCTTGCATTTGGAGGGGAGTAGCCATGAGTGGTGGTACCATGGGTTTATCACCCAAGGGCATGAATCTATTACTACACTTGATGAATTCAGCCAAAGACTAATAGAGAGGTTTGATAGAGAGGATCCTGAGATACACTTCAGGAAATTAGTTCAACTCAAACAAGAGGGATCGGTGGATGATTATATTTCTGAATTTCAAAGACTTTTCAATTTAAGGATAGGTACGTATCCAATTTCAGTCATGGTGTTTGATGTAAGTGAAAAAAGACTTGTATTTTTGTTTGTTGAAGGGTTAGTTGAACCCCTCAAAGGACTGGTCAAGGGCTTTGATCCTTCATCTCTTCAAGATGCTATTAGGAAAACTCTAAATTTGGAGTCTTCAGCTCCTAGAGGAAGATTTCCACCTGCTAGACAGCGAAGAACAACACCTTGGGAACAACAAAGGAACAACATATTGGGGCAGCCTAGGACTGCCAGTTCTGAACAGCCTAAAACAGCCCCCATGGGACAGCAAAGGAAGCCTTTCCAGCAAGGCTTGGGGCAGCCAAAGGAGCTGCCAAAGGGAAATAAGGACTGGGTTGAGTCAAGAAATGAATTAAGAAGGAAAAATCTATGTTTTTCATGCAAAGACCCACGGACACCAGGGCATCATTGCCTTGGAAAAGGACAAGTGCACTACATAGAGGTACATTCGGATGTAGAAGAAGAGGTAAGGGCAGCCACCTATGAATTGAACCCTTGGAGATCATTGGAGGGGAAGACATGAGTGGTACCTTGGCATCATTGTCTGGGGCTCCTAGGTATCATCCCTTTCGAGTGAAGGGGATTTTGCAAGGTAAGCATGCGATTATCCTCATTGATAGTGGGGCAACCCACAATTCTATTGATAAGGGGTTGGTTGCAACATGTGGGCTGCAACCTATAGAGTTTAAGGGGTTTAGGGTCACTGTTGCAGATGGCTTTACCATCCCATGCACCACAAAGATTCCTAAACTAAACATTACCTTGGAAAGGCATCAAATTGAAGATGACTTCTATGTGGTGGGCATAGGAGAAGTGAATGTGGTGTTTGGCATCCAATGGTTGCATTCACTTGGGTAGTACACCCAAAACTACCAAACCGTGGAGCTGAAGTTTAAGGTGGACATGAAAGAGGTGATTTTGTTTGGGTTGAGCAATAAGGCACCCCCAGAAGTGACCTCAAGAATGATGGAAGGGACCTTCCATGAGAAACTGATTGCATGGGCAACAAGGCAAATAAGGCTGCAAATTCTGAGTTAGGACAGCCACTACATCATGTTGGTAATTCTGAAAATTTGAAGGAGATTCAGTCCATTTCGAGCTTGGAGTATGCCGTAGAAAAGGAAATTCAGAATTCAGAAATAGAAGGTTGCATGGAGGCCACAAATACTCTCCATCTCATGGAGACGGAAGGGCAAGCTAGGGACAACTCCAAGGAGGAAGAAGCCCTACAGTTTTTATGCACTCATAGGCCACTTTGGAAGCATGTTTGGAAGGGGCAGCATGAGGGTAAACAATGGACACTTCTTGGGACATCATGGCAAGGTTGCCAACTCCATGAAGGTGTCCATGTGAAAGGTATGGTTCCAAATTTATTCAAATTTGCTTGTTTCATAAAAATTGGTGAACCATATTTTTGGCTTATTGGGAGAGCCTTAAGGCTCATTTGAAGTCCTAAAGGGACATCTAAAGTGTTCATACGAAAAGAAATGGCCATGAAGGGCAGCCACAGCCATGGTACGTTCTTCCACCATGCTGTCCATAACAGTTCAAGCTCATCTGTTTTTGCTTGAGGGTCATCAAATCCATGTTGAAGGTATGTTGCAAACGAAAACTTCACAAGGGTAAGTTTTTGTTAAAAATTCTCATGATTATGGATGGTAAGAAGGCTGTTAGACATGATTACAGCTCACTAACCACTGGAGACATGCCAATAAATGTAATCTCTTTTGTCAAATTGAAAGATCACATGTTGATGGGGAAGGAGGAGCAGATTGCAGCTACGTTGAGGGATCTTCCAGCCCAAGAAAATTGCAGAATTTTGAGCAAGGAAGCAAATTTGGAGTGTGTTGGCAACTATCCCATGATTGATGATATGAAGCACAAGAGGGGAAGCCTTTTGTTGGGGAGAGGGATCGCAATTCATTGCTGTCACAACACTTCCAGCACTTATGGACAGCGGTCTTTTCACATGTATAGCAATGAAGAGCTTCAAAATAAGGATTTCTTTCCATGGGAAGAGGCTAAAGATGGATTCTACGTGAGGCCAATGGTTGGGGCAGCCCCTTGGATGTTGCAATTGCTTGAGGACAAGCAATTTTGGGCAGGGAGGATCGTCATGTACCCTTTTTGGACATAGAATAGGAAAAAACCTTCAGCGGAATTCTTAGATGTTTCCAGTTGGCTAAGGGAAGGTAAAATTAAAGGGGAAACTTTGGTTCTATTTTTAAGTTATAAAAGATACTTTTTGATATATCTTTTCTAATTATGACTTAAAAGTGGTTTGTTGAGCATGGGTTAACTTTACCCTTAATGAGAAAAAGGTATAATCTATTTTAAACTACACTAACCCTCCCTCCAAGTTGAGCGCCACTTTTAAGAGGAAGGATATAAAGGAAAGAAAAAGTCATTGGCAAAGATATGGAGAATTTGATATGAAATAATTAAGAGCAGAAGTTTTAGCATGAAAAACAGAGCTTCAAACCTTTGAGGATGGAAATCCTCATCGGAGAACTAGTAAGGATGAAAACCCTTATTAATCAGTTGAGCAACCCTAAATCAGGGGTTGTATTGGATAAATTCAGTTGTTTAGAGGTGTTTTTTGAACCCCATTGACTTCAGCAGTGAGGTACAGGATCAGCCAAGGGTGGCGAACAGGTTGAGGAGCTGGGTATGTGGAAGAAGACCCCCAAGAAGGGTCAGCGAATGCCAAGGGTGGGCTGCGCAGCACTAGGAAGGCCAACGACCCCCATTCTGAGTATGGCGAGTTGGTTTGAGGCTTTTCCAAGCCTGATTTTGATGCGTAACAACAATAAATAATAATTTGGTATTTTATCACAATTATCCAGCTACAAGTTTTTCATAAAATCTATTTTTATGTGGGAATCCTTGACTGCAATATTTCCTAATTTTTATTTTAATTATCGAGGAATAAAATAATACTTTTGTGCCCTATTTTGGCACCTCAGAAATTTGTACTTTCAGTTTCTAGGGTTTGACATATGAATCTGAAAATAATTTCTTGGCTAGGGTTTTTATCGTGGATTTCCAAAATTATATAATTTATCCTTAAGGGGACATTTCAGTGAACACAGGGCACGACCAAAAGGCCATTAGATTGGTAGCAAAAGGAAAAGGAAAGGAGGAACCCTGATGAAAGGTTGCGGAAAAATACATAGATGTGAAAAGGCACTCGAGGTTGGGAAGAAGGCATGAGGCGTAGCTGCAAATCTTCACTTTTGCAATTGTGGAACATAAAGCCCGATGCCATCCCAAGAGAGATGCCAGACCTTTGCCACCCACACAAAGCCAGAAAACAAGATAACAAAACGGTTTTGGGAGAAAAGGACCATCGATCTCTCCATTTGCAGCTCCACCTACTTGCATGCCTTCTCACAAGAGCATTGAGAGAAGAGGTCCACATTATGTTGAGTAACATAGCCAGGGTGCCACTAAAACTCCTCAAATTCCGCCCAATAAACATGTTTGTCATTTTCGAAATTTATGGCCAAGGGCTCCCACTTAGCACGATTGGCCAACTAATAATGTCAATTAAGATATACTAAATAATAATAAAGACACAAACATGCCTTATTAATTATTCTAGAGACAACATCTTCATCAATTTTTACGAAGCTTCGAAATTCCCACCTGCTATTCTTCTTAACTTGGTTTCTATGGGTCATCAAATTATTTTGTCCTTATTAACAATGAGCCCATAACTAGGATCCAAATTATTTCCTCTAATGTGATTCTCTCAAACTCTCCATACTTAAAGACCTCATTTTGGGTGCCTTTAAGAACTTTTCCCTTATATAGAAGTCCGTAGTTAGCCAACCAACCTACTGGCTTATGTCTTTCTCTTAAGTAGTGGTTGAAACAAAGATCGTTGAAGAAATTTCGGAGGTCCAAGGCTTCATTGATGTCTTTAATACTCCAAATATCACACTAACCACGTTGCATTGCCTCAATAAAATTTTTATATTCCCCTTCCACAACAATCCTTGAAAATTATAGCTCAATGGCCAATTTTAGGTTCCTCACAAGACCCTTAGCCTTTGCAACATTGTTGTAATTAGTACCTGTGGATGCTGCCTCAAAATCAATCACCTTCCCCTCTTGATTGCGAACAATGCATCTAACCCATGAGGGTCAAGGATTGACTTAAAAAATCCCATCAAAATTCATCTTCCACCACCCATCCCTCAGTGTATGATCTAGTTAGATTTCTCTCCCGTTTAGAACTCCCTCTCAAGGGAATCTTTGTCCCTGCACTAATCTCCTGCCCCAACCATAAGCATTAGGATCCTTGAGATTCATAACCAAATTCTCTATGTGCAAAAGATTTTTCATGGCTTCCTCTAGAAATCTTTCCACCTCCTTTAACACCTCCACCGACTTCCTCTCATTTTGAAAAATTCATCTATTTCTTTCTAACCAAATTTTCCAACAAGCCATTACCAGAGCAACATTTCACTTGTTTGTTAAAGAGGTTGACCTAGGTCAGATGTGCTAGCTTGAAATATGTTCCTCAAGGTTCTGGGGAAGGGCCCATTTGACCTCAAAAGAGCTAAGCAAACCAATCCAAATTCTATTAGCAAAATGGCATTTAAGAATAATGTGGTTGCCCATTTCTTCCTCAGCCAAATAGAGCTTACATTTGGTGGGCCCAAAATTTTTTTTTTCTGCAATTGATCCTTTGTGAGAAGCTTTTCCTGTACAACCACGCATATAAAAAAATTCACCTCAGGCCATGCTAAAGAGTGCCACACTTTCTCCCGAACCTCTGACTTGAAAGCTAAAGGAGCTAAAACTGCCAAAAGTTTGTAATTTTTCGACATATAATAGCCCCCTAGACTCTTGAAATTCCAATGGAGGGCATCATGGAGTTTGTTCCAAGGCACTCTAAAATTTGGAGGGACAACCCAATCTCTTTAGGGAGGGGTTGGGTTTGTTCGAGAAGCAACTGACATCTTTCTAAATTCTTGCCTTCTAGTTACCTTCATTCCTAGTGACCCAATAATTTTTGACTTTCTTTCCTCACACTTGAGAAGCAACAACCTAAACATCCCTTATTTTTGTGTGCATAGGGATGAGGTCCTCTTGAATCCATGTATCCTCTCAGAAATTAGCCTTTCCCCATTATCAATCTTCCAAAAAAGAGGCTTATGAATGAGGGATCTAGCATGTGAGACATTATGCTACATAGTCAAGCCTTTAGGGAGCGTTGTAGTGTTAAAAAGCCTACGAAGTTCTTCACTATTCAGGTATTTTTTGCAAATCATGATACTCCATTTGGCTTGACTTTTGCTGTAGATTCTCGAAACAAGCTTACAGCACTAAGGGCCTCCAAACAAGCTTAGCACTAAGGGCTTGGTTAGCCATCTCATTGTTTCTAATGCCAGTTCCCTCTAGGTCTTTTGGAAGGCAAACCTTCATGCTATGAGAGTTATCTTTGTTTGCTCATTAGTTCCTTGCCACAAAAAGAGGCACAACTCTATTAATTTCATTGTGAATCTTCTTTGAGGCTTGTGAAACTGAAGACCAATAGTTGGGAATAGCTTGAAGGACTGATTTGATCTTTGTGATCCTCCCCTTCGAGAAAATCCATTTCCCTTTCTAGCTACTCAATCTTTCTTGATTCTATTGACAGTGCCCAACCACATATTAGCTCTAGCATTCCCAACAAAGAATGGTATGCCCAAAAAGGAGTTAGGGAGATGAGCCACTCCACACCCCAAAATTTTGGAAAAGTACAATTGTTCATTCTCCATAATTAGAAAGAAACTGTAAAATTTCCTTATATTTATTTGTTGACTAGAGGTGGCCTCATAATTCCAAAGAATATCCTTTTAAACTTTGCATTCTTTTAGGGAGGGCTTCGTTGTTAGCATGGTGTCATCCACAAATTGTAGGTGTGTAACCACATTGCTGGCACCTGATATTTTGATCCCCTTTAGCCTTTGTTTGCCACTTGCCTCTTTAATTGCTCTTCCAATTGCTTCAACTAGAATAATATAAAGATACAGAGACAAGGGGTACCCCTGTCTAAGCTGTCTAGAAGACTTGAAAAGTCCTACTCGAGAGCCATTGAGGAGAATGGAGAATTTTGGTGTAGAATAGCACTCCTTGACCCATTCCTTCTGTAGCTCAGAGAAACCAAACCTTTTAAGAACCTTCCTGAGAAAGGCCCAATAAATATTATCATACTTCTTAGATATGTCAAGCTTAAATAGAATATCTTTCCTTTCATTACTCTTCGGGGAGCCAATGACTCATGGAGGACAAAGATACCATTTACAATTTGCCTCCCCTTGACAAACCTCCCATGTTCTTGAGATATGGTATGTGGAAGGATTGTCTTGATCTTGTTGGCCATAACCTTAACAATAATCTTATACATTGTGTTGAATAAAGAAATAGGTCAAATAAGATGGAGGAAGGTTAGAGCTTTTGTCTAGGATGGAAAGATAAAGTGTCATCCTCCATGGGAACATCTTCAAGTTTGAAGCTTAGAGCCCTGGTCTAGGATGGAAAGACAAAGCATAATCCTCCATGAAAACATCTTCAAGCTTTATTTGGTCGAGTCTTAGTCTCTAGAGCATTTCCTCTTTGTTGCCTTGGTTGCATTTTGCCTTTGTTGTTTGTTGGTTTTCATGCTTGTGTTGGGTGTGTTTTTCATTTGTTTGTTTTGTGGCGTTTTGGTTTATGTTAGGATTGGCCTCCATTTTGTGGACCTTGTTGGCTTTTTGGGAGAGGGTCGAAGTGCATTCTAAAACTTTGGTTTAATTTGGTAAGCTAAGTCACATGGAAGCGACTAATGTAGCAAGGGGTAAGGATTGCAAAGATAAAGAAATTGAAAACAATCGAAGTGTTAACTTTTGCAAGGCTTGTGCAAAGTGTTGTGAGTAGAAGTGGTTCTTGTTATCCCTGAACTCAAAACTCAAATCAAGTAGCTTGTAAAATGCAAGTCCACACCAAAACACCAATTTGGGGTGCTTGGCAAGGGATTTACAAGTTGTGAAGGCACTGAGTTTGTTGTTGGATGGCATGGCGTTGAGTGGGAGTTGGA
Source organism: Torreya grandis (assembly GCA_037957365.1). Taxonomy (NCBI): domain Eukaryota; kingdom Viridiplantae; phylum Streptophyta; class Pinopsida; order Cupressales; family Taxaceae; genus Torreya; species Torreya grandis. Next base: position 1,258,140 of record JARHVA010001889.1, read on the forward strand.
AGGGGAATGAGCTCTAGTTGGAGGAGAAAATGGTATGCCCTTTGTTGCCTTGAATTTTCTTACCCGTGTTCCTAATGAAGCAATGTTTGAAGTGTTAACCAAGAAAGACTCAAGGCTAAAGAATATTGGTATTTTCTTAGTTTGTTTGAATAGAAATGCACCCCCATCTAGATGCTTCTTAGATGATTGGGTTACTTCAGTCTTGGGGAAAATTTAGGTCTTAATGTCAATTTTTGTAGAGTGATACAACAAGGGGTTTGATTAGTCCTCAGGAATTCTAATATGCAGAGAAGGGCTATCATTACATCGTCTTGGAATATTGGTCATTCTGTTTGTCGTGCCCTTTCCTGGAACCTTGAGATGGATGGGGATAGATATGTCTTGCAAATCGTTCCCAGTTGGATTGAATTGAAAGATGCTCCTTTGTAAATTTGGCATTTTTCCCCAAGCGCTAAAGCCGTTAGGGGAAATTTTGCAGTTTGAAGACACTAGGGCTACTTCGGCGCACACGAATGCTTGTATTTTAATTTCTTTGAAGCTTGCTAAATCCTTCCTTGAAATCCCTGTTTCTAAATGAAAGAATAATGATTTTTGGTGTTCACTTATTGGTCTTGGAGGGTTGAATGCTTGTTTACACTGTAAGGAGGACATATATGTTAAAAGGAATTGTCCTTTGGTTGTAGCTAAACCTTAAAGCTATCTCTGTGGTTGTGGAACTGTTTGAGGTAGTCGGTGTGAAAGGTAAAGAGTAGTATTTAGTGGGGGCTAATAGTTCCTCGCTCCCTCTTCGTAAAATTGGCATTGTTGAGGACTTTGTGACTAGGGTTTGTCACGAGGAGTCACCTAGGGTTGATAATTCTCTTGTTTTAGTGGATATGGATGTTTCCCCTATAATTGAAGGCTTTCTGAAGAATATGAAATCATTTTGGCTAAAAAAACTTGTGTTCTCTTTTGGGAGCGAGTTGGACTTTAGTTTAGAGAATGCCAGTAAAAGTAGTTTAGATCTGCTAGAGAAAAACTTGAAAATTTTGATGGAAAAGGGATCTAGTATCACTCAGAGAAAACAAGCTACCCCCCTATCCAAGAGCTTTAGATGCTTCCTTTTCTTCAAAAAAGCTAGAAGATGTTGAGTCGCTGCTTGTGCTTGCAGTGCAACTTGCCTTGCCTCCTCTTAAGGGCAAATCGGGGGCTAAGAGGTTTAATAAAGACAGAGGGTTTGAAGCCCAGGATGAGGCTGTGGGGCTTGGGGTTCCACAAATTCTTGAGGACCCTAAAAAAAGAAAACTAGTTGACCATTTGGGTCTTGAGTGTGGTAAGAAGAGAGGTCAGGATGACAAGTTGCCTACTTGCTTTGAGAAACTTTATCAGATCGGAGGAGGTACTAAACCTCTTCTCCCCCTTCCTCTTAGTTTTTTATGAAGACTATCAATTGGAATGTGAAGGGAATGGAAGTCCATGAAAGAAACACTGTTGTTAGAAGGCTCTGTAGATCTAAAGATGATATTGATTTTCTTAAGTTACAAGAGATGAAATCTATTGGTTTTGCCCTTGAGTCCTTTCTTAACTTTATCTGGTTTGAAGCATAACATTTCTGTACCAACCATAGTAGAGGAAGAGGTCGTGTTGCTATCTTTGATTAGCAAGAATTGGGCTCAGTGTGTGATTGACGTAGGGTCTTCCCTACAAATAGCATTGTGTGGGTGACTTTTAAGGCTCAAGACAAAGTGTTTGGGATTCACTCTATGTATGCTCCCAATGACTAAGATAAAGGTGTGAGTTATGGAATTGGATTGTAGGTAATTTAAAGTATGTCCAATGCTTATTGGGGGTGATTTTAATATCATTGAGGAAAAGAGGATAAATATGAGGGCCACCCCTTTGAGTGGAAAAGTAACGAACAATTTTTTTGGTCTAAAATGAAAATGTTGTAAAGAATCGTTGATGCCCTTTGCAAAGGAAAGGTTGATGGTAAAGGAATATGGTACACTTGGTGTAACAATCAACAGGTTAGGAAGAGAGTTTATTCAAGACTTGACAAGTTTTTTATGTGGAGGGCGCACAAGTGTTCAAAACACAACACCAAGCACATAAAAGCAGGGGACAATTCAGATCTAATATAAATACAATAAAACAGTAAAAAGATTTAATTGCAATGGAACGAAAGTACTATTGAGTTGATAAATTGAAATGGGGTGAGTGATAGATAAATAACTAGAATTAGACTCCCTTGAGTTCCGACAGAGACTGATAGTGCAGAAAAGAAGAATCTGAAGTAGTGCAAAAGAGCATCCATAATTGGATTGTGCAACAACGACAAGACCAGAATCGGACTATATGATAGTGACAATCCTCTTGAAAGTGGTCAACCTGTTCTGATAATAGCTATGTAGGTCCAAGTGCTTTGAAACTTTCTAAAACTCTTCGTTAGTAGATGATGTCCAAATACCTCTCTTTGATAAGCATATTGATGCGTGCAAAAATCAAAAATATTTCTTCGCTTGAGCTCAAGTCCACACTTAGACAAAATAATGTTGTTTTGTTTGAGGGCCCTGCTTCAGTCAGAGCCCATCTTGCGTTTATAGCAGGTTGATAGTTTGGCAATTAACACTCATGCATGTTATCAAGCAAACCATGTGTACGTCTAGTTCCCACCCTTATTGCTATGAGACGTAGGTTAGTAAATAGTGTTGGAAGCACAATCACCGAGAGCGGGGGGGTGAATCAGTGATGCAAGTAAATCAACTTGAATTCCAATTAATCAAACTCTTAACCATTCAACCATAAGCAATCATGAAGCATGTACACCATTCATTCCAATGAACAAAGAGACAATGTAATATCAAAGCACATAACACATGAATTATGTGGGAAACCCTCATGGGGAATAAAACCCACTCTCAAGCCTTCAAACACATGCACTACTTGTCCTATAAGATGATGACAAACATGAGGCTTTAGTGAAGCATCCACTTCACAAGGAGCACCAACCCCTAAAGATGACAAGCACCAACGTGCCTAAGATGTTGAGCACCAACACAACACCTATCAAAAGAACAATTTTTGAACTCTGATTGCTTCTCAATCTGATAGAGAAACCCTGCAAGAACACTTTTCTCCAAGTCTGCAGCTCCACACAAGTCATCAACACCAAGCTATCTCTTCAACACAACTAAATAACCCCTTCACAAATCTTTCGCTCATATTCAAATATGCACTCATAAATCTAATAAAAATAATCAATAGAATCAGAAAAATATGCCGAGTCTAGTGACATTTTTCTCTGCTCAATCTGATATAAACATTGGTCACCAAGACCCCCAACAACCTTCGCACAAGGTCTTCAAATATCAACACACACACTTGCTTGTCTAGCTTGATCCTCACACCCAAAAGGCATAAAACACCTTGTATATATACCATTCACTTTCATGGTCAGCCAATTTATCTTTTCCAAACATGTATCAACTCAAAATATCATTAGAGACACGAATAATACATTCCATATTCATCCATTAGGTCGGTCATGCTTCAAAGGGCTCAAACCCCACACATAGTCTAACCTTCACCTTTGAATTTGCTCTTTTGAAGAATCTACAAGATCACCATCGTCTTGGTTGCCCAAGAGACATTTCTTAACCCTTTAAGGATTCTGACCCACTTAGAAAAAGATCAATATCACCTCCATAGGTCGTCCAAAATATTTGATAGCTCACCCTTAAGTAACCATACCTTTCTATTAGGCCTAAGTGGCCCTTTTAGGTCTCATGAAGACCTATTCATCTTTTCAACACTACAACGAGCCAAGTAGAAACACAAGACCATTTCAAAGCACATGTATCCATGCCATATGACCCTTAAGACACCCTCAAGTGATAATATCCATCACTACACACCTCTGAAACATTCGCTCACCTTAGGCACCTCCATTAGGTCTTAAAAACCTATTAGGCTTAACTAGCCCAGAAACATTGTCTTCACCAAAAAGGCTCAAACTAATTGAATATAGACTTTCCATGTACAATCCATATATGTTTGGAAAGCTTAAGAGCTCAGGAACATCATCTAATCAATGAGACACCTTCATTCGACCTCCTAAGGCTCATAAACACCTCTGCAAGAAGCTCACTCAGATCTGCAATAAATATAGTCAACAACAATTAACTTTGATCTGCAATAACCTCACTTGTACTGACTGTCAAAACCCCAAATCACTTTGATAGTGATATATATGGAGTATACTTCATCTTTTCTTTTTATACCAACAATATCTGATCAATACATTGTCTTCTACAATCACTTCTTTGCACTCTAGTTTATTCAGAAAAAACACAGTCAACAATAGTCAACTTTGGTCAACCATATCTGAAGATGTATGGACATTCAAGACCTGAAATTTACTTTTCTGGAACCCCCTTAGAGTCCTCTACCACTTTGGTTTTTACTTCATCTTGAAATTCTGCCTTCATAAAAAGATATGATCAAAATACTGCTGACTGGTTCACGAGATCATGCAAATTTGTCCAAGTATAAAAACAACAAAATTTGCCAACTTTTCACTGTCATAACTTTTAACTCACACATCCTCAATACTTGAAACTTGGACCATAGAAACTATGTACAAATGTGAACATACGCATATAACCAAATTCCTCTGACTCATCCATATGCACAAATTCTGATGTAATCAATCTGCCTACTCAACACAAATCTGTCACAAGACCACATATGCCTAGATGAACACAATGAAGCACCATATGAATTTCACTCTTGCGCATTTTGATATAAAGCATGTAAGACCTCTGATTTTACCCATAACACATGACCAATAACTTAGAGTCATCCCTACTCACTGACTAGGCCTTCCAATTCCACTTCTCACTTTGACTGGTTTTTCTCACTCATGGCACCCTTTCCTTCATATCGACTAGGCAACTTTGAGGGCCTAGATCTTTGACACAGAGAAATGAATCTCCCTAAAACTTTTCATGAATGTTTGAGGCAAGTCATGAACTTCATCTCACACCCATTTGTTTCCCTGGTCACTTTTACAAATTTCTCTCAAAAGCAAAAACACTGTTAAGAAACACTTTTCTGTGGGACCCACAAACAATCAAGTCTAACCAAACACATCTTTAGAAGCCTAGAGGAGTCCTCTGCAACCTCCAATCATCATCCTGGCCATCCACCACCTTCTTGAGCATCTACAAGAAAGATATTTCATATCGGGTCTAAGACTAGATTTTTTTGCACATAAAAACCTGCTTACCTTCTTAGCAATTGTTCATAAAGGATAGAGCCTTAATCCATGAACTAATGCTTGGAAAACCTTTTTAGAAACCTTCCTCAACATCTCCAAAAGTCTCAGCACCCCATGCAAAGTCTATATGCGCTGATGAACATAAGAACTTTCCTCTCAGGCTCACAATGCACCATTCGAGCACTCTCTAAAGCACATGAAGACATGTTTAACTTTCTTACTCATCCTTTGACCTGCTAGACCACTTTGTCATTGCTAATGCCTTTTAGACATCAATGCCAACACTTACCATCAATATCCCAACAAAATAGAATTCTATGCTTCTTCACTAATGCAACATCCTTCTTTTGGTACAAGTATGTCACCACAAGCCTTAAACAGATAAAGAGTGGAACGAGGAAAGAATGATCAATGTGTGAGGTCCTTGATAAGACTTGATAGCTTAGGACCTTATGAAATGCCTTAGGGTACATGCGTATATATGGGCTTTTTTGAATTTAAATTCACATGCAAAATCACAATAGGAAACCAGGAAAGCCGACAATCAAGGCACAAGAAAATTTGGCTAGATGGAACAAAGGACCTACATCTAATATGACTAGAATTGTGCGGCATGACAATGTTTAGATCATTATCGGAATGTTCCAATTCTGGTCAAAGTGAACTAAGGCTCAAAAAATAAAGTTAAATGAGCTTGCAGGAGTGTGGTGAGCATCCTGAGGCAAACAAATGACAAATATGAAGGTGTTCATGAGCAAATGATGATAATGAAGCTATGCGGGGTTCAGTGTGAAGGGGAAGTGTGCCAACAAGAGCCTACGTGCACCAACGATCCAAATGCACAAAAGCATGATCAATGCATAGCAATTGCATGACTTAAAATTAGGTGTCTACAACAGGGTCTTACTAAACAAGGAGCATTTTACTATCCCTCCTGCTGAGAAAGGTAATATTGTAAATGTTTTGCCTTACATGCTTTCTGATCATCATCTCATTGAATTAAGCTTCCATTGTGCTTCTTCACCATTCTCAGTCTCCAAAGAGTGGAAGCGGCTGTATAAACTCAATGTTTCTCATTTATGTGATTTGATTGTTTGGATGGTTTAGGACCATGTAGCAGATTGCTAAAAGGTTTTCCCCTTCATCCCCTGCTACTAGTGTTTGGAATAATTGTATTTATGTCTGCCAAAACTTTAAGCTATGGTAAAGTTGAAGCTAGGAGGAGAAGAGAGAGAGAGGTTCAAAGGAGGTCATCAGCATTGAGGCTCATTAGTAGAATTCGCTAGAGCATGTGAGTTTCCTCTAGCTTCTCATCAGATTCGATCATCATCGTAGATCCTTGAAAATTACATTGCTCAAGGGGCTAGGTTGAGATCTAAGCTCAAGCAGCTAGGGTGGATCTAGGCTCACCTAGATGAAGTATTGGGAGAGGGGCACTAAGTATTTTTTCAAAATTCTCAAGCCTAAACATTGTAGGTAGAAAATTGGGTAGTTGACATTGGTGGCGGCATCTTAGAGAACCCAAAAGAGAATAAAAGGCTTTCTTCTCTTTTTATCAAGGCATGTTCACTTGAAATGGCTCATCTAATTTTGTTGAGAGAAATAGGTTTTGTGTGTTAAGGTTGTTTCTAAAGAGCTTCATGTTGACTTGGCTTTGGAGTTGGAAAGTGATATCTCCCTTGATGAAAGTAAACATGTTATTGAGTGCTTAAAGTATGACAAGTCCATGGGGGTTTGGATGGCTTCTTTGCCGAGTTCAATAAAGTCAATAAGGATTGGATTGCAGATGATGTCTTTGTAGTTCATAAGGAAGCCATTCGAGTTCATACTTGTTGACCATTTTTGGTCTTGCAGGCCAAAAATCGGTCTCCCTTTTCTTTCCTTACTGTCGCAATCTTTAATGTCTTCACCTTTCTGCAATTGTGCTTTTCTCCTTTTGAACAGCGCTGTTTCTGTAAAGAATTAAATGACTTGAGTCTTGTAGACGTCTTGGGTTGATCCACAGGGTTACCCTGCTTCGGACAGTTAGTTTGCACAAGCCATTCGGCAAAGGAATGGGCTGGTTTCAAAGGGATGCAAGTCTGTTCAGCAGGGTCCGAAGGGTAATTTTGACCCAAGACGCCCTTGCGGAAGGCAGTGAACATCTTCGGGAAAGTGAACAAGGCAGAAAAGGGGCAGAGTTTTCCTTCGGAGAAAGACAAGGCAAAAGATAAAAGATTCCTTCGGACTTTTGTCTGAAGAAAATCCAAGGAGAAAACAAAGGTTGAATTCCTTCGGACAAAATGCCCAAAGGAATTCCTTCGGACATTTTGTCCGAAGAAATTCACACGGCAAGGAGCCAAACAGAAAATTACCCTTCGAAAAGGAATCTAAGGCAAAGTTCAAAAGTCCTTCAGACATTTTGTCCGAAGGAAAAGACAAGGAAATCCAAAGGATGAATTCCTTTGGACAAAATGCCCGAAGGAATTCTTTCGGACAATTTGTCCTAAGGCATTTGTCGGAGGATTTTCCCGAAAGAAAGGGCCGGGACTTTTGAAAAAAGATTTCCTTTGGACAAAATGTCTGAAGAAATTCCTTCGGACATTTTGTCCGAAGGAATTGAGAACCAAGGGAGCCCGAAGGAGCCCGAAGGGCAAGTACCCTTGCGGGGGACTCTTGGCGACCAAGAAGGGATCTTTTCCAAGCCCCGAAGGGACACCTTCCCTTTTGGAGGGTTCAACGAAAAAAGGCCAATGGAATTGCGACAAAAGCCGAAGGAATTACCAAAGGGGTGACGGGCCTGAAGACGTCAAATTGAGCATCGTGAACTAGCCATTGGAATCCAATCGTCCGATGACGTCCCCGCAGATGTCAAATTTAGGACAATGGAATAGCCGTTGGCTCTCAATTGGACGTGTGTGCGAACGTCAACTTTACGGCAATGAAATAACCGTTGATCTTTAAATGCTTGAACGCGAACCCAAAGGAATTCAAAGGCCTTAAGGCCAAAAGGAAGAGATTGCCGAGAAAGGAGCCAAAAGAGCCAAGGATTTACAGAAGATAGCCCCGAGGGCTGAAAGAGCCTAAAAAAGACAAACACTGGGAAAAGACAAAGGCCAAGAGTGAACTCAGCAACCCGTCGAGAAAGGAGCCTGAGGAGCCAAGCACAGACATGCACAAAACAACGCAGGTGGCAAAGAAAGTGTCGGCAGAAGAGTTATTACAGCGGTTGGAATAGTCCCTATGAAATGGTCATCAAGGAGCCCAAACAGTGAATGGCACGGCCTGTTTTTTTTCATTTTGCATTAATGAGCAAACAATCGCGTGAATCTCTTTAAGAAGCGGTCTTGTTTGCAGACAAAAGGGCACGGCCCATGCTTTCACAATGATGTTTAATATAATTTAAACGCCAAAGTCAAGACTGGCAACTGCCACACCATGTTTCTTTCAGCGACTTCCTCTTCCTAATGTATTCAACGCAGCATGGGCCACTTGTGAAAAAGGGTGCCATTATTTTCTCTCTATATATTGTAAAACTCTCATTTGAGAAAGGGATCTCTCATTTTTGTAAGGCAAAGCCTTGCCGAAATTTCATCTTGAATCAATAGAATGCATTTTACATCTATTTGATTGGTTATATCTCTAAGTGTGTCTGAGTATTAACCTTGTGTTTAGTCATTTTGCATGATGCTTTCACAAGTTTGATACCAACATACCTGGTATAGACAAAGCACCATTTCTGCAGGTAACAAGTGCTGTATCTGGAGTGCAGAGACAAAAGAGGGTTATCAGATAGTGTGTTTTTTCTACAGTGCCTGTGTTAAGTTCATTTTTTGTGTCTCCATTAAGCCTCCTTGTTAAATCTCCCTATAGTCTGGTTTTTTCATCAGATAAAGTGTATGTACTCTTCTGGTCTGAAGTGTGAGTAAATGAGTAGATCAAACTTTTTTGGTGCATCACCGTATTAGTTTAGGTTCTGTTTTCAGTAATCTTCTCTCTTTTCAACCCTCCCTTTTATATATTAGCAGTAGTAGTGAAATAACTCAGAGATGCATCAAAGAGAGCTAGCCCTTATCTAGAGATTCTCTCCTTAGTTTTCCCAGACCCACAGGGAAGAGAGGAGTCTCCATTGTGCCGCATGGAGGAAAGAAGCTCACTTTCTGTTAAGGGTGCAATCCACAGCATCAACAGTTTTTGGCAAGCTTGGTGAGACCAATTTTTAACACAAAAAAGTTACAGGATTGATGCTGGTCCTGTTACAACAAAAAATCAATTATTAATCCAACATCTGGTGACTCCATTATCAAGAGCATCAGTCTTTGGTCAAAGATCAGTCTGACACCTTATGCCTAAGGTCACCACACGATCTGCTGCTAAGGGTGTCCCTTTTGAATTCGTTGAACTACCATTAAATTCAGCAAGGTGACTGAGGTTTGCAAGGACTCATCCTTATTCAGCAAGTCATTTTTCCAGACCTGCTATAAGATACACTTACGCAAGGCCCCGATTGAATCCTGTCATAGCTATGGCTTTACTTTTTGTGGCCTTTCATGGTCAGAGTCCTTTGAATTTTTTGCATTATGACCCAATCCCAGGTACAACGCTTAAGAGTGTGCCTCCCTTTAATGGAGAAGGGCCTATCACTGCTATTGAGCACTTCAGAAATATTGCCAACCTCTGCAATATTCACAATGTCACTGAAAAAAACATTGCTATCAGATTGCTGGCCTTGTCTTTTAAGGGCAAGGTTCTGGACTGGTATGGGACTCTGCGTATGAATTCAGTTGGCACATGGAATGAATTGGGCACCCTCTTAACAAACAAATTCGGAAAAAAGATTGACCACCGCTCGCTTGCTGATCAGCTAACCACCATGCGGAGAGCTCCACATGAATTTATGCAGGATTTTAATACTCGGTTTTAGAAGCCATGGGACAGAATCCCTATTTTGGTAAGGCCGACCCCAAGCTATGCTTTCCTCTATTATTTGAAAGCGTTGAACAACGACATTGCTGTCACGATATAGTCCATGGGAGGACATGTGCTGCCCGTTGTCTATGAAATGGCCATAGCAGCTGAGAATTCCCTGGTGCAAGCGAAAAAGATAGCCCCTAGACCTCATATGCCACTTTTCCCTGAAATGCCACCGCTAGTCCAGATTGCTGCACCCACCTTAGCTCTTCTGTCTAGCATAGAAAAGTCGGCTGCTACTTCGTCCAATGATCTTCATGAAGTCAAAAGCTTGTTGCAAAGCGTGACCAATGAACTGGTGGCTCTCAAAAGGCAGCAAGCTCAAAGCTATCGGCCAAATTAGGGATATTAGCAACTCGGACAAGCAAATAGGCCCCCTTTCCAGAATTACAATCAAAGATAGGGTCAGTTTGCACAAGCTAGACCTTATCAAGGCTATAGTCCAGGTGCTCCTTCATCCAAGGCTTTGGTGCTCGCTTAAAATAATCTGGTACAAGAACAACCAAATTGCTCACCCATGGGATATGGTCAAGATCAGGTTGTTTATATAAATGAGATGCCAAGTCAATACACGAATGCACAAGACAATCAGACAGCCGCCCAATTCTCAAGCTTTGAGGCGTCAGTGCAACCTGGCATGAACAACAAGCTGGCTCAGTCTGATTCCACTCTCATGAATCCTCTGGAAGGTGAATTCTATGCAGTCAACTACGTGGGCAATGCGGACAGCCAAGGTGATATGTTGCAGCCAACACAAGGTCCAAAAGGAGAGCTATGGAGGAAGCTCAGGCAGCTGCTCAAACGTTCGCAACATCTTCATCACATGTGAATCAAAAATTTTCAAATTTCAGGTTGTCGGTTACACCCTCAGCTACTCAGCCTGCGCCTCAGGGTGCAAGCAATCCCAAAGAAAATTTGAAAGGAGGCAACCCTCAGATCAATGTGGTAAACCAGATGAAGAGGCTACACATGAATATCTCCTTGTGGGATTCAATGGCAATGCCGAGACAAAAGGACATGCTACAAAAAGAATTGCACGGCATAAATGAACAAGTTGTCCTACCAAAAGCCAATAATGTTCTGATCATGAATGGGCACCCTTCCACAGCAGGCCAAGTAAAGAAAGAAGAAAAGGTTCTCCCTTTTTATCTGTCCTTAGTCATAGGAGATTTCCTGGTGCACAATTGCATTATTGACAGTGGGGCAAGCACCTCAATAATGCCAAATTGTATAATGGATAAACTAGGGCTCAAATACGAAGAAATGACTAAGGGAGTCCTGCAGTTTGATGGAACACCAGCAAAGACAGTAGGAGTGGTGAGAGGCTTGAGCTTGACGCTCCACGTCTATCCAACATTCTCAGTTCCTCACGACGTAGTAGTGGCGGATGTTCCTCCCTACTTTGCCATTTGCTTGTTCAGGGATTTCATATTCAAAATAGGCGGGTACCTAGTAGCAAACTGGTCCTACTTGGTTTTTAAAACCAAGTATGGGACTAAGGTTAAGATTGAGTCGGAGCCAATCCACAGAGATCATCTGGAGTCGTACTCACTCAAGGCGGCGAATATCAGCTACGCCATTATTGATCAAGAAGAATTCCAAGTGGATCAATCTCCGCCCTCTGCCCTTGAAGGAGTTGTTGACCTGCTCTTAGACGAATGGGGAAGTGACAACTTTGAACATGACCCTTACAAGTTCATAGAAGAGGTAGACCTCGGGATTTATTGCATGCATGAAGAGGGTACTTTTGTACCAAATTTGATGAAAGCAAGCCAAGAGAGCTTAGGTTTATGGCAGCTTTTCTTTGATGGCTCAAGGAGCAAGTTGCGAGCTGGTGGGGGAGTGGTGCTAGTTTTCCCCTCACAAGAGAAATACTTTTTGGCTTTCAGGTTCTAATTTTCTTGCACGTGCAATGTTGCAGAGTATGAATCTCTCATCCATGGTTTGGAGTGGGCGAGGAAAAGAAGATTTAGAGCATTGCAGGTTTTTGGGGACAACGAGCTGATCATAAATTAGATGAGAAGCCGAAATTTGACCAATAATTCCTTACTTAAGTCTTACAAGCACATGGTGTGGGACTTAGTAGAGAGTTTCCTTGCTTTCAATGTTACTTCCATTTCAAGAGAGCAAAATAAGCAAGCGGATAGACTAGCAGCAGTTGGTGCTCAATACAACATCCCCAAAGAGATAGGCCGAGACAGCAGTCTGCACTATTTGAAATTGGTAATCAGACCCTCCGTGCCTGACAACATCACCAACTGGTAGGTGTTTGACAACGATCAACAGATAGCACTCTTCTTGCAAGAGGAAGCTGAGTTTGCCGCTAGAAATCAGGGTAAGCTACAACAACAGTATGGCTGCCAGATTGTTCAGCTGAAGAACAATAAACTTTTGAAGGGCTTGGTCACTCTTGAAAGTACCTTCAACGAGGATGACCAATTGAAAAATAATAAAGCAAACATAACGACGAAGGAGAACTATGAAAAAGTGGAGATATTCAAGAATAAGCTGCTTGCACTTGGCAAAGTGTGTACAGATCATGAAAGGCAGGCCTTCATCTTGTTGTGCCAAGAATTTGCTGATGTCTTCGCTTGGGAGTATAGTGACCTGAAGGGTTTTGACCCAAGTTTGGCCCAACATACCATTGAGCTGGAGGAAGGCGCCAAGCCCATCAAACATAAACAAAGACCTGTCAACCCGAAGATTGAGCCTCTCATGCGGAAGGAACTCACCAAGCTAATTGAGTCCAGAATCATGTTTTCGATTAAACACTCTTTTTGGTTGGCCAATCTTGTCCCTGTCCAAAAAAAGAATGGGGAGATCAGATTATATGTAGATTTCAGAGACCTCAATAGTCTCTTTGAAAGACCATTATCCTCTCTCAAGTATAGAGCAAATCTTCCAAATGGTGACAAGTAGCGAGCGTTTCTCCCTCCTGGGTGGGTATTCAGGGTACAATCAGATTTTGGTGCAAGATTGTGACCAATACAAAACAGCCTTCACTACGAAATGGGGGACGTTCGCTTACCGAAAAATGCCATTTGAACTGTCCAATGCCAGTGCCACTTTTCAACGAGACATGGACATGGCTTTTCAAGCCCTGATAAATAATATTGTACTGGTATATCTTGATGATGTGACAGTGTTTTTTAAGGAAGCAGGCCAACACATGAAGCACCTCAGGCAAATCTTTGAGAGGTGTAGAGAGTTCGGTATCTTTTTCAACCCAAAAAAATGCGTGTTTGCTGTCCATGAAGGTAAACTCCTTGGCCATGTGGTTTCGAAAGAAGGCTTGACCATTGATCCAGAAAGAGTTCGCTCCATTCTAGAGTTCTTGCCTAAACATAAGAAGGGTTTGCAAAGTTTCTTTGGCAAAATAAATTTCATCAGGAGATTTATCCCAAATTTTGCGGAGATAGTCAAGCCATTAACCTCTATGTTGAAGAAAGATAAGAAATTCGCGTGGACAGTGCAAAAGAAGGATAGTTTTGAAGGGATCAAGCAGGTTATCGCCCAGGTTCCTACCTTGATTAGTGCTGACTTCACCAAGGATTTCAACCTCTACACTTTTGAAAATGAAGAGGTAATCTCCGCCATGCTTACCCAAGCGAATGACGAGAACCTTGAACAGCCGCTTGCGTTCTTTAGCCAGGTTCTAGAGGGTTTTGAGGTCAGGTATACATATGTGGAGAATCAAGTCCTTGCGGTCATACGGAGCTTGAAAAAATTTAGACATATGTTGTCCAACAGCAGGGTTCATCTCATGGTGCGGCACCCCAGCGTCAAAGATTTCTTGATCAGCCGTGATCTAAATGAAAAGAGAGCGGGATGGATCACCAAAGCAATGGAATATGACGTAGACATCAGAACCACTAAGTTGGTAAGAGGAAAAGCCCTGTGTGAACACCTTGCTGCAGACTTTAAACAACAAAAAGAGGACAGTTTGCTAATTCATGATGCAGTCACAGCAGAATAACCAACAGTCATGAAGGATTGGACATCAGACGAGACGTTTCCTTCTCACTGGTGAGTGTTCGTAGGGCCTTGATAGGACCAAGAGGAGATATTTCAGACTCCAATCTCTCCCTTATGTCCTGATTGATGGAGTGTTGTTCAGAAAGGATTTCTCAAGAGTACTTTTAAGGTGCATAGACCCAGGTCAGGTCGACAGGGTGTTGTTCGAGTTCCATGATGGGCCAGCTGGTTGTCACTTTGCTCCTAAGCCTACAGTTGCAAGAATAATGAGAGCTGGGTACTTCTGGCCCACTCTATTCAGAGACACCCATCCCTGGGTACGAAAGTGCCAAAAGTGTGCGCTCTTTGATGGGAAACAACGGCTGGCTGCAATGCCTCTACAGCCTATTCAGGTGGAACAACCATTCATGCAATGGAGCCTAGATTTCATAGGGATAATCAATCCTCCCTCCAGTGCTGACCACAAATGGGTCTTGACTGCCACAGACTACTTCACGAGATGGGTAGACGCTGCCGCTTTGAAGGAGGCCAACGAAAGTGCAATTAATCATACACGCTCGTGTATGGAAGGGAAGCTAGACGTCCTTTTTCACTTGAATTGTCAGTTTTGGACCTTGCTCACCAGCTGCAATTAGAAGAAGGCAACAACATGGAGGTTAGGCTATGTGAATTGATGGAACATCAAGAAACAAGGGACCAAGCTATGGCTTCTATGACTAGCCGTCAACAGCAAACGAAGAAGCACTTTGACAAGAGATCCTCGTCAAAAGGTTTTTCTGAAGGAGACATCGTCTTGAAATGGGATGAGGACCGAGCTAAGCCTGGAAAGCACACGAAGTTCGACGCCCTATGGAGTGGTCGATATGTCATCACTCAGTGCAAGTAGCACAATGCGTTCCAACTCTCCAGGTTGGATTGTGAAGAACTGTGTATCCCAGTTAATGGGATACATCTTAAGCATTATCACTGAGCCTTCTCCCATCATGTACATATTTTTCTTGTTTTTTCCCTGTTTTCCCTAAGTGCTTTTGCACATGTTAGTAGTTTTCTTAACCTTGTGTGTGTTTTGTTTCCCTTTTGGGGTAAAAGCTTCATGATTGATTCTTGGATATCTCAAGGCTGTTGCTAACTCTTTCAAAGCTGTATCTTGACTCCATGCCCAATGAACTTTGAGGCTACCAGTCTTCTTCAACATAGCAGGTATGCTTCCCCTGGGAATCGCCAAATTGTTGACCATTTTTGGTCCTGCAAGCCAAAAATCGGTCTCCATTTTCTTTCCTTACTGTCCCAGTCTTTAATGTCTTCACCTTTCTGCAATTGTGCTTTCCCCCTTTTGAACATGGCTGTTTCTGTAAAGAACCAAATGACTTGAGTCTTGTAGATGTCTTGGGTTGATCCACAGGGTTATCTTGCTTCGGATAGTTGGTTTGCACAAGCCTTTCGGAAAAGGAATGGGCTGGTTTCAAAGGGATGCAAGTTCGTTCAGTAGGGTTCGAAGGGTAATTTTGACCCAAGACGCCCTTGCGGAAGGCAGTGAACATCTTTGGGAAAGTGAACAAGGCAGAAAAGGGGCAGAGTTTTCCTTCGGAGAAAGACAAGGCAAAAGATAAAAGATTCCTTCGGACTTTTGTCCGAAGGAAATCCAAGGAGAAAACAAAGGTTGAATACCTTCGGACATTTTGTCCGAAGAAATTCACATGGCAAGGAGCCAAACAGAAAATTACCCTTCGGAAAGGAATCTAAGGCAAAGGTCAAAATTCCTTCAGACATTTTGTCTGAAGGAAAAGACAGAGAAATCCAAAGGATGCATTTGTCAGAAGATTTTCTCGAAAGAAAGAAAGGGCCGGGACTTTTGAAAAAAGATTTTCTTCGGACAAAATGAGCGAAGAAATTCCTTCGGACATTTTGTCCGAAGGAATTGAGAACCAAGGGAGCCCGAAGGGCAGGTACCCTTGCGGGGGACTCTCGACGACCAAGAAGGGATCTTTTTCAAGCCTCAAAGGGACACCTTCCCTTCGGGAGGGTTCAACGAAAAAAGGCCGATGGAATTGTGACAAAAGCCGAAGGAATTACCAAAGGGGTGATGGGCCCGAAGACTTTAAATTGAGCATCGTGAACTAGCCGTTGGAATCCAAACGTCCGATGACGTCCCCGTAGACGTCAAATTCAGGACAATGGAATAGCCGTTGGCTTTCAAATGGCAACGGACGCGCGAACGTCAACTTTATGGCAATGAAATAATCGTTGATCTTTAAATGCTTGAACGCGAACCCGAAGGAATTCAAAGGCCTTAAGGCCAAAAGGAAGAGATCGCTGAGAAAGGAGACCAAAGAGCCAATGATTGACAAAAGATAGCCCCGAGGGTTGAAAGAGCCTAAAAAAGACAAAAGTTGGGAAAAGACAAAGGCCAAGAGTGAACTCAGCAACCCGCCGAGAAAGGAGCCCGAGGAGCCAAGCACAAACACACAAAACAGCCCTGGTGGCAAAGGAAACGTTGGTAGAAGAGTTATTACAGGGGTTGGAACAGTCCCTATGAAATGGTCATCAAGGAGCGCAAACAGTGAATGGCGCGTCCTGTATTTCCTCATTTTGCATTAATGAGCAGACAACTGCGTGAATCTCTTTAAGAAGCGGTCTTGTTTGCAGACAAAAGGGCGCGGCCTATGCTTTCACAATGATGTTTGATATAATTTAAACGCCAAAGTCAAGACTGGCAACTGCCACAACATATTTCTTTTAGCGACTTCCTCTTCCCAATGTATTCAACGCAACATGGGCCACTTGTGAGAAAGGGCGCCATTGTTTTCTCTCCTTTATATATTGTAAAACTCTCATTTGAGAAAGGGATCTCTCATTTTTGTAAGATGAAGCCCTACCAAAATTTCACCTTGAATCAATAGAATGCATTTTACCTCTATTTGACTGGTTATATCTCTGAGTATTAACCTTGTGTTCAGTCATTTTGCATGATGCTTTCACAAGTTTGATACCAACATACCTGGTATAGACAAAGCACCATTTCTGCAGGTAACAAAATGTGCTGTATTTGGAGCGCAGAGACAGAAGATGGTTATCAGATAGTGTGTTTTTTCTACAGCGCCTATGGTAAATTTATTTTCTGTGTGTCTCCATTAAGCCTCCCTATTAAATCTCCCTACAGTCTGGTCTTTTCATCAAATAAAGTGTATGTATGTCCTCTTCTGGTCTGAAGTGTGAGTAAACGAGTAGATCAAACTTTTTTGGTGCATCATCGTATTAGTTTAGGTTCTGTTTTCAGTAATCCTTCTCTCTTTTCAACCCCCCTTTTATATTTTAGCAGTAGTAGTGAAATAACTCAGAGATGCATCAAAGGGAGCTAGCCCTTATCTAGATATTCTCCCCTCAGTTTTGCCAGATCCACAGGCAAGAGAGGAGTCTCCATTGTGCCACGTGGAGGACAGAAGCTCAGCCTTCTGTCAAGGGTGCAATCCAAAGCGTCAACAATACTATTGGCAGTGATATCAACCGAGGTTTTATTAAGTTGATCCCTAAATATGGGGATAAAACTCAAGTCTAAAATTGGAGGCCTGTTTTACCCTATTGAATGTTTCTTATAAGATTTATACTAAAATCTTGGCCAACGTACTGGCTAGGGTTATTTTGGAGATCATCTCCTCTACTCAAACTGGTTTTGTATAAGGTAGATATATCCTAGATAACCTCATCACGAGTTGAGAGGGTATGCAGTGGGCTCACAGTTCAGGGCAGAAGGTCTACATGGCTCATTTGGACTTTGAGAAAGCCTATGATAGAGTTGAATGGTCTTTTATTGACCTGATAATGAGATCTCTTGGATTTAGAGATAAGTTTTGCAGAATGTTTGGCATTTTGTTTCAAGATTCCTTGGTTCGAGTTGAGATCAATGGGGAGCTTATTGACTCTTTTGTGTTGCAAAGATCCATTAGACAAGGAAGCTCGTTGGCTTCTGCTTTGTTTGTGATGGCTGCTGAAGCCATGCATTTTTTGCTCAGGGATGCTTCTATTGAACCTCTAGTGAGAGTTATTGTGTTGCATATTGAGGATTAGCTCGTTGAGATTCAGTTTGCAGATGATAATTTTCTTTTTCTTGAACTTGATGAGGATAATTTTACCTAGATTGCTTTGAGGTTGGAAGTGTACCGCAGTGATTCTGGTTCTAAAATTTCCTTTGCCAAATCTCTCTTGTTGGGATGGGAAGAGATTCTGCCTGATGAGATTTCCTCCGTTGGTCTTGGGGTGGCCATAATAAGTTGGTGGGATATCTAAGGCTAGTCTTTCTCCTCTCTCCCTCACAAAAGGATATGTGGTAGCGGATTTATGATAAGATTTCTAAAAGGATGACCAAGTGACAAGGCCATCTTTTGTCTTCACCGGGCAGAATTTAAGTGTGTAAGAAAGTCCTCTCCTCTTTCAGCATATATTATTCTTCTTGTTGGTTGTTTCATAGTTCTCATTTTCACAAGCTTCACAAGTTGATCATGAATTTTCTTTGCTCTGATGGTAAAGGGATAAAGAAAAGGAATGTTGTTGTTTGGGATATTTGTTATAAGCCCAAAGCTATTGGTGGACTGGGTCTTAAGAACCTTAGACCCTAGAGAGTTTCTTTGGCAGTCAAATGGATCTTAAGGGCCTTATTTGGCAATAAGCCTTGGAAGGTCTTGCTCAGATTCAATATTTTTAATTGTACTCCCAAAGGGGAAAAGATCTAGAAGGATTGCACATGGTGCATATCCTTTTTGGCTACTTCTTTGTTAGACTTGCAGTCTCTAGCATTTTCTTGTCTCTTTGAAAGGCTTGGGAGCATGTTAAGCACTTGGTGGTGGGGCAGCCCATCTTCGCTATGTTTGATACTAGATGTCAGGGATTTAGATCCTTGTGGTGGAATTTGTTCTATAATAACACTACTTTCGCTAACCTTAGAGGTTGTTGTTCTTCTTGTTTTTCCAAAGGTGTTAAGACCTTTGAGGATATCTTCGGGAATGGTAATTGGGCTTCTTGAAGTGATTTGAAAAGTTTGTTCAACTTGCTTGACACTCACTTGAGAACTTATAATATTCTTATGAATGCTCATTAGCATCTTGTTGTAGGGCTCATTATGGAATTCGCTGAGGATTTTTGGGATGATTTCAGATGGTTAAAGTGTCCTTCCCTGGTTGAAGTCACCTCTATGCAGATTTACAATAAATTGGCCTTCTCCCAAGAAGTCTTTTTGGGTCTCGATAAGAAGTGGCTTTTGTGTGATCCATATAGTAGGTGGTATGATAGGTTCTCTGTCATTTGGTCCTCTGTTGTAGACCCTAAGCAATCTTTCTTTAAGGGGTTCATCAAGCATAAAAAATTAGTTGTAGGTTTTTTACTTGCTAGGGTTGCTATTGGCAATACATTTTGTTTTGTCTGTGGTGAAGAGGAAACTGTTGAGCATCTTTTTTTGAGTGTTCTTAAGCTAACACTGTGTGGCAAAGTTGGCTTTTTGCTTGGGGTGTTGTTGCTGGAAAAAAGAATTGTTTGGCTTGATGTTTTATTTGGATTGACTACTTGTGATAAACGTATTGCCTATTTTATGCAAAAGCTTTGGCTTGTTATGTCCACTGAAGTGCTTTAGTTTTTGTGGAAAGAAAGAAATCATGATGTGTTTCAAAGAATGTGCTTAGTGTTTAGTGATTTCTTCAGTGAAGTCACAGTACATGTCTTGGCTGTGCAGGTGAACATCCAGTGAAAGATTCCCCAAGATGAACTCAAGAAATTTCTGCAAAAATGCTCTTTTACTATCTCCTCAAATTATCTTGTTGACAACCAAAATTTTCCCAAAGTCATGCCTTTTTCTGATTGTCCGTCTCTTGGGGACTTTTTCCCGAATCAGAGGATTGTGAGGCAGGGTGGAATGAGATTAAGCAATCTTATTTCTTACAATTTGAGCAAGAATAGGCTGAATCTTGTTGCAAGCCTGTTGAACCTTCCATCGAGTCTGAAACTTTGCAAGGGAACTTGGCCTCGCAGGGGGACATAATGGATGCCATTCATGCCACCCTGCAAAGGATTGAAGAGTGCCAGACATAGGAAAATGAAGGAATGCTGCAGCAGGTTGATGCTGGATTTGTTGATTTTAAAGAGTAGGGTGGAGGTTACATCAGGCCATATCATCTCATCTTCCTCTTCTCTTGCTGACATCCCTACTTATGCAACTGGATTGGGTGGAATGTTTCCAATGTGGATTGAGAAGCTCATTGAGGCCCATGTTTGCAAGACTATTGATTGTGTACAAGAAAAACTTGAATTATATGAAGCAAGGATGGCAAATAAGAAAAATGAATGTTGTGTGAATGAGGAGGAGGGACCTGGTCTGGTAACTAAGGGACTTGAACAAAAGGATATTTTTCTTGCTTATGAGGAAATGGCAACGAATGGCTGTATGATCTATTGCCTTTTCTTTTACCATCTTGCTGTTGTAAGGCCTGAGTCACTTATGAAACTTAATACTTTGGTTTGAGTGGGGTATGCTTGTTCGACTGCTTGATTTTGTGGTCCTTTTGGGGGCTTTGCAATGTGCTCTTTTCCTTTTTGTTACTTTCTCTATTGCCATTCCGGACTTCTACCTTTTGGAAACTCTTCCGGCAATATTAAAAAAATGGTCTAAAGTTACCAAGAGATTTAGCCTCAAGGGTTTCAGGGATGAGAGCTATGAAAGGTGCATTGAGAGACTTGAGGATCTTACGAGAATACTTGGATTCTCCGACAACCTCAGTGATCTCCTATCCCACCAGATCCCAAAAGCTTAAAAAGAAGGGAGCTGGAAAACCATCGAGCCCCAATGCCTTGTCTCCCTCCATCTCAAACACAACTTTGTTTAGATCTCCCTCCCCTGCGGGGTTGGTTAGGGTGAGATTGTGTCTCTCAAAGATAAGGTTTGGAATAAGTGAGAGTAAAAACTCACGGTAATTCTCTTTATCCACATCCTTTGTAAGCAGATCCTCAAAAACGTTAACTACTTCAATGTAAGAGCCCTAAATAAGCCCTTGAGTCACACTAATGAAATTAACTGGTTGCTGCCCCAAAAACTCAGAAAACACAGCCAATAGATCTTACCCAAACCCTTGTCAATTAGCTTCCAAAAATGCAATAAATACCTAATCAAAGAACAGCTGACTTATGTACCTTTTTGTGGGCAATATGGCAAATGTTCATGCTGGAAATAGATGGCAAAGATCTGATTATAGGAGTGCAGGTACAGCAGGTTCAGTTCTGGGCATAAATTTCAAGATCTTCTCCACAAGAGGTCAAAAAACCCTCAATAGTGACCACCTTTTGCGAGACTAAATTCCAGCTGCTCAACACGTGATCAAACCCTCACCTAAATCATTCATCTTCAAGGAAAACATAGAGATTAATTCTAAAAACAATATTACTGAATTTATTCAACAAAAATGTCTTCAAACCCTTGTATATCAGCTTACCCTCTTGGAAAAAAATATAGATTTAGATCAGAATATAATAAAATTATATTCAATGCCAAGAATGACTTCCAACCTCACCAAAGGAAATCGCTAATGCCAAGAGATGAAATAAATATTTTCTTTAAATCTGAAACCCTTCGAAATCCTTCAAATATCTTAGAAAACTCCTTCAGCTGGTTCGCCACCCTAAAGAAAAATATAGAAATATTTTTCCAGCACTAATTACTCGCTAGACACATGGATCAATCACTCCCAATGGGTTGCTTCACCTAGAAAAATTAGATAAAAATACTAAAACCCTAGGAGAAGGTTTTAATCCACTAAATCCTCCAACTTGTAGACTTTCCCAGCCCTTGAGTGGTTCGCTCTATGCATAGACAACCCTCCATTGACCCCTCTCTCATTTGCCACTCTTGGAGACTACGAACCCTTCCCCTTTGCTTGATTTTTGTCCTCCAAATTGATTCGCTACAGCTGCAATATTAGCAAGAAAATTCAATTGATTCTTCAAATAGATTCACAATATTTCCTTCAATAGGTGGTGTCGATAGACATTGTTTTATAGAGCCTCACAGCGCTTGGAGGGTAACATTCTCCAAGAAACTATGCCAAAGATGATCAAGCTTGACATACTTGACTTCTCTCCAAAATAGCATATGCACACATAATCTTTAATTGAGCCCTTCATGCCCCTTAAATAGCCTCTCCAAGTGTAGCACTCCACATGAGAAAGAGAGGGTTAATCTCAAAAAACAACTTAAGTTTTAATAGATTAAGACATATAATGTCCCTACTTAAGTGAAATAAAATAAAGTACTTTTCCTTCACAACATAACTTAAAATTAGAATCGTAAAGTACCTTTCTTTTTAAATCATTTATTCACAAGGGTATAAAGAGTTCCCTATCCTTCTTTTACCCTTAGTTATGGGAACCAATATGAACTAAGGGTCCTTTGAGATTTTAGAGATAATTTGGGGACATTACATTCAACATCAATCTCCTCTAGATACTTCAAGATTCTACCATCACTAGAACGTCTTATAGAGAATCTTGTTAACATGTCTCCACTTAATAGTAGATCGGGGAAAGAACTTATAATTTCTATCTTCCTCATTCAATCACTGGATCCTAGACCTTTGTCCCCCAAAAGATCTCTTCTTTGCGGTAACTATCATCTAGAAGATTCATGATCTTCTCCTCCACTTTGCTTCTCTCATATAGGCCAAAGCATTGGATCTCGTCATGTCTCCTCCTGAACCCATCTTCAAAATTTTTTTTACAAGGAAATGTTTTTGAAGTCGTGTTCCACTCCTTGAGCTTTCCTTTGAGAATTTTCTAGTCTCTTCAAAATCTGGGTGCTCAAACCACATCATCTCAAACTTGAAAGGGTAGTTTCTAGATGGGTAAGCTTCCTTAATGATAAGACTTACCGACGATTGATCTCATCTCCATCTTGCATGACATCAGATTCCACACAGAGATTCTAGTTTAGCGACGCCTTGGAGCCCAAAAATCTATCTGCAATAAACTCCTTCCTTTTGTTGCTTCAAGTAAACTTTCTATAGCATGGCCTAATATCCCAAAGTTGCATGTCAAACACAAAATTTTGGAGTCTCCAGGGCTTTCTTATCAACCAGGGTTCCCCCTCATTTATTAGAAACCTCCATAAGCATATTGAAATGTCTTGCCCATAAGCCATTTCCCATAGCATCTCCCACCATAATCTTGACAATGGTGTAGACACTCCTCTCTGAGATTTAACTCCCAAGGTCCATATAAATTTGTAAACAACGTTGAGGCCAAAGTTAAGACTTAGGGCATCTCACGTAACCCAATCCTTAGCATATAAAATTTTTCACAAGGAACGTCATCAACCCTGATTTCCTTTCTTCCTAAGAGTTTCAAGAAAAGGAGTCTCTTTGATGTGATAGTGAGTGTTCTTCATGACAACCTCTTAAGTTTTTCTTCCCCTCTTGAGGCTCTTCCAAGATCCCTTCAATATTCTCCTTGAAAGCATAGTCCTCCGACAACTCGTCCTTCTTAGTTGTCGTCACTCCCTGATCCTCTTTTGTCTCTTCATTGATCATTTTATTCTCCTCCCCTTTTTGCCCCTTTATAGAAGAATCATACTGCTTGTTGGAGATTCCCACTTTCCTTTATTTGGAATTTTCAAAATGTTTCCTTTTTGACTTTTGGAAACTCTCAACGTCCACTTTTCTCATCACCTCCAGTAGATTTTGGGTTTTTTGGTAGGGCACTGATGGGCATTCTTTTGCCAAATGCCCATACTTGTGATAGGCTCTACATCTAAATGGAATGCATTGATAGTCGATCTGCTGGAGCCATTCTAGGCGTTTTGACTTCAATGTTATACCCTTCGGTAGGAGCCAAGAAAAATCCAACTCCACACAGGTACGCGCATACTTAGGAGCCTCTCTCCTTGCAGTTGCCTTTTGACACACAAATGAAACTTCGCATGAAGTTCTCTAAAGTTTGAAAAACATTGTTCAACCACAATTCATGCGGAACGTACAAGCATATCCAAATAGGGGCTATCGATGGCATTTCTTCAGTAGGTTTGAACCCAATATGCTAGTGCTTCATGAAAACTCTGGGATTTCAAATGAAATATGACCACCCCTGAATGATTTTATTTTTGTTAGCTTCATTTGCAAACAATGTAATAAAATAGTCCCTGGGTGAAGAGCTAATTGTTAGAAAATATAAAAACTGAAAGAATGAAGAGAAATGGAAGACACTCGACACACACACTTATATGTTTCCATATTTTACTAAGCATAAAAGAAGTTACATCATAAATACTAAAATAATGAAGAGAAATGGAAGACATACGACACACTTACACACTTGTGTGTCTATCTTTTATTAAGCATAAAATAAGTTACATCAGTTGGGAAGGTTGATAACCAATCATTATTCTTAATTTTTAACTAACAACTAATTAATAACTTTAATTCCCTCCCTTCATGACTACCCTGGAGACTACATCATGTTTGTCCAAAATTTTTACAAATAAAGTGTGACCAAAGAGTTTAGTTATTACATTTACAGACCACTCTTTAGATATCAACCTTAAATCTGCAGTCATTTGACATTTTGCTATTGTCCAATGTAGGAGCTTTGGTGTAGACAAAATCTGAAAAAGATAGCCAACAACAAAACAAAGATTTGTTTATGTAGACATAAGATATATCAAGCTGTTCACCAATCTGTTATAGGGTGATTCATTGATTGGTAATGAATCATCTTGGCTTATAACTTTAGCCCGACCTCCATAGTTCTAAATCTAGAATCTTGGAGATGTTGATCAAACAAAAGATACTAGGCTTGTGGAGCCTACTCAAGTCTTTATAGAGACTTAATCAACCTGCAAACCAAATGGTCACGACCAGGTATCCGAAAGCCTTTAGGTAGCACCATGTAGACCTCCTCCAAATCTCCATCTAGGAAATTAAACTAAGTTGTTATGGATAGAAGCAATTGAAATGTGACCATCTTCGCAGTAGGAGTAAAATCAACTCCATAATAGCAGTGGGAGTAAAAACCAACTCCATAGTTGGAGTAAAAATCAATTCTGTAGTAGGAGAAAAAACTATCTCCTCATCTATTCCTTCCCATTGGGAAAATCATTTTGCAATAAGATGAGCTTTTTACTTGTCCAAAGTACCAATTTTGTCCACTCATTTGATTTCAATGGGTTGGTTAACTTGCTATTTAGGTACCATAAAAAAAAGAATTGAGAGCAACATGACCATGCTTTGCTGAATTAACAACCGCGTTTTGGGTCCTCTAAGTCAATACCTTTGATTGAAAAATTTCATTCTCCCTCACAACTACCCATGCATTTGATTGAAGAATTGCATCCTCCCTCACATTCTCTATCGTGGATATTCCCTTCTCATCTAGTGCATGTAAGTTGACTAGAGCAAGGTCAACAAACTTCTGAGGAATTTCATCCTCAACACAACCTGTATGATGGAGTCTCCCACCATGTGTGCATTTAAGTTGACTGTGGTAGGGTCAACAAGCCTATGTAAGCCACCTTGTCCAATACCTAGGGCAATTACTTTGTACTAATTCATGTTAGACACAATACACCGCTTCCCAAACAAATTTGCAACAACGTTGGCATTTTTTGTTAACTGACTAATAGAGGGGATTTTTATTTATATTAACAACATACCTAAATTCTTCACGATGATTTTTAGAGTATTATCTAATATTATACGAACATCTCCTTTCCCTTCTATTTCAAGTGACTCCATCAACCAATAAAATGGAATCATAAAATTTTGTACTTGCAGTAGATGTGACATACTAGTTGTTTTGACACGCAAAATGTTTGGATGCGCCATAATCAATCAACCAACTTCTTGTAACACTATCATTCGAAAATGATGCCGCGAGGGCATACTCTTCCTTAGAATCTTGTTATTCTTCAACTGCGCGACATTTGCCACTTGACTGTTTTGTTGGAAAAGTGCATATTGTTGCTTGCGGCAATTCTTTTTGACATGCCCAACCTTATGACATTAAAAACACTTCACTTGGTACTTAGAAGATGAATCAATAGGGATACATTTCGTAATGTCCCTTCCAAGGGATATTAAGAAAATAAAAGATATATCCAAACACTTAAATATTAATTTTCAGAGTTTTCTACAAACCCTAGCAATTTGAATTTTGATATAATACTGCTGTGAATGATTTGAAAATAGCTCCAAATAATTATTCAAGATCCCAAAGAATAGCATAATTTATATAAATATTTAATAGCCAAATAACTAGCTAAAACCTTGATTTTTGGGTATTCAAGTGGCTGGAAAAATCATATAAAATAATAGAAAAAATGGTATGGTTGTTCCACACCCTCAAAAGCCTTAGAAGGACCCCCAAAGAGGGTCACCCACCTCCAAGATTGGTTCGCTGCCCCTGTAGACCTGCGCAACCCTTAACCAAGGTGATTTGTTGCTCTAGATAGCTCTTGCAAATGAGTATCTAACTCTTTGGTTGGTTCGCTCCACCTTTGAATGACCTTTGGTGTTAAAAACACCCTTCCGAACTTGCTTCTGTTCAATGCAACTCCTAGATGACGCTGTTGTAGATCTGAATTTCGAGTTTTCGTCCTCAATTCAGCTTTCTTGAAAGGGTTTCCGTCTTTGCTTTTTGTGCTTAGACTCAAGAAATTTATTCTCCAAAATATAAAATATGAATGAATTGATTAACCCTTCCTTTGTTTTAAATAAACTTCCCAAGAGTAGCGCCCAAATTAAGGAGGGGAGGGTAATTTGAAAGATCTTTAACAGGTCCTACTTATGATTTTTTCTATTTTCCCCTTTTTCCTTTAATTTTTATAAAATTACTTAAGTCATTTTAGACCCTTAAAGGCCCCTCTTTTAAGTGAATTTGTAAATATAAAGTACTTTTATCCATATTCACTTTAAAACATTTCAATTTTTACTTCCCTTTAAGAATGTCCTTTAGCCTCCTGGAAGGGATTTAAGGCTAAAGGTCTTCTATTATGTCCTTATCAAAAGAGGGACATGACAATTCTCCCTGTCCAAAATTGCTTGTCCTCAAGCAATATAAACAACCAACAAGCTTCTCCATAGTTGGTCTTATGCTATTTTTGACTCTAGGCCCTTTCCAAAGAGCAAACCCCTCTTGGTGTTGTTCGCCACAGCTGTATATGAAGCTTTTGTATGATTTAAGCAAACTGAAAATGTGAAACCAACAGTACCTTATGTTGCGTTTTTTCCTTCTTGACCCCATATATTCCAAAGATACTTCTAAGATGTGAGAAGCAATAGAAACTTGGAATTTGTCCTTATATGGGTGGCTGGAAATTGATGTTCCAGCTAGGTAGTCTTTGTTTGCCCTTGTCTTCTTATCTGCACATGAAACAAATATGTTAGTCAAAACAACTCCTTTCCCTTCCTCTTGAGGGCTATTGGCCAAGGTTGGCTTGTCAAACATGGCTGCAATTTTCTGTGCGTCACCAAGTTCGCAGTCCTTCCCATCCTTCTTAATCTTTCTTTCATTGATTTTTTTCCTTTCCCTCTTGCTGCCCCACTTGTGCCTTGCTGTATGCAGAATATGATGGCTGAAAGGAGTCTTCAATTTCCTCTCTTGATGCACTCTACAAACTGAAATTTTATGTGTAGGGATGTTAGATCTTTTTTTATCACATCCTTTTTCTTGCACGGTGGCCTTGGAGTGAGCCCATTCCTTTGTTATATAACTGCCCTGTTTCTTAATCACCTTGCCATTCTTGGTTAGAGTGAAATCATTCAAATTTTCAGTGCTTATGCTACCTTCAAGAGATATTATGATCATGAAAAGGAAATCAGATTTGCAAGAAATTGAATGACTGCCCTTCTTGTGTATCTTGGAATTTTTGGAAACACCAATTGGTTTCCCCAAGCGTGTATGTTACTTGTTAAGACAAAGTGGAGTAGTATTTAGTCCTTTGCTTTTAGAGAAAACCTTACCTTGTGTTGCAAAATCAGACCTTGTAGTGGGCTGTTTATCGCTTCTCCCAACTTGCTTCCAAGCATGCAATCCCAGCTGTAGAAGATGATTTGTTCCTTCCTTTATAACTGTACCAATGGTCTTTTGATTTCATATTTTTGGGCGTGTCTTCTCTACCGAATAGGCACTTCAAGCAATATGTTTTCACTTTGTATGACAGGCTGAAATGGCCAAAAATATTTAGAATTTTCTGAGAATGTTTGGGAAATCTTCCCCAATTCATCTTCGGATTTCTTGTCTTCCTTAAAACATATACCTTTAAACTCCTCAAATATCCAAGTTAAGCACAATGTTTCAACATAGGTAAGGAAAGGGGTAGCTGAATGACTCATCCCACATTCGACATCTTCAATAACATTAGTTCTTTTCAATAAACCTCCCATACTAATATGTATTGGGATACATACCATAATGTGTTTAAAAAACCAGCTGATGTTCCTAGAGTTTTAGAGACTTTTCCCATACCTTAGAGGCTGCCTTAGATTCTTCATACTGCATATCCCATATTGGGAACTTTTACTCATCATACCTTCGCTCCATGTGTCATCATTGAATATTTTTTCCTTTATGATAGTTGGCTGTCCCAACTCAGAGAACTCTGTTTGCTTAGTTTTCCCACTCTAAATTTCTTCCTTAATCATACCTTCCATTCGTTTGGACATGGCCCCTTTGGGTGCCCTATCTTGTAAGCCATGCAAAACTACTTCTTTCCCATTGGCATCGAATTTGAGCTGCATGGTTTGGTAGTTTTGGGTGTACTCTCCAAGAGAGTGCAACCATTGTATACCAAGCACAAGGTTAGTTTCTCCAATACCAACCACATAAAAATCATCTTGAATGAGATGTGTCCCCATCATAAGATTGAGCTTGGGAATTTTTGTGGTGCAAGGGATGGTGAAGCCATCCACCACAGTTACACAAAAACCACTGAATTCAATAGATTGCAAACCACATAAAGCTACTAACTTTTTATCAATGAAATTATATGTGGCTCCACTATCAATAAGAATAGTGACTTCCATACCTTTTAAACTTCCCCTCACACGCAAGGGATAGTACTTGGGTGTCCCTGATAGGGAAGTAAAGTGCCTTCCAAATCTTCTCCTCCAAAAACTTTTAAGTGCTCCTTTTGATAGGTGGTTGCCTCATCTTCAACATACTCATCCTTCCCATCTGAATGCACTTTAATGTATTGTACTTGACCCTTTCCACGATAATGATGACCCAGTGACCAAGGATCTTTGCAATCAAAACATAATTTCTTTCTCCTTAATTCATTTCTTGTTTCAAAATTTCCTCTTGGTAGCTCTCTTTGCTGCCCCAAACCCTGCTGGTTTTGCTTGTCTAATTGCCCCAAAGGAGCTGGTCTAGGTGGCTCAAAATCGCTGCTTCTTGGCTGCCCCCAATTATTGTTCTTTGGCTGTCCATAGGGCTTAAAAACATTAGTTTTCTGAACATTAAAGGGCAGAATTTTACCTTGTGGAGTTGAGGACTCATGATCAAGAGCCTTTTGAATGGCTCCTTGAAGAGTAGAAGGGTCAAAAGCTTTGACCAATCCTCTAATTGAATCCGTCAAACCTTCGATGAAGAGAACTACTAACCTTCTTTCAGAAACATTTGTTACCATAACCGAAAGCCTTTGAAAATCAGTTACATACCCCTCCACTATGTCTTTCTGTTTGAGTTGAGTCAATTCTCTAAAATGTAATTCCGGATCAGCTCTATCAAATCGCTCCACAATCCTTTTGTTGAATTCTTCATAAGATGAAATGAGTTGGTGTCCTCGAGTAACCAACCCATGATACCACCATTCATGGGCAACCCCTTCCAAGTGCAAGGTAGCAAACTGAATGGCCTCTTTTTCCATCATAGGTCTTAGTGAAAAATAAGTATCTACTTTTTGAATCCAAACCCTAGCTGAACTTTTAGGGGAACCATCAGAACTTGAAAGTGCAAGCTTACCCAAAGCATGGTGGAGTCCTCCTTGGCTGTTCTTGTGCTTGTGGCCAGCCCTAGTGCCTCTTATTTGACCATGCTTCCAAGAAGTGAAAGCTGAAAAATCCATTTGCTCCTTGAAGGGGCCTGGATATGTCATATACTCATCATAATCTTTTAACAAAGTGTCCCTTAAATGAGGGTTGTGCTTCCCCCTTAGGGTTGGCCACCTCATCTTGCAAAAAAGTGCGCTGGTTAGGCCTATGTGAAGCTCCTTCCAAACCCCTAGAAGGCTGATCCAAGATATGGTGATTTTCTGAAGCACTGCCATCCCCATTGAGTGGCTTGTCACCCTTTATCTCTTTCATGGTTCGCACAAACTCTACCATCATAGTCGTCATTTGTTCTTGGGCTCGTGTGTACCATTCTTCTCTATTCTCTACCTCTTCTCTTGATAGATCTTGGTGAGACATGTCTTCCGTGTGTGGAAGCTCTCCTACTTTCTTCTTACTTATCAAGTTATATCCTTCTTGCATGTATCACTGCAAAACCCACAACTAGCCAAGATTTGGCTCTGATACCACTGTAATGTCCCTTCCAAGGGATATTAGGAAAATAAAAGATATATCCAAACACTTCAATATTAATTTTCAGAATTTTCTACAAACCCTAGCAATCTGAATTTTGATAAAATACTACTGTGAATGATTTGAAAACAGCTCCAAATAATTATTCAAGATCCCAAAGAATAGTAGAATTTATATAAATATTTAATAGCTAAATAACCAGCTAAAAACCTAATTTTTGGGTATTCAAGTGGCTGGAAAAATCAGATAAAATAGTAGAAAAAATGGTATGACTGTTCCACACTCTCAAAAGCCTTAGAAGGACCCCCAAAGTGGGTCGCCTACCTCCAAGACTGGTTCGCTGTCCCTGTAGACCTGCGTAGCCCTTAACCAAGGTGATTCACTGCCCTAGACAGCCCTTGCAAATGAGTATCTAGCTCCTTGGTTGGTTTGTTCCACCTTTGAATGACCTTTGGTGTTAAAAACACCCTTCCTAACTTGCTTTTGCTCAATGCAACTCCTAGATGAAGCTGCTCTAGATCTGAATCTCGGGTTTTCATTCTCAATTCAGCACTCCTGAAAGGGTTTCCATCCTTCAAGAGTAAGTCTTTGTTTTTCGTGCTTAACTCAAGAAATTTGTTCTCCAAAATATAAAAGATGAATGAATTGATTAACCCTTCCTTTACTTTAAATAAACTTCCCAAGAGTAGCGTCCAAATTAGGGAGGGGAGGGTAATTTGAAAGATTTGTAATAGGTCCCACTTATGATCTTTTCTATTTTCCCCTTTTTCCTTTTATTTTTATAAAATCACTTAAGTCATTTTAGACCCTTAAAGGCCCCTCTTTTAAATGAATTTGAAAATATAAAGCACTTTTAAAAAAGTACTTTTATCCATATTCGCTTAAAAACATTTCAATCTTTACTTTCCTTTAAGAATGTCCTTTAGCCCCCGGGAAGGGATTTAAGGTTAAAGGTCTTCTATTCTGTCCCTATCAAAAGAGGGACATGACACATTTCCACTTCCCCTTTGACTTAGCAACAAATGCACTCTTTGTTTGACCAACACTGGACTCATTTGCTTATGTTTATTTGCGTTCTTTTTTGCATCAAATAGGAACTAACCTAATCAAGTGTCAGTGTCTGGGTTTCTGCCATCAGGTGTAAAGCCTCCATGAAATATTCATATGAGGGCATCAAGTTGTTCAGAACAAGGGCCACCAGTCGTCATCATCTACCTTTTTGTTAATGGTTGGGATCTATTAATAGAGATCTTTCATATGGAAAAGATGTTTTGTCAGGGACCCACCCTCAACGATTTTTGTGGAAAATAACAGATTTTTTAGGTATAGGACTCGGATTTTCTTTGAAGTTTGATACTTTTTTTCAGACTAGTCTGAAGCACATTGCCTCAATGGCATTCTAGACCTTAGGGGTCATTATGTGACACAATAACTTCAACAATAGCAAGGCCTCCTTATGAGGCTTGTCATAAATTCATAATCAACAAAATTTGTAGCAGGTCTTGATTCAGTGCTGAGAATGAATATATCACAGTTACAACATTTTGCAATTGTTAAAATCTTATGACACCAGACATTTTAATCATGACTAGTCGCTTATTGTGCTTCCGATAAAACCAAGTTTTGAATTTCGGCCATTTTACACAATATTTGACCTCCAACCCAAAAATCACTGGAACAGGGAAATGCAAAGTCCAAAATTTGAATTTTGAATGTCAAAATTAATTACAATTTGAAAGCACAACACTGGACTAGATGTTAAGAAAATTACCTTTCAAAGTCGTGACAATTTGCAATATTTTCCTTTTCGTGCCCTAGCAACCAACTCTGTTTGCTCATTGGAATCTGGTTTGCATAGAAACTCTTGCAAAAAATTGTCTGCAAGAAATTGCCACGTTTTATGCCCTAACACCACACAAAAACAAAATTGTTTGCAGAGAAACCCATCATGTTTTGTGCCCCTTTTCCACGACCTCTCTTTCTCACATCCACCTGATCTTCAATCTTGAATTGCTGCAAATGGCAAATTTTGTCTTTCAGTAGGTTGTGAATCGAGATTTTTTGTCTTGTGTGATGTTTGCAAATGCATTTATTCCTCCATCTTCATCGTTCTTTGTTTGGCTTGCATTGATCTCCTCACACTTCGAATCACGATTTTCTTCCTTGTTTGCTTGTGTCTATTTCACATGATTTTCAAATCACTGGTGATTTGGGCTTACACAATCACGTTTTTTAAACAACATCACGTTTCTGGCCTTACATGATGTTGCCTAGTGCGTTTCATTTTTTGTTTGCAGATTTACCTCTGCCTTCGTGTTTCAAGTCTGCAGATTGAGTCTTTGTCCTCGGTCTGATCTTCACCATCACTCAACTATGTGATTTTCGTGTCTTCGTCTGTCATGGCTTTGCAAAAACGTTTTATCCTCTTGCATTCATCTGCACAGCAATCGTGCCCTAGGGTCGAGCCTTTTGATCCTCTACAAACACGAATCTTCACTTCCTCGATCGTGCAAATCAATGTTATGAACCTCTTCCTCTCTATTTAGCAGTTCATATCCGTCTCTTAGGGCTTTCCTTGAATGCTTGGCTCTCTTCCATTCATACCCAACTAGGGCTTCCTCGAATGCTTGCTCTGATACCAATGCTAGCAAATATAAATGTTGAAAGAATGAAGAGAAATGGAAGACATACGACACACACACGTGTGTGTCCATCTTTTATTAAGCATAAAATAAGTTACATCAGTTGGGAAGGTTGATAACCAACCAGTAGTCAATGTTTTAACTAACAATTAATTGATAACATTAATAGTAATCTCGTACTCCATAGTTTTTTCAAATTTTCCTAGCTCATTTGTATAGATCTTCCAAGG
Organism: Torreya grandis; assembly: GCA_037957365.1. Lineage (NCBI taxonomy): Eukaryota > Viridiplantae > Streptophyta > Pinopsida > Cupressales > Taxaceae > Torreya > Torreya grandis. Next base: position 1,291,738 of record JARHVA010001889.1, read on the forward strand.
ACAATTGTGCACCCAAAAATCTACAAATTTCACCATTGGATAAAAGTTTGAATTTTACCTTTGAGTTTTTCCCCATGTCTAGTTCCAACACCAAGATATCTTTCATAGCTTTGAGGCACACTAGATTGACATTTAGTTCTTGGGAAATCACCTTTCCAGCAGCTCTAGTGGCTGCCCGTATGTCCTTTTGTGCTGGATCCGAGCTTCCACCGGAGAATACATGGTGAAAATTCCTAGCAGAGGAAGCTTGATGATCCCCCCTCTCCCCTCTGCATGCCTAAAATTACCCTCCTTGAATCACATTCAGCTCCACCTTGAAAAAATGAAATGATCCAAAAGTCCACCAAGCACCAACCAGAGGCATCAAACCATAGCATAGCACACAATCTTAATGCCATCCTTCGATTTTCATTTGTATGGTGTTGAGCCTATATAATCAATATTAGTTTTTGTTATTCTTTCTACCATGCACATCATTTAACTTGATATCAAAGTAGGACCCAATATGAAGATAGTAGTAGGATGAGAACTAGACTCAGAGGTAGAAATGCTACTGGTTTTACAACTTGAAGCACCAAATACTGCTGAAACTGAGACCATGTGGAAGAATGAGGGAAAGAAAAATGATCAGGCATAGTTTGATGTTGCAAATTGTTTGTTTACCTATCTAGAAGTCCGCAAAAAGTCTGCTGCTTTGACATTTTGTCCACCCAAACTACTCACTCTTTCTTGCACTTTTCTAGCTGCCAACACCGCTTTTTTCAATCTTTTAAAAATTCAGAATCTAATCTTGCACATGAAAGTTGAGAAAATGGAATTGGAAGGGTTCTTTCGGTTGTTTTTCAAGGTAGTTGGGGTTTTGGGTCTCTTGTCATGACCCTTCTTTTGCATGTTTTTGTTTATGGCTTGCTAAGTTGTCGGTTGTAGCAGGCTTTCCTAGAAGAGGAAAGGGCTTCCCACTTGGGCCGCAGACCATACAAAATGTTATGAATTCAGTTGTGTCTGTTTTAAGGAATGATTTATTTACTATGGGAAACATTGCACCACCATTGAGATGTTGGACGGTCTTGGTTCCCTAATTTTGGGGGAAACAGTAAGTGAAGTCAGCTCGTATGTGGTTTCGGCAAACTTTGTGGGGCTGTTCTTATCAGTCACAAAGTACCAAATTGTTAATACTTATTCATTTGTGATGTGATCTTTTTTAGTGTATATGGACCATTTGCTTAGCGGGATATAAGTGGCTGCCTTTCTATCCAGGGTTTAGTCTTGAGATGGGAAGACTTCTAGAAAAGATTTAATGTCTTTTGTGTATTCTAATGACAAAGATTGTCCTCTGATGCATTTCTTGAAGTTTGGATATTACTTTATTTCATGCTTTAGACACAGCCTTGTTTCATCAAGGTATTAATAATTTAATTTTACCTACCTTAATTTTTGTGGAAATCACTGTGTTTAATTTACAATTGTAATGTCCTCAATTAGGGATATTTTCTAAATTCTGATTTTTTTGTGAAACCCTAGCAAAAAGAAGAAAATTTGATTTTTACAACGACAAACCCTAGCTGAGAATATACTCCAAAATTAACATAAAAGTATGCTAAACCTTTCAAACCATATATGAACGCTTTCAACAAAGATTAGCATTTCCACAATACAAAGTAGCCCTTCAAACCCTAGGCATTTAGGTTAAAAAATTGAATATGATTTATGGCAGCCCTTTTGATATCAATTTCTATAGTATTTTACCTTTAATAGGTCTTCAAAAATAATAGAATAATACAACTACAAGCAAATACTCTTTTTATGATGTTTTCCCCTCACAAACAAACTGAGCTTATCACATTAAATATTTATAAAATATGAGAAAATTCCAGAATATATTTAGAATCACTTTTTGACCATAAACCCTCAATTAGTTCCTTTTTCCAATTCGCCCAAGGCTGGGATATTATATAAAAATTACAAAATATTACTAGGGCAAAAAATGGCCCTCAAACCCTTCTGAATCAAGTCGCCAACTTCCACAAGCAAGTCGCCGCTTTTGTTTGAGTCTCCAAACCCTATGCTCAATCCTCAATCCAAATCGCCACACCTAAAAATGACAAAACGATGTTTAAAACATCCGTGGAAGAATAATTCAGCTCAATGGCAGCTCCTAGGTGAAGTTGCCTCAAGAAGAATGAGAGTTTTTGTCCTCAATTTCAACACCTTGAAGGTTTTCGTCTTCAAAGTGAATAAGCAAAGCTTTTTGTGTTCGAACTTGAAAATTCAATATCATGACATAGTCTAACTTTTCAAATGAACTCTCCATCTCTTTTTATAATCTTTCCTCCAAGAGGGGCATTGCGCTTTTGGAGGGAAACCCAACTTTAAAGAAAGATTAATCAAATTATAATCTCCACTTAAGGTCTTGGTTGCCCATGACCCTCAAAAGACCACAACTTAAGTGAAAGTTAGACAATAAAACAACTTTTTGAATTTTACAATTAGAACATGTTTCTTCTTTTTTAACTTCTCTTAGCCTTTAGAAACACATAACAAATAGGCTAAGGATCTTCAAAAGCTTCATGTCCAAAAAGTGGACATGACAACAATGCACATGCTTAAGTTTACATCTCCTTCGGCCCTTTACCAAGAAGTGCTATGGGAGATACCATTTTTGTTTTTATGCCTAGTTTCCAACCCTCATCATTTCTTAAAATGGTGACCTTCAAGCATTGGCTTGTCTTAGGGTCTTCTAGAGCTTTTGAACTGAATACATCTTCCTTTCACTTGGTCCTTGGGGAGGTATCAGGTATCCTGCACCTTCATCCAAAATGTGAAAAATATTATCCATTTGGGCATGTTATATTTTTATTATGTTTGTGTTAAGTCTAGGAATGTGACATCATTTATGACATCATGTGTGGATATTATTATTATTTATTTGTTATTAAGTTCACATAAGAGATGTTATTAATTGTTTGTTAGTTGAATGATGAGGATTTTATTTTATTCTCACATGCATGAGTAAATTATTATTTTCGATTTAATCATATCTTAGTTGAGTTTAGTAGTTACATGAGTGAGTTAGAGTTAACTATAGATATTTCATCTATTTATACATGTGTTATCTTTTTGCTTGAAACAAGTAATAGAATTATCTATTTTATTATTTCTTTTTTATCATGAGTTTTTGATCCATTGTTTATTTGTGTATACTTCATTTCCTTCATGTGGTATCACAACCATGGATGTGATGTTGTTTGAACTCATTTTAAAGGAAGTATGCATTGTTTGTGAGCATATGCGACACTTGTATTTGTGTATAGCCATTTGCAAAGCATTGTTAGTGTTAGAGAGTAGTTGGATGAAGAAGTGTTAAGAAGGAAGACAATAGTGTAATGTCCTTATTTTCGGGTTCTTTTGCTTTGTAGTTGGAGATAGCTTTTTGGGTTTGTGTTTACCTGATCAGAGGGGTAATTTGATATTACCAGTGAGCTCAGATGGTTTAGAGGAATTATTTGATGTTTTCAGATGTTATTTTTGGCTTCTAGTGTGCTCTTCAAAAATCTTGGAGAGGGCGTCTATTTGTAGAAAGTCGTCCGATCAGTTCCGTTTATCATTATTCTTTATCGGGATCACTCCCGTGCAGTTCGTTTTCGATTTTGATGCATTTCGATAGTTTTCGCAAGATAAGTATATTAATAGTTTTATTTTAATCAATTTACTAAGGTTGCCGAGTATTATTTAAAATATTTAAAAAGGATCTTAGTATTATAACTCGTCAGAACTGAGATGAAATGTTTTAAATCATAGATGTATTAAACGGGGACGTTGCATGTAAAATTATCATTATTTTAATAAAAAAAGTCTTTTTCGGAGCAAAATGGGAGTTTAAATTAAAAATGAATTTTAAATAGAAGGTTCTGGAGGGTTGACGAAAAAAGTATAAAAGATGGTTATGAGAGCTCATTTGGTTATGTTTAGAGTATTCTATTTTTCTAATTGGAACCCTTGTGGTTCTCGAGATTGAACTTGGTTCATCTCAGCGTCTGGAGGACGAAAACCCTCTACAGATGATCAATTTTGGTGGTGAAACGATTCCACCCTAGTTGGTTTGTGGGGAGATCACTCAGGGCTTCCAATGGGGATGATATTGCACAAGTTTGTGGGTCTCTTTCGGAGACAAACTTGAGGATCAACGATAATACCATTTGCATATTGTGGGGTTTGAGGTGTATACAGATTCAGTGTTTATGGAGCTGTGCATATTATCATTTACACTTCAGGGAGGTCGAGGGGGTCTGTTCACCCCTACAATGCCATTATCCATGTGTTGAGTTTTGTTACAAGGGGCGTATGGTCTATTGGGAGCATTAGCTATCACTTGGGCGGCATTTTTTGCTTCCTTCATTTGAAACTCAGTCGCTCAGCCTTCATTTCCAGCGTGGAGGCCCTGCTGTCAACTGTGGTAAACTTCTGGGAAGTCGTTGAACATTCAGGCATTAGCAATGGGTATTTATATTACTGTTTGTCATTGTTTTTTGAAAACATTCGCTGTTAGCAACAGTCTATCCAGAATGGCGTCGTAAAATGGATTCAAATCTATTAATGTTCATTTCAGTTCAATAGCATTTCCCTAATAGATCAGTGTATGAAATAGATTGTAAACCTTGTGCATATAAATCTGCTGTCATTTCATTCTCAGAGTGTCAATGCTGGAAACACTTTTTGTATTAGATGATTCAATATAATGCTATGAATTAAGTTATCCTTTTGGGGTCATTCTACATGTTATTAGCAAAGCTGAAACTCAATGAAACTCTCAGTGTCGTAAGCATGCAATGTGTTTGACAAAATGCTAGCATATGTCAAACTGAAAAATTAATTGCCAAAAATATATATATATATATATATATATATATATATATATATATATATATATATATATATATATATATATATCAGTCAAACAAGGGGGGATTTTACAGTGGTATCAGAGCCCAAAATCTTGCCAATCTGTTGGGCAACTAATCCTTGTTGCAGGTAGTTAATTCCAGATCAAAATTTCAGTTGGGCATCATGGCTACTCTCAGTGATCAAATGAACTCTTTGCTTGAATCTATGAGGCAAAATCAGGTTGATTTTGAAAAGAGATGGAATACATGGTGGAAAGAATAGGGGGCTACCAGAGTCTTTCAAGAGACGTTGAAACTTATAGGTAAGAAGCAGGGAACTTATCTTAGTCAAAAGTTCTTCTCAGCACATTGGAGGAAGTAGGAAATTGTCTATGCAAGGTTGATCAATTAGCTTCTCAATTGATGCATCAAGCTATGATTCCATTGGTGCACTCTTTGGTTAAGCCAATGTTTACGAGACATCATGATGAAGAGGTAAGACTTGCAGTTGTCACTTGCATTAGTGAAGTCACAAGAATTACATCCCCTGAAACATCCTATGATGATGACATTATGAGGGAAATACTTCAACTGATTGTGGAGAGCTTTCATGAGTTACATGATGTCAAAAGCCCTACCTTTGGAAGGAGAGTTAAAATTTTAGAAATTATGGCAAAGGTTAGGTCATGTGTCTTTATGACTGATCTCAGGGGTGATGATTTGATTCTTCAGATGTTCCACTGCTTCTTAACCAAAATCAGAAGACGACATTCAGACAATGTTAAAACAAGCATGCTAACTATTTTGTCCCTAATTTTAGATGAAGGTGATGATATCTGCAAACAATTGCACTCAGTTTTGTTGGTCATTTGGAGAAAGGAGCAGCATGTCTCAACTGCAGCTTATGATATCTCAAAAAGATTGGTTGAGTAGAAAATTGAGAAGTTCAAGGAACAATTGACCGAAAAAGAACTAATCTCATTTGGTATACAGGTCCTAGGATCACCCAAAAAGAGCAAAAACTGAATGAGAAGAGAGCAACGTTGTTTTTCATGTCAAGAGGATTGGACTCCTAATCACATATGTGGGTTCAATGAGGAAGATGGAACCAACGTAGTGTTGTTCTAGTAGGAAGACACTTTGGGCTGCAAGGAAAAGGAATCAATTGATGTTACAGGTAAAGGTTACACAAGTCTCGTAGTGGGTAATTTGGAGATCGTGATTGATAAATCTTGTGGACAGTTGGGTTCTTTTGATGGTTCCATGTGTGACTCTAATGCTGTCTCACTTTCTCTAAAAATGCATGACATCATCTAGTGAGTTAGTTGAGTTGGATGATGAGTACAAAGAGCAAATTGAGCCCTCTTGTGTTATAACACCTAATGATGGTATTGAAGATGATTCTATGTGTGGGACTAATGCTCTCCTAGTTCCAAATCTGCAAGTGTGCAAGGATGATGATGTAGAAGAAGTCAGTTGTATGAGTCAAGTGCTTCAAGACCAATCTAATGATGCTTCATGTGTAGCAGAAGTTGTTTAGAAGTCCGATAGTCCACATAATTTGGAGAATCAATTGAAGGTTAATGAAGATAAGATTGTTGCGGCGTTGACACATTACGATAGAATTCACAAACTGATTGAAGATCACCTTTGGAAGGCTCAACTTGAGAGAAGACAAAAAGGTATTGAAGAAGAATCTTCTCATGCTAGTTTATAGGTAATCAAAGAAGCCCTAGTGGCAATGAAATCAGACTATTTACATCTTTTTTCAGATCGTGACTATCTTTTCAACCTCGCTGAAATATATTCAAATGCATTGAGAGGGAAAGAGGAAGAAGTTGACCATCTTACCTTAGAGCTTATGAACGCTAGGGGTTCCTTGGAGTCCACTCAAGTGGCCCTTCAAGAAGCAAAAATTCAGATTGATGAGTTTTGTTTAGAATTGAGTATGGCTCACTTTTCTTTATACAAAGCAAAAAATTCTATTCCTATCGCAGCCATACCCATGGGTCAAGAAAATGATGCAAGGACTTTGAAGATTAAACAAATTATTGGAGGGATTGATGAACTCCATAAGGATGAAATGTTGCATAATGATTTCAGCACTGGAGAGGTTCAATATGTTGATAAAGATTGGAACCTGCTTGAGGATCATTTCTCACATGAAGGTGCAGCTTGCAGCCATGAGATAGCTGATATAATAGGTAATGAGGGCAGATTTCAGCGTGATACATCTTATGCATCAGCAGCTAATGACTAGCATTCAACGTTGGGTGAAGGGGTGCGTGAAACCTATGAAGACACCATTGAAAGGGATGAAGAAAGTTTGGGTTCTACGAGAGTTAACAACGTATTGTCGTGCAGACCAGTATCTCCATATGATTTGATTCCTCATGAGATGTTGCTTCAGAATTTGAGTGGTGGACAAAACTTCGGAGTTGGTACCACTATCCACTTTCCAATCAGCCTCCATAGGACAATGAATGATATCATGCAGATGGATTGGCCAACACCTCCAACCCAGCAGTGGAGAAATTCTCAGTGGGTGTTGATTAGTAGAGGTAATGTGGTTATTGGAGGAGTTCCTTTGGTCATTCCCACATTTACATTCCCTATGTTTTTAGGGGTAATATTTTATGACAGCTGCTGCCCTAGTATTTCAGCGTTGTTTATGGCAATTTCAGTTTATGAGCAAATGGACTTCGAGTACTTACAAGCTTCATGGTAGCAGATTGTGGGAGGACTCACAGAGTTAGAGTAGTTATTTCCAGCTTTCACCAGTATGAGTGATAGTAACGAGTTGTTCATATCTTCTAATGATTGCAGTTGATTGGATGAGTTGGTGTGCTCGATATGAGTTTGTTTACACTTGGAGATTGGGTGTTGATGTGGATTTATCAGTCTATGATCGGGAGAGCATGGTCATGATGTATGCTTTTAGGGATGATACTATTGTTATCAGCTACCAATTGGGGACTGATTGGCATCACTATGGGGTCACTGTGAGGAGTTATGCTGAGGAATTGAGTATATTACATTTCCTATTGCCCAAGATTGAGTTAGGTAGTGGGATTTCAAATAGGGATTGCACTGAGGTGCCTTGGTAGGAGGTTTTTCATGATACAATTTTCAACCCTTGCAGGTATTGTTGACAATTTTGACCCCATAGGTCAAATTGCCACCCTTATCATTCGAAGCTTTTCATGTTGTTGCCAGTTTGCTTTTGCTCAGAGCATTTTCAAAAGGGACAAAAAAAAGAAGACTTCGGGCTTGCACAAAATACTTCGGGTTTTGTCATATCAGTTATTTCATTTTTCTTAGTGTTTTGTCCAAGCATCGAAATCCTTTCGGAAGGATCATTTGCAAAAACCCAAAGGGTTCTTTCACAGCTCTGAGGGTTCTTTTTCAAGGGTAAATGACCATTTCAGAATCCTGAAGGGTGTCTGCCCTTCGGAAAAGCGCAATTTCAAAAACGAAGGGTTCAAATCCTTTAGACTTTGAAAATTTTGAAGGACACTTGGCAAGAATCCCGAAGGGAAGGAAAAGGTTCACTTGGAAAATTCTGAAGGACACTTGGCAAGAATCCCGAAGGGTATCTGCCTTTTGGGAAAGTTCACTTCACAATTCCGAAGGACCTGTTGACGCAAGAAATTGCACCCGAGGCAAGGAGGTCGAACTCCTGCCTTTTCTCCGCAACATGGAAACTCCTCTCTCGCCTGTGGGACGATGAAGCAGGAGAGGAGAGTCTCTAGTTAAGGGCTAGTTCCCTTTGATGTATCATTGTTTGTTTCAGGTAGTGCAAAATATAGATATATAGATAAACTGGGGGGGGAAAGGGAGGAAGAGGCAGAAAACAAACAACCTACTCTAAAAGAGGCGATACACTAAAATAAAATGTTGACCTTCTCACATCCACTCTCGAAATCAGACAAACACACTTATACGCTTCACCCTTGACATAAGAAACAATCTGCAAACTTGACAGGGAGGTAGAAATGAAAGATACAAAAAAGGGAGGTTCACCAAAGGTGTTATGAGAAGCACTCTGTAGATGTTCCTCTCTGAGCTGCACTCCAAAATAGAACTCTTCTCCTATCAGCTGCAGATGGCGCCTTGTAGATAGCTGGTGTGTTGGTGTTGAACCTGTGAGAGCATCAAAGACAATGACTGAACACAAATCAACACTCAAGACATACACAGAATATCTATCCAAGAAGAGGTAAAAAACTGTGTTTATAGACTCAGGTAGAAATTTTAGCAGGGCTGCACCTTGTAAAATTCGTGAAAAAAGATGCTTACAAATGGACAAGTCCACAATATATATGAGAAGCAAAGAGGCCCACTTGGCGCTCCTTTTACAAGTGGCATACGTGTCCTTTCATGAAGAGAACAAGTCGCTCAAGGAATTAAATGGACTGTTCGTTTTCCCTGCTCGAGACTTACATTTCCTGCTTGGGTGACTTACATGGTTTGCCTTCCCATTTAATGTGAGACAGAGGAAACGGTTGCACTGCTGGCTGCTATCATTCCAAATGGTCAATTCGCTGGTATATCTCACCTTGCTTGTCGCTTCTTCAATTAGTGCCAGTTGGACAAACTGCTCACTCATTCCTTGCTTGTCGCTTTGTCCATTTGTTGTTCACGCCATCAGGCGATAAAAATGCTTTGTTTATGCCACTTGGACTGCTTGACTGCTCCCTACCTTGTCACTCTGCTTGTCACTTGGAATTTGTCTTTTCTGGCCGCTTGGCCCCTTGGGCGAACATACTGGCGGGTCGCTACATTCTGAGCTCCTTCCTGGCTAGCGCTTCCCATTTGAAAACAAACGGTTATTCCATTTCGCTAAAATTGACGCTTCTGCGGCTGTCATGCTTTGAATATCAACGACTATTCTATTCTTTTAAATTTGACGGCCTCACGGCCGTCATCGGATCCACATGGCATCTCCTCGGACACCTGCGGCTTTTCTGCCTTCGTTAAGTCCTCCCGGGCTCTCGCGGGTAAATTCGTCCGCGGACAATTTCCCGGGTCAATTTCCCCGGGTCTTGTGGCTTCGCTGTATTTTCTGCGGACAAAATGTCCGCGGAAATTCTTCCGCTTTGACTTTGAGCTTTGACCGCGTATTTCTGCGGACAAATTGGCCGCGGGAATCCTATTCGGCCCATTCCTTTATTATGAAGTGCTCGAATCTTTGAAATCGTCGAAGTGTCAACCCTTTGAAAAGGTCATTTGACTATTGACTGCCCTTCGGTTCAAGGGCATACCCTTGAACCATGCGTTGAACCGTCCTGTTGAACCAAGCCGTTGAACCAAAAAGGTTCAACAGTTCAATGGTTCAACCGAGCGCGCCGATGAACCTTTGAACCCTTCCATTGAACTTTTCGTTGAACCAAACGTTGAACCCTTTGACTTGAACTAAGCCGCTTGAACTTCCATGTTGAACCAAGCCCGTTGAACCAAGATTTGGTTCAACGGTTCAAGGTTCAACCACTGCGTGCCGATTCCCTGTTGAACCAAGACCGACAAACCTCTTCATTGAACTTTTCCTTTGAACCGAACCCGTTGAACCAAAATTTGGTTCAATGGTTCACCTAAGCGCGCCGATTAGTTATGAAGGCCGATGGACTCTATTGAACCGTTGACGTTGAACCTTTTCCATTGAGCCAACGCCGGTTCAACGGTTGAACCACTGTGCGCCAATGACGTTGAACCAAGCCTTGAACTGGCGCATTGAACCAAGCATTGAACTTGAACCGATTGAAACAAGCGTTGAACTTAGGCATTGAACGGGTTCAATGGTTCAAAGACGCCGACTTTTCTTGTGATTTTCTTCAGACCAGAGCCCGAAGAAGCTTTGTAAAACCCAGAACTCTTTGAACTGATTCTCCACGCGCCAAAGGACTAACCTGCCGAGTCCGTAGAAATCCAAAACCTGCAGAGTCCGTAGATTTAGACCTGCAGAGTCCGTAGAAATTCTACAGAGTCCGTAGAAATGAACAGATTCATGCAAAATCGAAAAATGAAACGGCCTAGAACAACAAGGACAGGAGGGGACCGATTTTTTTGGCCTGTTGGACAAAAAATGGTCAAAAGGACCTTTACATTTTCTCGAGGGATCAATTCCAAGAAATCGAAGGGCACTTTCCCTTCGGAAAAGTCATTATCAAGAAACCTGAGAAGAAAGAATTCCTTCGGACTTTTTGTCCGAAGGAAATGGACCAAAAAAAAGTCTGAATGACCATTTATCCATTTGCCGAAGGGTTCATTCATTTTTGGAAGAGTTGATTACAAAGGCCGAGGGGTCACTTTCCTTTCGGAAAAGTCCACTTTAAAAGTGCCGAAGGGACATTTTAAAAAGCCCAAAGGGCAATTTGCAAGGAAAGAATTCCTTCAGACTTTTTGTTCGAAGGAATGGTTCGAGAGAAAATCTCGAAGACAGAGAATTCCTTCAGAGTTTTTGTCCGAAGGAATGGTTCAAGGAAAAGCCCGAGACAATTACAAAGGACCAAACAAAAGAGAAATAAACCGAAGGAATTGTCCAAGGCAAAAGGAAAAGAAACCAAGCAGAAAAGTCCGAAGGAAAGGAAAATCCGAGGTAATAAGTCGCGGACAATAAATCCAAAAAACAAGGACAGAAGCAAGCAATTTACATGCAAGTGACCCAAGCCCGAAGCAAAACATACACAAAATACAAAGCGCTGAGAATGGAAGGCAGAGAAATAACAAGGAGTTCAATCTGAATGCACCTCACTCATCAAGATTCTTGTCCATGCAAGCAAAGGCTATTTATAGTTGATTGGTCAAAGCTTCAGTTCACTGTTTGTTGAAGTCACGTTTCTCCTTGGTTTTCATGCAATCCAAAGCTTTCAACGTTTTCAGTAGTTCAAGTGGAGTTCTAATTTCAGTTTTGGCATTGATTTTATGCAAAGAGATTGTTCTCTTGTTTCAGGTAGTTCAAGCTTAGTTCTATATCTGGAGATTGACGTAGCCTCATGCATGATGAAGGTTTTGATTCAACTTGACCTCTTCTATTTTCAACGTCAAAGAGCTTTTCATGCAAGGCATAGGACAAAAATAGATTTTATTTGAAGGTTGTGATAACACAAGTTGGACTGAGTTGACCTCCTTTTCTATTGTTAGTGCCAACCTCTTGGCTATTGTATCTTTTTCTATATAAATTGGCTTTTCAGTCTTGAATTGTATTATCTTTTTGGCAAGATCATACTCTGCCAAAAATTTGTGTTGTGTAATCTTTTCAGATTAATAGGATAGTTTTCAGACTCCAAGGTGCTGGGATAGTGTATTTATGTCAGTGATTTGCATATGTGATATAATTTTTTTCCTTGTCAAGTCCTAATTCTTACCTAGTTACTCATTGATTAGATTATGTAGGTTATGTTCTATGTTTAATATCTTTTCGCTGAAGTTACAATAGATATAAGTCGTTGGTTAGTGCCTTGAATCAGGGCTATTCCATCATTTTCCTCAAGCTTTGATCACAAGATAGAACTTTTTCATGAAATACTGATGCATAGGGGTCAATTGGGGTTAAAAATTCAATTTGTTTATTGTCTGATCAGTGTTTTTAGAAGCTCAAATTGAGTGGATCAATCAAAATTTAGGTGTATCATCATTAGGTAAGGTTTTCTTTCAATTTTTTTCTTCCCTTTTCCCTGACAGTTTGTAGCGTAGAGTAGAGATCCGAATTGATACACCAAAGGGAGCTAGCCCTTACAATCCAGAGATTCAATCCACTGATTAAGTTACCTACAACCTATGATTGTTTCCATGTTTCAGCACACTGTGAAGGCCTGAAACTACCTTCACAAGGGTGCGAGTCTGATTGACAACAAGTATTTCAGAATGGGTTTTGGTGATGTTCACTTTTTCGGGTCGCAAGAGTTGAGAGCGCAGCTGGAGCGTGACGAGTTTATAGTTTTTATTAAAGTAGTGCAGCGACAACATGGTGGACATTTGCAGAGATTGACTTGGGACCCCGAGATTACACTTGGGTTCAGTTGATTTCAGTCGGTTGTTATTGTGGGTGCCTTGTCATTGCTTGAGGACAAGCAATCTTTGGGTAGGGCGGATTGTAATGTCCCCATTTTTGGGTTCTCTTGCTTTGTAGTTGGAGATGGCTTTCTGAGTTTGTGTCTACTTGATCAGAGAGGTAATTTGATGTTATCAGCGAGCTCAGATGGTTTAGAGGAGTTATTTGATGTTTTCAGATGTTATTTCTAGCTTCTAGTGTGCTTTTCAAGAATCTTTAAGAGGGCGTCTATTTATAGAAAGTTGTCCGATCGGTTCCATTTATCATTATTCTTCATTGGGATCACTCCAGTGTAGTTAGTTTTTGATTTTGATGTATTCCGGCAGTTTCCGTAAGATAAGTATATTAATGGTTTTATTTTAAATTAATTTACTAAGGTTGCCAAGTATTATTTAAAATATTTAAAAGACACCTTAGTATTATAGCTCATTGGAACCGGGATGAAATGTTTTAAATCATGTATGTATTAAATGGGGACCTTGCGTGTAAAATTATCATTATTTCAATAAAAATATCTTTTTCGGAGCAAAATGGGAGTTTAAATTAAAAGTGAATTTTAAATAGAAGCTTCTGGAGGGTTGGCGGAAAAATTATAAAAGATGGTTATGAGAGTTTAAATGGTTATGTTCAGATTATTCTATTTCTCTAATTGAAACTTTTGTGGTTCTCGGGATCGAACCTGGTTTATCTCAGCTTCTTGAAGACAAAAACTCTCTAGGGAAGATCGGTTTCGGTGGTGAAACGATTCCACCTTAGCTGGTTTGTGGGGAGATGACTCAGGTCTTCCAATGGAGACGATATTGCACAAGTTTGTGGGTCTCATTTAGAGACAAATTTGAGGATCAACGATAGTACTATTTTCATATTGTGGGGTTTGAGGTGTATACAGATTCAGTGTTTATGGAGCTGCGCTTATTATCATTTACATTTCATGGAGGTCGTGGGGGTCTGTTCACCTCTATAGCGCTATTATCCATGTGTTGAGCTTTGTTACAAGGGGCGTATAGACTGTTGGGAGCATTAGCTATCACTTGGACGTGATTTTCTGCTTCCATCTGAAACTCAATCGCTCAGCGTTCATTTCCAATGTGGAGGCCCTGCGATCAACTGTGGTAAACTTCTGGAAAGTCGTTGAACATTCAGACATCAGCAATGGGTATTTATATTACTGTTTGTCATTGTTTTCTGAGAACATTTGCTATTAGCAACAATCTATTCAGAATGGCGTTGTAAAATGGATTCAAATCTATTAATGTGCATTTCAATTCAATAGCATTTCCCTAATAGATCAGTATATGAAATAGATTGTAAACCTTGCGGCTGTGCATATAAATCTGCTATCATTTCATTCTCAAAATGTCAATGCTGGAAACACTTTTGTATTAGATGATTCAATATAATGCTCTGAATGAAGTTATCCTTTTGGTGTCATTCCACATGTTATTTACAAATCTGAAACTCAACGAAACTCTTAGTCCCTTAAGCATGCAATGTGTTTGATAAAATGCTAGCATATGTCAAACTGGAAAATTAAACGCCAGAAAAAAAAAAAAAAAATATATATATATATATATATATACATCAGTCAAACAAGGGGGGGATTTTACAAATAGAAACAATTGTATAAGAAAAATAAGGGTGGAACCGATTTTTTTGCAACAAAAAAGAGGGCTGTTTTTCAAGATTTGAGTTTACAAGTGATTTTTTTGTGACCAAAAATGCCCAATGGTCATTGTTTTGTGCCACACAAGTGTTTTGAAGCTTTTTTATGCAAGAATAAGCATGGTGACCTGCTTGGTAAGGTTTTGTCTAATTAAATTAGATTGATTTTTTTGCAAATCCATTTACTTTTTCAAGGAGGCTTAAAAATTTGTTTTTCTTCTTTAAAGAAAAGTCTTTATAAGGACATTGAGGCACAATATAAAATAGATGCAAAATTGAAATTTTTAGTTAAGGACTTAAAGTTTTGAAAAATAGAGTTTTGTTTTTAAGAGTTTTAATTTTTATTGTAGGTGCAGTTTTGAAGTGATTCTTATCTTCTTTATATTGTTTGGCAACATGACAACTAAATTTAATGCATTACAATTTATTTCATAATTCAATTGTTAGAATTGTGAATATTGGAGCATATGAATGAAAACACTATTATTTTGTAGTAGTGCTTTTGTTGATCTCCAAGACCTCCCTATAGAAGAGCTATCATAATGCTACTTCCCCAAGATGCAATTTTAACAAATCTTATCAACCTCTTCAATTAATGACAAATCATTAATATTCTTTTTCCTTAGCAGATGTTGGCCTTTATAACTCAAGTGTCCATATGCATGGTTGCATATTTTAATATCACTCTTTTCAAAAGCCTTCAAAACATGTATCTTGCTAGGTGTCAAAGAAAGGGGAAACATCCTATCATGTGCCTTTTTTTTATCTATCTACTACTACATTCCTATTGAATTTATCTTTGACACTACATTCTTCCCATCAAAGTCTACTCCATACGATTGCTATAACATTTGACCTACTGAAAACAAATTCCTTTTTAAAGCATCAACAAAGTTTCATTGATGTACTTGGTGTTTCCCTCTTTTGTTTGAATTTTTATTATTCCTTTACCCTTCATATCATGAGGATTGTTATTAGCATGTACAATTTCACTTGAGAATTTTCATCAATTTTAAAAAACAAATAGTTCCTAGAAGTCATATGAGTGGAACACTCTTAATCTTTGTATCATACAACCCTTCACATCATGAGCATTGTTATTAGCAAGTACAATTTTACTTGAGCAATTTTCATCAAATTTAAAAAACAAATCTTTCCTGGAAGTCATATGAGTGGAAACACTCTTAATCTATGTATCCTACATCCTCATTGTTGCTTGTTGTGAAGGAAGAAAATAAGAGATTTTTATTTGTTTAAGGGATCTCTGCAACCGCACATGCTTTCCTTTTTTCTAAATCTTCTTTCTTTCTATATCAATCATCCTCACAATGTCCATTTTTTTTTACGATAGAAACATTAGACACCATTGTTTCCTCCATTATTTCTTCTTTCTCCCCAATTGCTTCTACCTCCATCTTCCTCTTTCTCTACTACTTGATTCATTACTTTGGTCATCTGCCTTAATCCTACTAAAGCCTTTGGAAATTTTTATGGTGGACACAATCCCTTCAACTTTGGCCATTAAAGTTCTTATTTTCTCACAAACTCTTCTATCATCATCTATTTTCTCAACCAGAGGTTTCATGTGATTTACAATATCTTGAACTCTTGAGATATCCTTTGAGAATCTCTTTTCTTTTTTACATTTATAGAACTTCACAATGTTTGTAACCTAGCTGAAGTGCCACCATTGTAGGCATTAGCCAAAATGTCCCATGCTTGCTTAGAAGTGTTAACACCGCAAATCTTAAGAAAAATTGTTTCATCTAATGCATTTTGAATTAAGAATAGTGCTTCATTATCTTTTCTTATGTTTTCTTTAAGTGTCTTTATTTGTTTCGTTGAGTGTGTATTTATTTTGTGGTTCCATGTAACCATTTTTAACAATTTTATTTTCCTATTCTTATGCTTCAATATTCATAATTCTTACTTTTAAGTTATGGAACAAGTTGTAATGTATTAAGTGTAGTTTCCATGTTGTCAAAGAATAAAAAGAAGATAAGAACCATTTCAAAACTTCTTTGCAACAAGCTATGACTCCCAAAAACAAAACAACTCTCTTTTCCAACTTTAACTAAAATTTTAATTTTGCACATTTTTTATATTGGATATTAAACACCATTATAAGTGCTTATATTTTTTGAAAGGAAAAAATTCAAACTTCTAAGCTACATGGAGCAAGTAAATTGATTTGAAAAAAATCCAATCTAATTTAATTAGGTGGAAAATCACTGAAAATTTCATTTTTATTTTTCTATATAAAATAATTTTAAAACACTATTTTGACACAAAAAATGTCCACAAAATGTGTTGTGGGTTTTGGGGGGTTACAATTCATTGGTAAATTTAGAATTTTGAAAACAATATTTGTTTTGACGTAACAAAATTATATTCACAATTTTATCGTAATTAATTTCCCTATTAACACTTTGGAACAAGTTGTAATGTATTGAGTATAATTTTCATGTTGTCAAACAATAAAAAGAAGATAAGAACCACTTCAAAACTTCCTTGCAACAAGTTATGACTCCCAAAAACAAAACAACTCCATTTTCGAATTTTAACTAAAAAAATCAACTTTGCATATTTTTTATATTGGGTATTAGACACCATTATAAACGCTTTAATTAGGTGGAACATTAAAAAAAAATCTAATTTAATTAGGTGGAACATTAAAAAAAAGTCTAATTTAATTAGGTGGAACATTACCAAAAACATCCCTTTGATTTTCCTATAGGAAACAATTTCAAAACACTAGTTTAACACAAAAAAAAGTCCACAAAATATGTGTTGTGGGTTTTGGGGGGCTATAATTCATTGGTAAACATAGAATCTTGAAAATAACATTTTTTTTTCCGCAGCAAAATCACATTGACATTTTTTTCTAAATTAATTTTTCTTTTAACACTTTTTCATCCAACTACTCTCTAACTCTCACAACTAATCTATACTTAAAAAAATAAATAAATTGAGTAGCGATACAACCATGGCTTTGATACTACATGAAGTATACAAAAATTACTAAGAGAAAAAAACGATATAATAGATGAATTCTTTTACTTGTTTCAAACAAAAACTAGTATATGTATAAATAGATGAGATATCTATGTCGTTCTCCAACTAACTCGTGCGACTATGATATGATAAGATCATAACTAATAATAAACTCATGTGCACGAGAATAAGATAAGAATATCATCAATCAATTGAGAAAAACCTAATAATATCTCTTATCTGAGCATAAACACAAATAAATAATAATTTTCTTCTCACACGATTCAATAAACTTCCAAGCCTAAGACATATATGTAATAAAAGTACAATGCCAAAAAATGACACTTGATAGGGGATGTTAAAAGCTTTCTTTGCCATCTAACAGGGGACATGCTTTGAAGGCTTTTAAAAGAGTGATGGTAAAATACATCATCACAGATATGGAAAGTATATTGGCACAAAGATAGGGAGAGTAGTCAAATAATGCACTCATACCGATTGAGACCTAAGATCCTATAAACAATGCATTTGGACAATTAGATTTCATTGCATTCTATATGGATTGTGTAAACAGTCTAGTGTGATGCATTTTTTGAACTCTAAGGGCATTGCTGCTCTTGCATATGGTTCTAATGATTTGGGGGATGATGGTAGATGCTTTTGGAGGAGAGATATATGAAGATTTGCTCATCTTTGACTATGATGTCTTTTGAACATACACACACACACACATTTACCTAGGAAGAGGTTCCTAGCCCAACAAAAAGGCATCTTAAATAAGGAGAACACTGCGATGTCAAGAGGGCAATGAGATTTTGACCATCTTTCTTAACAAAAACCAGGTGTCCATCAATGCACCAACCAAACTTTGGGAAACCAAGAAGCCTTATAGATAAAGATAGAGTAAAACCGCCCAACTCATAACCAAGAAGGAATTATCATCCACTGGTCTGATCAAACAAAACCGTTCTTCACCTCTCCTTCCGGCCAAAAGGAAATGGAATTGATAGTCAACTTATCATGAATAATCTATTATTGTCATTGCTCTGAATCAATATTTTCAAGAAAATGCAGCTTGACCATCTTATTAGAAATTATCAAGAGTCTTCAAGTAAAAAAACACCTGATAGATCTCACACAATGAATTTTCAATTTATTCCCAATCATGCTAGTCATACAAACATGAGCTTGCTGTGAGCATACCTCTTTCCAAACTAATGCTTAGGATCATACAAAAACTTACAGTGGCTCAAAAACTTATAGCAGCTCAAGCCAAGAGCGCTGCTTTGGGAAAACAGACAAAGGACCATCTTATAGTGGCGTGGTGGGTGCTTATGCCAAACCTTTCATTTCCATCTTCGACCAAGTTCTATTCTATCCCCTTATCCCACAAAAGCCTTTAGATCCCTAAAGTGTCGTGGGTGCACTAGGTGCAGAATGCGGACGGATAAACTTATTCCAAAACACCATTAAATCAACATATAGCTAAATAATACCATAACAAGAGAGGTCCTTCAACTTTGGAGCATCAATCCTTGTGCTAAGTAGACAATGTTGTGTTCCAAATAACAATGGAAAACAAAATTGCAAATATAAGTAGAATAAATGAAAAAATGGGGGCCCTTGTGCACCCAAGAGTGGATTGTACCTGCAAATCCATCTGTAGCACAATATTTCTCAAACAATGGCGACTCTGTGTTTGCATTGGCAATTGAAATGGAAAAAGCTACATTCTTCACGGTTTTTATACCCGTTATATCGAACTCACAAGAACCTAACTCACGACCTAACCCTTCATTAGTTCAAGTGTCCAAAATATAACATAACTTGACAGTAATGCTAAGACTAAAAGGGACAACATCCTATAACATATGTTGTGCCTAGGTATATAACATGCACTCTCCTTTAAGGAGCATTGTCCTCAAAGATAGTTAAAACTTTGAAGTTAAGCGCCGCTAAATCTATAGTACTAGGAGGGGTGACCTCCACAGAAATTCCCAGGTGTAAGTTTTTGCACTACGGGTTTTAATAAATGTGAAGGATCCACATGTAAGGGAACTGAATATCACTACATCATAAAAGGAAGCTCTAACCAACACACTCTATAATACCACTTAACCAAATATATAAATGAATTAGGGTTTTTTTCTCTCCTCAAGTTCCTCTTACATTTTAGGGACATTTTACAACAAATTTTTAGGGACATTTTCCAACAATGAGGACAATTTTTGATGCTTGCCTTAAAAACCTTGTTTTCAAAAAAATAGACCCCCCCCGTTTTTTACATTATTTTTTTGTTTTTTTAGCAATGTGGCAAGTTTGGAAGCCTTGCAAAATCCTATGTCTCCAAGGTTGCATCCTCTGTTAGTAGCCCCTTCCACTTGACCTTGAACGTTTGCACAACCCAAATCCACAACTTTCTAACCTCTTCTCGACAATGCACTCTGGTTTCAACATCAACTTCCCTTATTCACCTATGCTAGGAAGTTCTGTTTGTGGCACAATATACACTCCTATCTTCTTCTTCAAACATGATGCATGGAAGACATCATGTAGTCTTCCCTTGTTTGGTCTGTCCAATGCATATGCCACTTTTCCCACCTTTGCTCTCACCCTATATGGGCAATAACATTTTGGCTGCAATTTTGGCTTTGGTGCAACCTTCATTATGGCCTATTTATATGGTTGCAACTGAACAAATACCATTTCCTTGATTTCAAATGTTCTTTTTGTTTTGTGTTAATATACATGTTGCTTCATCTTGTTGGCACTTATTGCCAAGTTGTCCCTTAGAATTTGAAGTGTTCTGCATCTCCTCCAATGCGTCCTTTGCCGTTGGCACCTTGCTTCTTTGAATTACCCAATCCAATGGTGATGGTGGCTCGTACCTGTATAGATCCTTAACTGGTGTCATTTTGATGGCAGAGTGATGCAGTGTTGTACCAATACTCATTCAAATATAACCATTCCACGCACTTGCTTTGCTTCCTCACTACATACATTCTCATATACTCTTCTAGGCACTTGTTCACCACCTTTGTTTAACCATCAGTTTGGGGATGGTAGGCAGTGCTCATGTTAAATGTAAGCCCTAAATTACGAAATAGTTCATACCAAAAATGACTTTGAAATATCTGATCTCGATTGCATATGATCTTTTTGGCATACCATGTAGCTTAAACACATGATGGAAATACATTATACCAATCTTAAGGACATTGTTTCCCGCTTTTTTTGTGGGAATTAAATGGGCATACTTAGTCAATTGATCTACCATGACAAAAATTTCATCCTTAACTTTAGAGTTCGGAAGACCTAAGATAAAGTCCATCGACACAATTTTTTCACTTTTGATTTGATACAACATTTGGTTGCAAAGGTTTTTGGAAGGAAACACTCAACCTTTTTGTTGTGGTCAGGGGTCACACTCATCTACAAATTGCATAATGTATTCCTTCACATTTTGCCATAAATAAATAGAGATGATTTTTTTGTAGGTTGTAGGATCCAACATGGCCTACAGATAGAGACTTGTGACCATGCCAAGTGCCCTCTGAACGAGGGGGGATTCCTCCCTTAAGTAAATGTGTCCTCTAAAAAATATGATGTGATTCTGAATAGACAAATCTTTACCTTTTTTTTCCTTCTTCAATGGCATTTATGAGTTTGGTTGTGGCAAAGTGAGTTGAGTAGTCTTGTAGTAGATCGTGTATCCAAGCATGTTGATTGATGGAGATGGCATGAAAGGTGAGATTCCTCCCAGCATGATAGTTCATCTGCAACCACATTTTCCTTCCCTTATAGAGGATCCCAAATTCATAGGCTTGTAGGCGATCAACTCACTTATGTTGCTTCTTTGTTAAGATTACCTGAGTTAACAAGTACTTAATGCTGAGATGGCTAGTCTTAATAAAAAACTCCCCACTCGGGAGAAATTGACGCCATTTGGCCATTGCATGCAAGATGGCTAACATCCCCTTGCGATATGTTGACATTCTTCATTCCCTATCATTAATTTCCTGCTTTCAAATGCAATGGGATGGTTAGCTTGAGAAAGTATTACGCAAGTCTAGATACAAAAGCATCACATTCAATAACAAAGGACTTAGAGAAATCAAGAGTCACCAAAACTGGGGCCGAGATGAGCTTGTTTGAGATCCTTAAATGATTTTGTGCCTTAGTGGACTGGTTGAATGCATCCTTCTCGGTAAGGATTGTCAAAGGAAAGGCTATTTTGGAGAAGTTCCTTACGAACCTTCTATAGAATCCTTTCAAGCCTAAGAAACCACAAAGTTTTTTACGAGTTTTGGGCAGAGTCCAATCACGTTTGACCTTGATCTTTGTAGGGTCAGTGTGCACTCCCTTATCAAAAATAATGTGGCCGAGGTATTCCAAAGATGCCTTAGCAAATCCCCACTTAGAAGCCTTGGCATACAACTTATTCTTAGGTAAGATATACAACACATTGTCTAGATGCTCAATATGGGAATCCAATGAATTGTTGTAAACAAAGATATCCTCAAAAAATACAAGGACAAACTTACGTAGAAATTTACTGAATACCTTGTTTATTAGTGCTTGAAACGTAGCTGGAGCATTGCTAAGACCCAAAGGCATGACCCTAAATTGGTAGTGCTTGTGATGAGTTTTGAATGTAGTCTTCTCCTGGTCTTAAATCCGAATTGGTATTTGATAGTAACCAGACTCAAGATCTATCTCTGAGATATGCTACGCCATGTGCAACAAATCAAGCAAATCATCAATCCTTGGAATATGAAATTTATTTTTAAATGTGGTTTTGTTCAAGGCCCTATAATCAATACAAATTCTATATGACCCATCCTTCCTGGCTAGAACCAGTAGAGTAGCATACAAACTCTTAGTAAAGATGATGATATCGACCTCCAAGAGTTAGCTTACTAATTTTTCTATCTCATGTTTCTAAAAATACTCGTACCTCTATGGGTGTACCATAGTTGGGCTCTTAGTAGGGTCAAGCTAAATAATGTGTTCTAATTCCCCATCAAGTGGTAGGGTCTTTGGTAGTTCTTGAAAAACCACCTTATATGTGCAAATCATCTATGAAATCTCTGGGGCTTGTTCATGTGGGATAAAATAGTACATCCATACAATATTGGTGAGACACCAACTAAAAATGGCCCTTCAAAATTTTATTCATTTGACTAGAATCAACCGTTTTGATTTCACTCAAGGGCAAAGACTTAGATAGCATACTCATGGTCATTTTACTTGAATGTCAAAAATCTTCCTTGACAATTGGTGGAGTATGTTCCAAGCGAGTATAACCACTGAATCTCCAAAACAATATCCACTCTGCCAATATCAACGATATATAATTAATCCTTAAGAACATAATTTGCCACTGAAATTTCTACATTATACATTAATCATAGGCAATCAATGCTTTTATGCCTTGAAAACTGAATGAGAAAACTCTCAAAGGTGTCTAAATGGAGGCCTAGCCTATGAACTTGTTTTTAATCTAGAATATTAAGTGTACTTCGTGGATCGACCATGATCAACACTCAAGTTTCTTGGCATGTGCAAAAAACTTGAAGGTGTCTAGACGATCTAACCATATCATGGCAAAAAGTGACACTGATGGTTCCCTTGTTTCTACTACAGAAGAAGACCTATTTTATGGTTCACACTTTGCATCAGGTTGATCGAGGGTACACTCATTATCAGAGTCGGACTTTGTGCTAGATGGACACACATCTTTTACCATATAAAACTTTTTTGTGTTGTATACATGAACCTTCCTCCATGGTTGAGAGCACTCATGATAGGGGTTATAATAGTGGATATAGGGCCATATTGATGACTAGGGTTTTAGAACAATGAAGATACATATTTCTATTCATCCTTAGGTTTCCCACCAAAAGTAAAATACTTCCAAAAAGTAGTTCCTACCATTTTATTTTTTAGGGTGTCAATATGTTTTTTTACTCTTCTAGCTACAATAATAGCCCTTTCAAAATATTTTGGGTCAAACATCCTTACTTTTGTTCGAATCTCAGCCCGCAGGTTGGAAATATAGATCTTCCACACTAGATTCAATGAAAGCTTGGCTTGGGATTCTGTGTTAGATGGACACACATCTTCTACCATATAAAACTTTTTGGTGTTGTATACATGAACGTTGCTCCATGGTTGAGAACACTCATGATAGGGGTTATAATAGTGGATATAGGGGTAGATTGATGACTAGGGTTTTAGAACAATGAAGATACATATTTCTATTCATCCTTAGGTTTCCTACCAAAAGTAAAAGACTTCCAAAAAGTAGTTCCTACCATTTTATTTTTTAGGGTGTCAATATGTTTTTCTGTTCTTCTAGCTACAATAATAGCCCTTTCAAAAGATTTTGGTTGAATCTCAGCCCGCAGGTTGGAAATATAGATCTTCCACTCTAGATTCAATGAAAGCTTAGCTTGGGACTCCAAAACTTGGAATTTTTCAGTGTACTACACACATCTTTCTGACACAAATGCATTAACTTGGTATCATACAACTCATCCTAGTTGCGATTTGCTCTCTGAGTTAGAGCGTCAGAAAAATTAGCAAACTCCCCATCAAGGTTTGTTGAAATTCATTTTTCTCCCCACGTATGGGCAGCACTGTCCAAATGTTGTAGGGCCACATTCAACTTGTCATCTTGCTTCTAAATCTTTTGCACCCTAAAGGCCAATTTGAGCTTCCATGTGTGGACCTTCGTCCCACCTCCAAATTCATCTTGTGGAATCTTTTATTGTTGGTTAAAAGAGGGATGTTGCGAGCTTTCTTCCTCTTCCTCTTCCTCTTCATCATTTGGTGGGTCATGCGTAGGATCCCCTCTAGGGTTGATATCCTCCTCTTCATCATCCAGTTGCTTTGGCTGCTTTGCCATGGAATAAATCTCCTTTGAAACATCCTTGGTGAACTTAGCCAATAACCCCTTTTATCTCATCCTTGGTCACAAATTTTGAGTTGTTTCTTAGATGAACTCCCCTCGGCATTTTTGAAGTGGCTGTGAAAACTTGCTGAAGTTCTGATACCACTTGATGCGTTCCAAATAACAATAGAAAATGGAACTGCAAATATAAGTAGAATAAATGATAAAATGGAAAAATGGGGGCCGTTGCTCAACCAAGAGTGGATTACACCTATAGATCTGTCTATAGCAAAAGAGTTCTCACACATTGGTGGCTCTCTGTTTGCATTGGAAGTTGAAATGGCAAAAGGATACATTCTTTAGGGTTTTTCATCCTTTATATCAAACCCACAAGAAACCCTACCTAGCTCGTGACTTGACCCTTCACTAAATCTAAGCATCCAAAATATAACACAACTTGATAAAAATGCTAAGACTAAAAGGAACAACATCCTATAACATGACTAAAGGGAACAACATCCTATAACATATGTTGTGCTGAGGTACACAACATACACAACACTATCAAACTTGTAGCCCTCTTCAATAGAGCATACCATACTTAAATTATCAATACTGGAGCCTCAACCACAAGTATGTGCCTCCAATCAACAAAAATTGAAAAAGAGTGTATATACAGAAATATGAAGTGCTTGGAGACTACTATTGAAGAATTTTCATGCCATACAAGTAGAAGTCCCTCGAGGAATCTAATTCACTCGAGATAATATTTGAATGCAAGTGTGTAATGGGTGCAAGTAGAGTGCAATTTTCACAATTGGAGCTAAACCACAGGTCCCATTGAATATCTTTCTTGATTGTGGGAGCTTCTAGATAGATTGAATTATCTTAAACCGAATAAAAAGGGTTGTAAGACACCAATATATATTGGAGAAGTAAAGCCATACAAAATGTGAGGGGTTTAGAAGGAACACCATTTTAATATTTCTGCCACAACTAAAATATGGTGTGAGAAAGTAGTCATTCAAAAGAAGGCTTTCTTATCCTTACTCAAAAATAGGTACCCATTACACAAAGCAAATTTTCCATTTATGAATATCACAATGCAAACCATCTCAATTCATTTCAATGCTTAAAGAAAAGAAGATGTAACAGAAGCAAAACTACATTGAGAGTCTTTCATATGGAAGGCGAGAAATACCGTATGGTATATAGTAGGTACACATTCCTTAATCCAATCTATCACCTAGACCATTCATCCAAGTACATAGGAAAATAATGAATTATAAATAGATATATATGTCCTAACCATTTCATTTTATATCTATGCAGTCTTCAAGCCTTCTAGTCTTTAACAACAAAAAGTGCAGGGGGGAAATTGCGTATGCCACACTTGAGCTGCTGAAGATTATACATGTCATACCCAAAAAAAGGGAGATATGCAGAAATATAGACTTATTCTAAAATCATTACTTGCTCTTCTACACTTGATGACTAAGGACAACATTGAGGAATTTCAATGGTGGCTTCCTTAGACAGCTTGAAATCCATATTCTCATCAATCTCTTTCTGTCCTTTCTTAAGTGCCCTAACCTTGTCCATGATGTGATGCTGGTGGTGACTACATTCCCTTGTTGTAGCAAAGAGGGTTTTTTCAATTGCATTGTGATCATGATGTAGCAAGTAGGTTCTATACGCATTTGTTAGCATGTTGTCTACATTGAGAGATTGTGCCACGTCAAAAACATTCCTCCTCCCTATAGATTGCCCTCAGTCCAAGAGAATATTTTTCATATGCTAGTTGAGGTTGTTGTTATCTGCACCTTCCAATTCCTTTGCAGCCTTCCACACTCTCTCCAGCCACAAATGTATATGTTGCCTCTTAATTTCCCTATTCATGAATTCAGAGAACGACTCCCTGACTGCCCTTGTTGTTTCCATGCCTAGCTCCTTTCCTTCAATCTTCCTCTCACTAACTTGACGCGACTACCTTCTCTAGTGGCCGCCATTGTTTTCTGATAGGAATGAGCTTGTGGGAACCGAGGGAGATATGTAGATATGACAAGGAGATGGGAAGATGGCGAGTTAAACCCTTTCCATGCCACCTCGAGAGGTGGTGTAGGGAGGAATAATGGACACACTTCCCAATAATGGATCTAGAATAATTCCCTCGTATAGTCTTAATTAGGACTCATTTCTTGTTGCTCACCCTTGAATTGATGGAGTCTTTGAAAAGAATCCTTTCGCATCCTTTACCAGTTAGCCCTTTGTTAGCCATCTTGTTTGCCAGCGGATAACAATCTCTCTTAATGTGTTGGAAGATGACTTCAATTGCTTAACCAACCATTTTACTTCATCAATCAAGGCTTTCAGTTTCCAGGACAAAACCTTGCCATCTTTAATTGCATTTATCAGAATTTGAGTATCACCTTCCACTACCAGTGTCTTCCATCCTCGAATGATAGTCGTCTGAATATCCTTAAGCATAGCCAATGTAATGTCCCCCTTTTTGGCATAGCTTGCTTTTGGGTCCTTAGCTTGGTTGTTGCCACAAAGCTAAGGGAAGGAAAGAAAAAAGGAAGATGGAGGGAGGCTAATATATAAGCAAAAAAGTAAAAAATTACTTAAATGTTCTAATTTTCAGTTGAGTTTGCAAAAAGGAACTTTTGATCTTATGTTCACTTAAGTTGTGGTTATGGGAGCCTTAACCTTCAAAAAAGGAGTTTTTTAAAGATTGAGTGCTTATGTTTTAAGAGGGTTACAACCTTCCAACTTGGGCACCATCCTTGGAGGTCGGATATAAAAGCAATGGAGGAATCTTGTGAATGCTTATGCTGAATATTGAATTATAAAATTTGATCAAGTATGTCAAGCTTGATTTCCACATCTTGAGGATGAAAACCTTCAAGAAGTGTCAAGGGTTTGGGGACGAAAACCTCCATTCCTTCTACTTGGGCAGCGCTATTCAAGGGCTATAAGTGAGCTTCAAAATTGCATGTTTACATGCAAGTGGATCTATAAAAGTGTTTTTGGACACCACCTATATTGAGAAAAAATTGCAAACCCTATCGGAAGTTGGTTTTGGTGATTTTACAGGGCTTGGAGAGTGGCAAATTACCTTGGGAGTTTGTTCATAACATTGAAGATCATTCCAGGGTGTGGCAACTTGCCTAGAGAGTTGGGCGAGCCATTTGGAGGGGTTCGTTGAAGTCAAATAAGGTAGCATAATAATCTATTTAATTTTTCAGCTATGGTGACTTGACTGGAGGGCTGATCTTAAGGATTTTGGGGCTGATTTGGAGTGTTCACGAAGTGCAAATATTTTATACTAATTTTTTAGCTTGGGCAACTTACCCTATGAACCTTTTGGAGGCTATTTTGAGGATTTTTGGTAAGTAAAATAATCTGATTTATTTCCTATATTTTTCTGAGGTAAGGTGAATCAGTTGGAGGAGATTTTTGGGCACCTTCGGAGGGTTTTTAGACTCCGCTTGACAAGGTACAAGTTATATTATTTTTGATTTTTGTGGCAATGAATCATAAGGGTTTGAAGGAATTTTGGAGGGCTTAAGGCAAGGGTTTAATTCTGAAAATTCTGCTCTTATTTTCTAAGTTGGCCGATTCACTTGAGAAGGGTGTTGAAGGGTTGAGGGTACATTGTTTAGCCCTAAACAATAGGCCATTAATTATTGCTAATATTGGTGAATTTTATAACTTATTTCCAGCGGGTTTGGCATGAATGCAAGTCTGATTTTCTGAATTTATTACATGCTATTTATTCCTATTTGTGGCGACTTGGTTTGGGAAAAAATTGATCATGTTTTAGGCCCTCACATTGGCCAATTTTTACAGGATATGCATGTTGGAATTGTCTGCAATTTATTTTCAGTTGTAGGGAGTTTTTAGAGTTGATTTGGTGACAGGAAGAGGGCATTGAAATGAGCTTGGGGGCATTGAGAGTTTGGATTGGGAATTACATCAATTCAGCTTCCTTTCGTCACTTGGTGTGAGCCATAGTTGGCTAAATCTCATAAGGTATTTTTATATTTATTTTTGAATATTTGGAAGTGTGAGATTTTCAGTCTGGTGATTCATATACAACCCTAGGGTTGGATGGTTTTAAATTTCAGAATTCAGTTTTTTGTTTGGGATTGATAAAGGCTTGTTGGAAAACCCTATTTTTTCATCATTGTCCCAATTTGGGGACGTTATAGACAAGCCTTTTGCTTGGTTATTCGTGTCCTTTTTGATATTTAAGGTTTCATCTCAGAATAAACATCCTCCGTCTGCCGGATCTGAATTTCCTTTGGCTGCACCATCAAAGTTAAGCTTGATAAATCTAGTCGGAGGGGGACACCATCCAATACAAGCCTTCTTTCTCAACAAAAGACCAACTCCACTATTAGGGAGACGAGGTCTAGATGGTCAAGACATGAGAGGCCATCCTACACACCATCTTACCTCTTCCTCGTCTATTTTATCTTCTTCCTTAACCCAAACTCTACCCAATTTTGAAAAAAATACCTTAGTCCTCCCCAAAACTTGGACGGTTGTCTAAGTTTCCGCTTTGAAAATTATTCCGTTTCTCTCAATCCAAATATTCCTAATGATTATTGCCGGGGATATTTTCCAAACCAATTTAGAGGCACGCTTCTGATTTTGGGATTTCATTGTTCAATCAGCTCCTTCATTGCCTTAGGAAACACAAGGTTAAATTCCCATTTTTGTTTGACTAGATGCCAAATGATTTGAGAAAAGGGACAATGAATGAAAATATGATTCCCAGTTTCTTCTTTTTCACCAAAAAATAAACAAATAGAGGGTCCGTGAAGGCCTCTTTTGATCAATTTATCATAGGTAAGTGCTTTTTCTTGAACATCCAGCCAGAGAAAGGTATTGACTTTTTGAAGCCCCTCCTTTATCCAAATTTTTCTGTTGGGGGTATCGGCAGATTGATGTTTCATTTCACTCAAAATCTCATTATAAGCCTCTTTTACTAAAACCCTTCCACTTTTAGATCCATCCCATATCAATTTGTCCTACCCCCATGAGATGGCAGTGGATAACATGCAAGGAAATGAGTCAAACCTTTGCGTTTTTCTTCATCTTCCCCTTAAGGCCAATTCATAACTCTCCTCTCCTTCCATTTTCCTTAGTCTCCATATATTCAATAACTTGGGATCCTCTTTGGTTTTCAACAATCTCCATTAAGCCACTCAATTCCTTATCATGGCAAAGGTGTATATCTTTGAGCCAAGTGTCCTTCCAAAAGCTCACTTGACTCCCATCATGCATCTTCCATATGATTTTTTTCATCAAGATATCCTTGCATTCCTTCATAAAAGTATAGATTGTAGATCCCCTGGGTAATACCTCCTGTGTAAACAAGCTGATTTTACTCGGGCTATAAAAATACCATACGTGTAGAGTTTTACTCCACAAACTATCTCCTTCCTCTTGAATGTGCCTCAGAAGCTTACATCCCAAAGATCGGTTCCATCTCTTTACAATCTTGAAATCCCAAACCCTTCTTTTTCTTTGGTAAACAAATATTTTACCAGGCCACTAAAAATACATTTTTTTTCTATTTTGTGGACCATTCCACAAGAAGTTCTCTGCACACTTGTAATTGCTTTAGCTACTAAACTTGGGATTTTGCACAGTGGCATGATATAAGTAGGAATGGCTTGCAAGGAGGATATGACCAACTGGGCTTTTTCTACCAATGATAACATTTTCCTTTCCAAGTTGACAACTCATTATGTATTCTTTCTTGCACTGGCTTCCAAACTTCATTCCCAGCTTTCCCATTTATCAAGGGGATGCTTGAGTAAGAACTTGGCAATTCCCCAATGCCAAATCCAAGTATCCTTTGAATTCTTTTGTGATGTTCCTCTTTCACATTGACAAAATAGATCTTTGATTGATCTGCACTAACCTTCTGGCCTGCTGCCACTTCATATATGTCTAATATATCTCTCAAAAAACTAGATTTCTCCGTTGTTGGGGTTCCCAATAAAAGTGTGTCATATTGAAAATTGTAGATGTGATAATGGAGCATTTTTTGAAGAAACTTGCAGCCCTTTCAATTTCACACCCCTAACCATCTTATTTATCATTCTTCCCATAGCTTTAGCTAAAATAATAGAGAGGCAGGGTGAAATAGGTTTCCCTTGTCTAAGATCCCTAGAGGCAGAGAAATAACCAGCAGGAACTTAATGAGTATTGAATAAGTGGGAGTAGATATACAACTCCCAATCAACTAAATCTAATTCTCAGAAAAACCAATTTTCCCTAGAACCTTGAAAAGAAAAACTCAATATACTTTATCATAGGTTTTATTCATATCAAGTTTTATTATGATGCCTGCCTTTTTTGTGTGGGCTAGGGAATGTATAACCTCATGGGCTGTGATGATGACATCCAAAATTTGTATACCCATCACAAACACACTTTGTTCCTCTGATATTACTATTTTTAAACACTTCTTCAATCTCAGGTCTAATACCTTTGTCATAATTTTATAGATAGTGTTACATAGAGCAATTGGCCTAAAGGCATCAAAGAACTCCACATTATCCTTTTTTGGGAACTGGGTGAGGAAGGTTGAGTTCCACTACTTCAATATTGACATCTTTCTACATTCTTCCACTTCTTCCCATAAATTCCTATGCACTATATGCCAATTTTTTTGAAAAAAACTTACCCGAAATTCATCTGGCCCATGTTCCTTATCTGTCTTCTGATATTGGTTTTATCAGTTCCTCATTAATATATATTACGAGGCAATTTTTCTTGATCCTTATTTCCTTCACTCCCTTCAACGGTTAACAAATATTGGAAGAATGCAATCCCGACTTCCTTATTATTATTTTTTTAACCATCTCAGTTGAAGGAAACACAATCTTTTCAATTCTATTAATGTTCCTTCTCACTATTGTAGGTGTGATTTTTTTTTTTGTTTTTGTCCCCTTCCTTTAGCCATTTTACCTATGACTTCTACTTTCAATGGGTTTCTTCCATTCTCAAGCTATCTTAAAAATCCATCATCAGTTTTCTCTCTTTTTCCACAACTCACTCGTTACTCTTGTGTCCGTTATTTCATTATGAACCAAGCTTAAATCTATTGATAGGGAGTTCTTTTGTCTGAAATACATTTCCAAATTTCTTCTTATTCCACTTCTTAACTTCCTCCTTGACATTCTTTAATTTATTTATTAACACAAATCTTTTGCAGTCTCTTTCCTTAGTAGTCCACCATTTTTCAAAATTTCCTCAAAAGTCAGACCCTGAAACCATATGAATTTTATTTTGAGTGGGATCCCATCAGGGTTTTGTCAGTTCACATCTAATCCTATTGGCCAATGGGCTGATCCTGTGATGTAACAAAGCTTAATATTGTTCATTCCCTAATCAGGACTTAATAAGAATCTATCCAATTCTCCCTTATAGCTCGATCCCCTTGTTTTCAATTGGTCCAAATAAATAGGACAAGTTTGGGTTCTACATCAATTAAGGCACACTTTGTGCCAAATTCATTAAAGTCAAGGGAGCTGGGTGGTAAAACTGAGTTACCCCCTTTTTTCTCTCCATTTAGAATGGCATTGAAATCTTCCCCAACAATCCACTTAATAATACTCAAAGAAAACATCTATTCCACACGGAGATTGAGAAATAATTGTACCTTTAAAAGTTTTTGGGTTCCACAGAACAACTAGTCCTCCCACACTACTTCTAGCTTCTTCAACTGCTCATTCATAATTCTTCCATAATCCTCTTACAATCCCTTTAAACTGTTGCTTCTCTACCTTTGTTTCTGGTAGTGAAAGTATTTCTGGCCTATCTAATAACTGCTTGACTAAGTGAAATTTGTTAGACGAATTCGATCCTCTGACATTCCAGCTTCAGAGTATCATGGCTTCTTGGTGGAGGTTTTTCCTTTCTACCTGCAATAAAGGTCTCTAAGGTCCTTTGGTTACCACTTTGTAGGGCAACTTGTGCTTCCTTCTGGATATTTTGGGCTTTTCATTTCCTCCCCCTTGTACCTTGAATCCCTGTATCAGGCTGGGATTTCAGGGAAGGTGAGGTTACTTTCTTGGCTGTGTGCCTATGCACTTTCCTAATAGCAATATGTTTCTTCTCAATAATGCTGGCTATCTATATTGAATTATTGATAGGGTTCTTATTCTGTTTGCTTGAATCATCTGTCTTTGTTCTTTCTTTTAAAGCATCCATTTTTCTCAAGATTAGAGCTCTTTCAGCCCTGGTAGAATCTTTCCCTTGGATGCTTTTTATTGTTATTCTTCTTATCTCATTATTACCGAGGTGCACTTGCAAGGGAGGTTCATCCTCTGCAATTTCCTCAAATCCAAGGGCATTCCTTGCAACTTCCTCAAATCTTAACTTCATAGCTTCATTGATAAGGTCTTCTACCCCTTCTTTTGTAGAATCTTTCTCTTGGATGCTTTTATAGATATTCTTCTTATCTCATTATAACCGAGGTGCACTTGCAAGGGAGGTTGATCCTCTGCAATTTCCTCAAATCTGAGGGCATTCCTTGCAACTTCCTCAAATCTTAACTTCATAGCTTCATTGATAAGGTCTTCTACCCCTTATTTTGATATCACCTCATTTCTATCACTGTAGGGTTCTTGATCCCTGATCTATCTCTCATACCACAAGTTGTTCTTTCATAAGCTCCCCTCCATTGTTCTCATCTTTCTTTGCCTTTTCCAAAATCCTCTTGCTCACAAAAACCTATCATGATTCCTCCACCTAAAAGCTTTTTCCTGCTCCTGAGAAGTCACCTTGGGTTTCCATTTCCAATTCATTTTTCTTGGAGGGACATGTAACGGTCTGAATTTCTTCTTACCCTGTGGTTGAGAAAAATTACTAACTTTGTGCCCTATCATTTTACATTTATAGCATCTGAAAGGAAGGCACTCATAATCCTATTCTCGTCTCCAAATCTATGAGGAAGAACATAATCGAACAGCCTGGAGTATTGGTTTGCCCAGATTTACATTCAGACAATCCTTGCATATATGGATAATTCCTTGTCCCGGGTAGCCTGCCTAATCCCCACTAGTTCATCAATGCTCAAAGTGATTTTCTCCAAAATTCCTTTCCCAAAATTTTGGGGGAATTTTATACAATCTAATCCACAAGGGTGTCTTGGTTATCAATTCTTCCGTATGATTAAACAAGGGAGTCCAAGCTCTCATAAATAGACCTGAATTTTTCAAAAATTAGAGACCTCCAAAATGTGCTCCTTATCCACCGATTGGAAGGTGAGTTGAATGAACCCTTTAGCCAGGAATCTTATTTCCGGTCTAGGGCAAATTTTCCAATTCTACCCTATCCAATTTATTAACTCCTCCCTTGCTGGACACACCCCTATTGATTTACATATTTGAGCTTTCTGGGAAAGTTCCTCCCTAACCCTATCCATATCACTGACCAATATTTCTATATTTGGGATTTTCCTCAGAGAATTTTACAGAGATTTCCCCAATATCCACTGTTTGTGTATGTTCCAAACCCTCAAGTATATTCTCACGCAGCTTTCCTGTTCCATTAGAATCTGGAGGGCATCTTGCCCCTCCATTCCCCATTGTTTGCAAATACCTTTTGCAATTGCTACGGTCTCTAGGACTACTTTCTCACTGCTGAGGGCTAGACCATTCCCTTGCTCTACTTGATTCCAGATCACCTTTTATCTTCGCTCGTTTCCCAACCAGATTCATTTCCAAATCTTTGGCTCCGATGCTGCTTCACTTTCACTAATACCTCTAATTCGCTTCACTTCTTGGTTCTTTGCTATTTATGCTCCTTTTCGCTCCATCACTCCCAAATATACAAGCAACTGTCACAAAAATTACGTGTATTCAGATAACACTCTAGTTTATAAACAATGGATATTATATGTATTTTTGTTTGTGTGATTTTGGATCCTTTATGCAGAAAACATGGATGCAACGTGTGTTTGTTTTTACATTTTTACATTTTTTATTTTCTAACATTTTTATATGGATGTTTTCTTGTCATTTCTGGGTATTCTTGGAAAATTGCCATGTCCTTACCTCCATTGGTATTGTTACCCATTTTTCATTTCTCGGTAATGTAGTGGAGGAACCATTCCTCAAAAGTTTCAATTTGCCAATATAAATTATATAGACTTATTGGTTTCTTGGTGAAATTTGTCGTCGTTGAATTAGTTTAGGTGAGAACTGTTGTCCATCATCTTACATATTTATTCATATATTCTTGCTGGCAAACTTTTTTTCTTACATCAGCAGTCTTTTGCATTTATTTGTTCTGCTGTGTGCAATAAACTCTCCTATATAGCTTGGATTTGATAGGTCTGTTGTTGTCAAATCTGTTTCCCCTCTCCCATATTCCAAGTGAATCACAATCCACCAGAGTGAAGAATTATAGTGCCATTATTTTTCCTTATATTCTCGCTGCCAGTTTTTTTCCCCAGGTTACTGGTATGGGGTTTGGGTAATGGGGGTTTACTTTTTTAAATGGACCTTGGGTAGGGTACGGGTTGGGTATGTCCATTCAAAAAATAATAAAGATATAACCAAATATTAAAAATATAAAATTATAGACAAAATAGCAAAAATGAACTATAATATCAATTTTACATGCAATAAAATTAAAAAAAAAGTAACAAAACACTACTGATAATTGACAATTCAAAATATTAAATGAGTCATTATATATAATTTATCACAAGTTTATCTTATATACTCAATAGGAAAATATTCAGTGGTCATGGTCAAACTCAAAAACTATGTGAACAAATCATCATATTGGTCTTTATTGAGAGCATCCAAAGCAGCAATTGGTTTATCAGAACTAGATGCAGTAGGGACTAGCAGCAGTTTAGTTAGTTGCTTTTTTTAATAATTTTTTATCATGTTTTTAATTTTAATGTGTATTTTTGTTTTTCACTGTCATACTTGGACAAGCACTTCTTTTTTATTATGATAGTTGGGTACCCAGGACAATGGAAGAGCCCGGAAGGTACTCGAACAAGAACCAGTACCAGAACTGTACGGTTACAGGGGGCTACAGGGTAGCAATTTGTTATGCAGTTTTTTTAAAGATCAACACTCTTAAGCTTTTATTTTCCCTGCAGTTTGCAATAAGCTCTCGCATAGCTTGCATTTGATTGGTCTGTCAATGCCAACTCTGTTTCTCATCCATCTGTATGCCAAGTGAATCACAATTTAGCAAATGAAGGATTAAGGTGGCATTATTTCTTCGTATATTCTTAGCAAATGAAGGATTAAGGTGGCATTATTTCTTCATGTATTCTTGCTGCCCAACTTTTTAATTACATCAGCATATCCCATATCTTGCATCTGATTGGTTTTTTGTTACCCAACCTGGTTCCCATTCTTATGTGTGTCAAGTGAGTCACAATCCATCAATGCGAAAAATTATAATGGCATTATTGCATTATCCACATTACACAAAAGTCATTAGCAACAGTAGAAATTGAGATCAAGTCAAGGGAGTCTTTAAACTTAAGTTGAATATACAGAAAAGTTTTGAAATAGAGAACACAATGTCAGGGACCACTGCATACAGAGAAATTATTCCTCCAGAGTTTCCGTTTGCTGTTACAAACAGGATGGAATTGGAATAATTTATCTTGTCATTGAATTAGTTAACACACAAAACTTGTCTGCACTAGTGTTGTCCACCATTCTACGTACATTTTTTTGTTATTCATGCTGCCATAGACTGGTTTTATCCATCACCAATTGCATCTTGTAACTTGTACTATTATAGATTTGCAGTTATCTATCACCCAGATAGCTTGCAGTTGTTTGGACTCTTTTTTCCAAATATATTTCCCATCTTTCTATATGATAGCATGTAGTGCTTCTTTTAATAGTATATATTTACATTTTTAATAAAATTGATTTTATTTGTGGTATGGTAACGTTTGCTTCATTCTTTTAGACATATTTGTGTTTGTTTTCCCATTCAAATTCATGGTAATGTCTGCTGCCTCAATTGTTTCTTCATTTCTTTTCTCGTTTATTTTTATTCTCGGCTATTTTCAATTATTCTTTGCATAAAATGTTTCATAGGCTCACATCTTTTTGCATTTTCCATCTGCATTCACATGGCATTAGTCTTTTTTGTCTACTGATTTTGACTTGCAATCTTTGCATCACTGTGTATTAGTTTTACATTTTTATCATTAATATCGTGTATTTGTGTTTCAATGGAGAAGTGGATCCAGGTTAAATAACACAACACAACCATAAAATTAGGTACAAAAGCAAATCTGATTTACATAAAGTGAAAACAGTAAATAAAGATCTGAAATGTCTCTAAAGGGGGTATAGAATGAAAGTACCTAGAATGATTGATAATTGACAAGGACGTTTATAGGCACATATCTGATTTCCGAGTCCTCCGAACTCTGACACAATCTGAAAATGTTAGAGGCGGCGGCTTACAAACAGTGCATATGAGAATCTGGAAAGATGACCTTGATCTTCCAAAGCAGCCAGAATTGGACTGTCCTGATAACCATTGACTAGAATTGGACTGTTCTGATTCTGACTGTCTATCCCTATTGTCGCAGTCCTGTTCCTATAGTGGTTGTGTTGATCTGTCAGGTCTTAAAATTTGTGAATCCCTTTGTCTGCTCTTGCTCAATAGAAACCTCTCATGGATCAACTAATTGGCGTGTGAAATTGTTGCCATGCATGAAATTGTGGCAGTTTTCTCCTTTACTCAAGCCCTAATTCATGCTATGAAGCCGTGCAAAGACATTAAAAACTTGGGTTTGTTTTTAGGGATCTGCCCGAGTCACCGCCCTACTTTGTGACAGTGGCAATCAACATTCATGCATGTCAACAATCAGATCCGTGTATATAATATTCTCATCCTTTATCCCTATGATAAGAGATGCAAGATGCAACTAGGGCGAGATCTACATGCTCTTTCTCTAATGCAATATCCTTCTCTTGGTACAAATATGTAGCAAACAAGAAATCAATAGATGCGATATATAGATGTGTTCCTTGTAATTGCTATTGAATTTGATTGATTGTGTGATATAGTACATTGATACTTGATGTAAATGTATCAGGATGCTTGTGTATATATCAACTTTTTGAATTCAAATTAGGACCTTATTAGCGTGCAAGCCGACCACATAGAGGTGGGAAAACTGACAATCAGACACAATGAAACATGGTGAACATGTGGGAGGGGCCAATGGACCCACAACCAACTTGACCACTATTGGAATGTTTCAACAACGGTCAAACCATTATCGGGATGCTACGATAATGGTCAGTATGAGGAAAACTCTGAAACAAAGACTTAATGAGCTGTAGGAACCTCTGGGAGGCTACCGAGGCAGACAAATGACATATCAATAAATGATCAGGAATGAATAGTGACAACTGAAGGCAATAGATTGCCAAACACAATGGAAAATGTGCCAATAAGAGCCTAATATGAACTAATGATCCATATGTACGAAAATACGAGAATAAAATTGCAATTACAATTCTTGTACCAAAATTATGTGTCTACATAATTTTTCACTTTAATGTGTGTGCGTGTGTATACAATAAATTAAATCAAGCAATGGTGGATATTGTTTTTGCTGTAGTCACCTCGGTACCTGCAAGTTATGTTTGAAGTTAGTTGTGGATATGAAAATGATTTGTAAGTCAAAAGGAGAGCGACTACTTTATTTAAGAGTCTAGCTCCAACAACTTGCAAAACATAAAACCATGTCTATTTGCTATTTGCATGAATGCTCGTATTTCAACATCTCGAATGTACGTGGAAGAAAACGTGAATGCCCACATGTAGATCAATGTCTAGATAAAATGTTAATAATGTAACCAAATGAAATAATTGAAAAACCAAAAAACAAATAGTAGGAACAAATATATGTGGTGATATGCGAACCTTGTCATCTTTGAAAAAAATTGAAACTATCATGGGACCAAATTTCCATTTTATGTGGCAAAACCTCATAAATTAACCCTATCAAGTGACAAAGTCTGCTTCCTTGTTGAAGAAGCAAACATCTGGAACCTCTTGACACAACTTTGTAACCTCTTAACCTCTGGAACCTCTTGACATATCTTTGTAACCAAAGAATAAAATAAGCTGATTGTATGCTCCCTTTTGAGGTGAGGGATGTTTTTGCACATCACTCATCTCAAACGAAAGGATTACGTGTATCATGTGTAACATAGATAAAAGCAAGAGTTGTAATAATCACTTAAAACACATTTCTAACATATGTATATAATATAGAAATATTTTATCATCAAAGCTCATCGATAACCTAATACTAATATGCCGAAGCAAAAGAAATATAAGCAAGGGAATAGAAAGGAGGGGCAAGTGATATGCCCCAATGTTACAATATGCATAGATGTAACAATATGCCTTAATATATTCAACATATAACAATGAAGTATTGATAATAGTAAATTCTAATGTGAATAAAATATACGAAAGAACGCATGGTGAAAGATTGCCATGATATAAGCAATACATAATCTATGAACACATGGGTGCAATATGCCCCCAGTGGAAATGCATAAGCAAGAAAACACAATAATAGTATGCCCTTATATTGGTGATCGATACAAATGCATGAAGGGTCTTTCCCCGAATGTAGGCAAGGCATAATTGACAAAACAATAATAGCATAACACATTTCCCACTGTGGACAAGATATAATCAATGACATCACATGGGTAATGTGAGTATTGTGCCCCTTGGTAGGAAATATATAATAAATGATAGTGTAGTTTAAGATATGACCTTAATTGGTGATATATAATCAAGAGAGGAGAGCACCTTGCCCCAAATAGATGCATGATACACATCATGGCAACATAGGCAAAGATGCAAAACATCCACATGATATGGAGCATGATGAATAAGGAATCTAGGGATGTGGCGACCAAATCAACAAAGTGAAAATCAAAATCACACATTGCAAAGCAAAGTATGGGAAAAAAAATGTCAAGAAAATAAACTCCCAGGAGAAATAATAAAAAAGAAGCAACCAAAGGCAAGTGGCAAAATGAAATCTGTGAAAAGCCATTAGATCAAAGAAAAATACCGGTCAAGAAAATAAAAGTCAAAGCAATGTAAAAAAAAAAGTAAAATAAAATGCCACCACAATGCCCTTAGAGCCAACTATGAATCCATGATCATAACTTATAAGTATAACTTGTGGGTCTAATATGTATCATATGAACCATTATCAACGATAGTATCTCCAATGCAATGATATATATATATATATAATTAGAGTTGAACTTGCTTTGGAGCCATACTATGTAATGATGATTTTTTTTTTGTTATTGATGTTTGCATTTGATCTTGATACAATTGTCTCTGAAGTACCCATTTGAGTTCATTGTGATGCCCCCTTTTCATATAATTTTAATAATTAATAAAATTGTCCGAATAGTGATTTTAATCATTCGAAAATATAAGTAAATTAATTAATTATTAAAATAGAACCATCTTGGATAATTATTCGAATTACCGGAAAAGTGGTTTTAACCATTTGGAAAATTAAGGTAATTTTAATGATTATTCTAAGGGGCTTTATAATTAATAAATTGCTTGAAAAGTGATTTTTATCACTTTAATTATTAGAGCGATTTAATTAATTATATAAGTGAGGACCTAATTATTTAATTTGCCAAAAAGTAATTTTAATTACTAATTTATCAAGGCAAGTTATTTAAT
Source organism: Torreya grandis (assembly GCA_037957365.1). Lineage (NCBI taxonomy): Eukaryota > Viridiplantae > Streptophyta > Pinopsida > Cupressales > Taxaceae > Torreya > Torreya grandis. The sequence continues at coordinate 1,331,990 of JARHVA010001889.1, forward strand.
TAATTCAAAAAGGCCTAAAGTGAAATTAAAAGGAATGTCATTTTGGAAGCTAAAGCAAAGAAAGGAAAAGATATTCTAAAAAGGGCAAGTGAGGCTTATGAGGTATTTTACCTCCCCAAGGTGTTTCACCCTCTTTTGGAAGGTACAAACACAATGTGAAAATCACAATTGAAGATATATTGAATTTGATAATTATTTTTTCATGTTTGAAGAAGCTATTGGGATGCATACCCAATAGGTGTTCGTTGTTTTGGTAATTGATCATTCTACAAAAAGTGTCTTTTGACGCTACCTTTACTAAAGAAGATTTTGTTCTTGCCCTAGAGTGGGGCGATTTGCCTTAAGGAGCTATTGTGAGGTTTTGGTGAAGTTTTTGAGGCTTATTTATTGCATATTATTTTTTATTAATATTTGCACTTATTTTGCAAGTGGAGCGAACTATTTTGGAAGCTTGATTGAGGGTTTGGAGGTCTTTTTTAGGGTCTATTTTTGCAAATTAATATTTTGAAATTATTTGCTAATTTTCTACATATTGGCATGGGATTTTTGGAGAAGTTTTGTGGAAGGTTTGAAGCCCTAAATTAATAGAAAATTAAATAATAATTTTCAGATTATTATTTAATTATTTTTGACAAAAAACTAAGGTTTTCAGAATTTTTGAGCAATTTTTGGTGACCTTCCAATGGAAGGAAAATTCTAAAATTATTTTTATGATCAGTTTAAGCTCTTGTTTGCATCATAATTCCAAATATTGAGGGAGTTATGAATTTTTGAAGTTTTCAGCGGTTCGTAGGAAATAATATTTGTTGAGGGCAGTTTGCAAGGGTTTCGTTCTGAATTAATATTGCAGTAATTTTTTGAGTTTTGGCGATTGAATTGGACTAAACTTGAGCAGGGATTAGAGTGGGAAATGACTTCAATTCAGCTAGTGTGGTGCTAGGGTTTGGAGGGTTAAAACCTCAATTTCAGGGTCTTTCTTTATTGTGACAAGAGCCATTAGTGGCCAAATTCACAAGGTATTTATTTCAAGGTGAATTGGAGTTAATTTTTAGTTTGGAAGTGCAATTGCAGCGGCTAGGGTTTGCTGATTTTTAATTTTAAAATTTCAGAATTTGTGGATTTTGGAGAAAACCCTTTTTTGGTTAAATCGTTCCATTTGGGGACATTACATTCATATTGAGATTTGTATTTTGACATCCAATGGGTGTTGGTAAATTGACACAACTTGGTGTTTTAATAGGTGTATCCATGATTTCAATCACAGTTGATAAGGTCCTAAATTTAATTCTTCAAAGCATAACATTGATTTTTGGAATGACCTTTAAATTTATGATTCTCACAATAAAAATCACGTCTTGATAGGTGCCAATCTAATCATGTTATAGTCAAGCAAACTATTCAAGTGGCCTATCAACACTTTTAGCAAATCGCCCACATTCCTTGTGATAAGGCACAAGGTCTTTCAATGGTTGCTCTATATTATTGACTGAGTTCTTAGGATCCTTCATCTCAAACACATGGTCACTAATAACTTCAGATAGTAGATGTTTAATAGCTATCACTTTATTCACTTCTTTACGATTACTGTTGGATTTGAAAAAATGATTATGTTGAAAGAGATATTGTATAACACATAATTTATTTGAAAAGGTATATCTTTATTATAAGAATCTTCATTATATCCAATTCTTTAATATCCAATGATTTATGGGTGGTTGGCATGAAAAGTTTTGTGATACCTTATTCATGTTTACCTAAATCTTGGCTCTTATATCCCATTTTTTGTGTACATTTGGGTCCAAATCCATATGTTTTCAAAGATGCTTGAATAAGATTAGAAGATTTTCTTGGTTTAGTAGTATTGCAACAAGTATCGATCATAGGCCCTTTAGCAAATCGCCCACTTTCCTTGTGATAAGGCACAAGGTCTTTCAATGGTTGCTCTATATTATTGACTGAGTTCTTAGGATCCTTCATCTCAAACACATGGTCACTAATAACTTCAGATAGTAGATGTTTAATAGCTATCACTTTATTCACTTCTTTACGATTACTGTTGGATTTGAAAAAATGATTATGTTGAAAGAGATATTGTATAACACAATTTATTTGAAAAGGTATATCTTTATTATAAGAATCTTCATTATATCCAATTCTTTAATATCCAATGATTTATGTGTGGTTGGCATGAAAGGTTTTGTGATACCTTATTCATGTTTACCTAAATCTTGGCTCTTATATCCCATTTTTTGTGTACATTTGGGTCCAAATCCATATGTTTTCAAAGATGCTTGAATAAGATTAGAAGATTTTCTTGGTTTAGTAGTATTGCAACAAGTATCGATCATAGGCCCTTTACCTTTATCATTGTAAGATGGTGTATGAATAGGTACTGTTGGCCATTTTTGGCCCACAAATCAAAATTTGTCTAAGTATGAAAAATGGAGCTTTCAAGCAAGAAAATGGCAAGTCTTTGGGAGGACTTCGGGTTTTCCAGCAGTGACAACTTCGGGTTTCTGAGGGCACAATGCGAATCGGGTTTTTAGCAGTGCTTAACTTCTAAATGTTTTATAAGTAGAAGTAATTCGGGTTTACGGACCCGAATTACTCATGGACAGTGTATTTCGGGTTCTCCAAGGAGCACTACTTTATTACTTCATAAGTTGTGAGCAGTCAGAAGCCAGAAATAAGTAAAAAGGCTTGACAAACCCGATTTGGTCTTGAAAAATAGTGTTTTTTGGGTTCTTCAAGGGATGACTCTTTTTCAAAAATCCGAAAGGCTTTCTCAAAATGCCGAAGGGCCTTTTTAGGGCAAAAAGGACCAGTCAACTTTTTCGAAGGTCCTCTTCAACTTTTCAGAAGGGTCTTTCAAGAACCCGAAGGTACACTTCATAAATCCAAAGGGCTTTTTCCTTCTCCAAGTGGACAGTTCCAAGTTTCCTGAAGGGTATGTTACCCTTCGGAAGGACCATTTCAAAATTCTCGAAGGGTATCTTTCCCTTCGAGAGGATCATTTGCGAAAGTCTGAAGGGACACACAGAAAGCCCGAAGGGTCTCTTACACTTTGGAAAATTCCATTGCGAAAACCTGAAAGGTAATTTCCGAAGATAGACATGGACAAAAAGTCCGAAGGAATTCCTTTGGACAAATACTTTGAAGAAATTCCTTTGGGAGATTTCCCTGAAAGAAAAGGCCGAAGGAATTCCTCTCGAAGAAAAGCCCGAGACCAAGTGTCTAAAGGAAATGACTGGCCAATGGATGTCAAAATCAAGATAAGCGACTGGCCATTGGAAGTAATCGGGTTTGAAAAGCTCGAAGTTTTAAGGCTTGAAAACAACAAAGTGAGAAGACTTCAAGATGGACAAGTCTGAAGTAAGCTTAGAGAACTTGAATTACTCTGCACAAAGTAAATCGGGTTTCTCCAAGTACTTAAAAAGCTTTAAAGTAAAGGATTTGAAAAAGCCCGAAGTTGGAGAGATCAAAGAACCCGAATTACTCTGCATAGAGTAAATTGGTATCCTTCAAGTGCTTGACTTAAGCTTGGTCCAACAACGCGAGAATCATGATGCAACGAATGGAAGGCTGCCGCGTGGCGTAAACTGGAGCAGAAAGGGCCAATCAGTAAAGGACAAGTGGCACAAGGATGACCAATAAGCACGAGAGAGTCCAAGCGGCTGGTAGCTGAAAATTATGAAGGCTCTCATCCGCCATAGTTCGCTCCCGGCAATCACCGTTCGATGCTTAAATGCATCATGCCAAGAAGAGACATTCTAGCTGCTCACAACATGGCTTCTCAGATGCGCCAAAAGAAAAACTTAAAGACGGGAGGGGCTCGAGAGGATTGTCGAGTGATCTTGAGCGACGCATTTAGGTAAAACAAGAAAGTGCAATGTCAGAGTTCCTGCCATCGACGACTTCTTTTTTCCCCTTCTCTCTTCCTCTTTTTCTATATAAATAGAGGCCTTGGAGCGAAGCAAATCATCCCCAGATTGGCGATAGAATTACTTTGCAAAAATCGCTTTGTAAGAGACTCTTTTGAAGCAATACAAGGAAGACTTTTCTGCTTTTGGTTAAAACAAGTGTGCAAATTTGGTTTCATTTGCAAAATGTATGATTGTCATTCATCACCTACGATTTCTTCCAGCACCTTGATTTTAATCCCTCGGTTTTGTGCAAGATTGCGTGAAGTCTCTGTGTGTTGAGCTCCCTTTGAAGTGTTATCAGTTCATAGTGTCTCCCTTAAACCTATTTTGTTATCCTTCAAAGCAAAAGGCTTCTCTCCAACCTCCACGCAAATGCTCCATGCCTATGGCCTTGAGATAGAACCGGAATATCCTGTGTCCTATTTGGATTTATCAATAGTTGGCTCTTTTCCCAGACCAAGTGGATCACTTCTTTTGGTGCATCACCTCCTTTATATTAGATTTCTTTTTCAGACCGCCTCCTACCTCTTTTCCTTAGCTTATAGTAGATTTTAGTGTGAGATCAAGAGCTGAAGTGAAGCACTTGAGGAACTAGCCTCATAAAAAAGCCTAGAGGTTCAACCTCACCATAGAATACCCACATCTCGAGGTTGTCCCCATGCTTGTAGCTGGAAGTGAGGGAGCTTGAAGAACTCTCTCACAAGGGTGCAATTCCAAGCTATAATAGGTACAGATGATGGACTAGGTCTTCTATAGTCTTGAACAATAAGATATATATGTTTGATGTCAAATGTGCTCATTTCAACTTTATATTCCCAGGGTCGTTTGGTGCAAAGTTTAGCTTGGATAATTGTTCATCTATGCTGTTAGCACTATAATCATCCTCATTATCATTTTGAGTGTTTCTATAATTACCAAATTTGTATGTAGTTATTTTTTCTATTGGAATGATTGGTTGGGGTGCCATAATATATGGTTGCGGTGTATTAAGATGCATAATGACTTTATCCATGGGTTATATCATTTTACAAAACTGAAAAGGAACATCATCTGCAGTTTGAGTTTAATTGGTTATATATACCACTCATGCACAAATTTTAAGCATCTATTTAATGTAGAGGGGACCGCATGCATGGCGTGAATCAATGGCCTACCAGTAAAAGACTATAACTCACATCATTAGATATCACTTAACATTCTGTAGCTAGTTTGTGGTCCAACAATGATGTTCAACGTAATTGCTCCAAGAGCCTTTCTTGGTTGATTGTTAAAATGTTTTATAACCATATCGGATTTTGTAAGAGCATATCTATTGATTCCTAATGAACAAAGAAATGATTCACTACAAATATTTAACCTTGAACCATTGTCTATACAAACCCTTTTAATCCCATTATTGTTAATGATTACTTGAATATACAAGGGCAAATGTTGATCCACAATATTTTTAGAAGGTAAGTTCTCAGACTTGAAAGAGAAGTTTTTCACTATTTGTCAAGGTTTTTACGATAGAAGCAAAGTATGCGGGTTCAGTATTATGTGGTAAAGCAATGTCGCACAAGACCTCATAAAGTATATTCTTATAAACATTAGACCTTTTGAGCAATTCTAAGCTTTGAAATTTTGGCACGTGTTTTCTTAAGTTGTCTTTAATATCATAATCCTTAGTGGCAAGCCTTGGGGCTTGAGGGAGGTTAGGAGGGGTGTTTTGGCTTACCCCACCTTGAGGTTGAGAAGAAGAAAGAGAGGTCACAACATTGCATGCTCTACGCCTTCAGGTTGTTACAACATCCCCTCATAATGAAGCATAATACAATGAGCCACACAAGATCCATCACTAGGAGAAGCTAAAGAGAAGATAGCAGTTGCAAGGGTATCAACACATAAAACATCATTATCACACACAACCATCATGCTTCAAACTATATGCTAACATTCTATTGTATATGTGAGGAAAGAAACATGTAATCATTGATAAACATTTGCATAACAACCATATCATCATGCCTAATAACATACAAAAGCTAGGAACCCTCCACGTAATAACTATCATAGAAATACATGCCATATATGAATCACATCTCTACCCATGGGGAAAGCTAGGAAGTACAAGAGTATACATAATTTTCAAAAGAAAGGAGAACCACGGCTTAAGGATAAGCCTAATGATAAGGCATAACAAGGAAAGAGTTAATACAAACCCTAAATCTGATTTGAACTAATCACATTAAAATCATAATGTAGAGGGGATAAGAGAATAAACCCTACAATTGAGTGGTTGAAAGAAGTGGGTTCACCAAAATGTTTTAATGGAAAAGTGTAGCTAAGTTAAATAACAATACACTAAACCATAAAATAAGACAAGCAAATTTGATATATATACAATAAAAAATAGATTCGAAATGTGTGTGAAGGGCGTATAGAATGAAAGTTCTTAGAACAATTGATGATTGACAAGGGGGTTTATAGGCATATGCTTGATTTCTGACTTATCTAAACTTTGATAGAAGCTGAAAATGCTGAGAAAAAGGCCCAAAAACAATGCAAATGAAAGTATGGAAAGATGACCTTGATTTGTTGAAGTGACCAAAATCAAACTGTCTTGATAGTGATCAACCAGAATCGAAGTGACTTGATAGTGACTGACCATAATTAGACTGTTACAATTTTGATAGTTTTTCTCAATTGTGGTAGTCCTATTTCGACAATAGTTGTGTTGATTTGACTAGTCTGAAATTCTGTGAATCCCTTCATTTGCACTTGCCCAACATAAACCTCTCTTGGATTAGCGAATTGGCACGTGAAATTGCCAAAATGTTTTCTCCTTTGCTCAAGCCCTAATCATGCCATGAAGCCTTTGCAAAGACAAAAATTGAGTTTGTTTTTTGGGGCTTGCCTCAGTTAGTCCCCTACTATGTGACAGGGTGGCAATCAACACTCATGCATGTCAACAATTAAATGTGTTTATGATAACCCCATCCCTTATCCCTATGATATGAGATGCAAGATTCAACTAGGGTGTTTTCTACATGCTCTTTCATTAATGAAATATCCTTCTTGTGATGTCTCCAAATGAGACGATTTCATACAAAATGGATTTTTCCCTAAATTCCACAATTCTGAAAATGCAATCAACAAACTTTAGTTTGCAAAATAAGCTCACAAAACCTTTGTTAAGTCCTAGGAACCCTAGATGCCAAAATAGTAGGGTTTTATGGATGAATTCCAACCAATAACTTGTTCCAAAATAACTGAAAATTTGTAGAAAATAATCAAAAATTAAAATGCATGAAACATGTACTTTTTTGCCCAATTTTGAAGCTCAAATGCCACTTTTTGATAGCAAAAAATTCTGATTAAATATAAAAAATACAGCTACTATTCTGAAAGTTTTTTCTTTTCAAACCCTTGCCAAAAATCGCCAAAAGTGTCCAAAAAATACCAGAAAAATACAACGATCCTTTTTGGGCATAAAAATGGCCAAAATGATTCTCCAAGCCAATTGCTCCACTTTCCAAGTGCAGACAAAAATAACAGAAAATTAGGAGAGTGAAATCTTGCCTTCCGCATGTGGAAAAGTCTTCAAAACCTGTCAAAATAATTAAATAATAATTTTGAAAATTATTATTTAATTTTCTACTTCAAACCCTTTACGAACTCCTCCGATTCCTCACACCAACATGCAGAAAATTAGCAAATAAAATCAAAATAGTTAATTTGCATAAAATAGATCAAAAGAGGTCTCCAAACCCTAGATCCAAGCTTCTAAGGTGGTTTGCCACTTGCAAAAATAAGATAAATATTTATCAAGGTTAATATGCAAGAAAAGAACCATGAAACCCTCACAAAACTCCACACAAACTCTTCAAAGCAAATCATCCCATTTCTAGAGCAAGAACAAGATCTCTTTAGCAATGGTGGTTTCAAAAGACATTTTTTAGATTGATCAACACCAAAGCAACAAATTTCTATTGGACATGCATTTCAATAGTTTTCTTCTAAGTTGCCGATACGGATACGGGTACGAGTATCGGATACGGGGATATGTTGATTTTTTTTTTGGTGGTTTTGGATACGGTTGGATACGACCGTACAAATATATATATATATATATATATATATATATATATAAAATTAAAAATATAAAAATATAGCCATATAAGCAAAATTAACCACATAATATGCATAGAGGAAACAAAATAACTTCAAATAAGTTATATAACCACAAAATATATACTCATAATTCAATGCCAAATATCATAATATTCAATAGTCGAACTTATATTAGTTTTATAAATTATATCAGGTACATGGTGCAAATGTTACAATGTATGGACAAACAAATTCCTTGTTGAAATATAAAAGTATTAAATGATTAAACTTACCAAACAAGAATTCTTACAACAAATTATATAAATTGGTCAGTCAAAACTATTCGTAACAATTCTTTAGGCCATAGAAATATTTTAAGACCTTCCAAACATCTTAGGGCCATTTATAACTGCTTAAGTCATTCATGAAGGACCATCATCTTTTCTAATTTTATCATTTGCCAATGATCTGTTCACATGTGAAAGGTAAATCAATCCTAGTTATAGAAGTCTTCAGTGGCATCACGAAGTCCTGAAAATTTCGATGCCATTCTTGTTCATTCATCAGCTCATTGTCTAACCTACTGTAAAAAACTGGCAAAATCAGAAATAGCTCTCATGATGCTCTTATTCGACTGTAAATACATGTTATCGATGCATTTACCCTTGAATTATGTCATTCAAGCAAAATCAGTATGGTTCAGATTCACCCATATTGTCACAAAAAAGGACTCAATTAATAGCCTGGCTATCTTACCATAGAATGAATAGTTGATGGTCTAAAACATTCTAGTCCTTTCATTACCAGATTTATACCCCAAACTCAAATTGAATACATACTTTGCAGTCACTCAAGGGGAGTCGCGCGCAGTCTCGGAGGCACGGGTCACGGGCAGTCGCGGAGGCATGGGTCGCAGTTATATTCGGGTTTAGGGTTTTGACTTTTTTTTATGAAGTGAAAAAAAATTAAAATGTTTTTTTATTCGGCCGATCCGCGGGGGATACGGCCACGGTGCGTCGTGCCCCATGGACGTATCCGGCCGTATCCGCAGGGGGCACGACGCACCGTGGCCGTATCCCCCGCAGATCGGCTGCGTACCGTACCGTACCCGCGAATCCCCATGCTTCCATGCCCTGGGAGGGGCGTATCCGGTAACGTAGGTTTTCTTCAAACATGAAGAACCATTTATCAAAATTCATCATATCCTCCATTGTAGCCTTCGCCTTGTATTTGTATCTTCCAAAGGGGAGCGAACCACTTTGGGAAGATAAAACATCTTTTCTTTTTCTTGTTTTAGCTCCTATGCCAACAATCTCTTTTTCGAATAATATATTAATTAATTGCCTTAATTAAAATTACTTTAAAGAAAATAAATTAATAATTAATTCATTTAAGCACCTTAGTAGTAAAAACCATTTTTTAAATATTCTACTAATTAAGTAATAATTGCCGTATGATAAAAATCACTATTTCGACAATTAATAATTAACTAATAAAATATAATTTTTCAAAAGGGTTCTTTTAGTCTAAGGGAAAATAGACTAAAGGGCTTCAATCCCTGCTTATTCATGATGTGGGATTGGGGACATCACAGTTCTCTTTTCCCAAAATTGCTTGTCCTCAAGCAATCCAAAACAAAGCTTCTTGGATAAAGTATTTGCAACCACATTATTTTTACTTTTCACATATTCAATATCAAAATCATAAGTTTGTACCTTGCATACCCATTTTTGTTGCCTATCCTTCAACTTTTTTTGATTGAAGAAGAATCTCAAGCTATTGTGATCCGATTTTACAATAAATTTGCCACAAACCAAATATTTTCTGAATTTACTCAAAGCATGCATAACTGCCAACATCTCCTTGTCATAGATTGAATAGGCCTTCTCTGAATCTTTGAGTTCCCTACTTTCCAAAGCAATAGGATGTTTATTTTTCATTAGGACAACGTCTATCCCTTTACCTGAAACATCACACTCAACCACAAAAGGAGTAGAAAAACCTGGAATAGCAAGAATTGGACAAGAACACATTACCTACTTGAGATTTTCAAATACTAGTTGGGCTGTTTTGGACCATTGGAAGGCCCCTTAGCCAAATCAGTCAAGGGGGCAGCAAGTTGTGAGAAACCTTTTACAAATCTCCTGTAATAACTGCAAAGACTACAAAATCCTCTTAAATGTGTGAGTGTAGAGAGAATAGGCCAATCCATGATAGCTGTAATTTTTTGTTGGTCCACTTGCACACCTTGTGCATTGATGACATGTCCTAAATACAAAATCTCTGTCAATCCAAACTCACACTTGGATTTTTTTGCAAAGAATGAATGTTGTTTTAATGTGTTCAAGACCAAATCCAAGTTTCTCAAATGCTCCTCCAAGGTTTTGTTATACACAAGAATGTCATCAAAGAAAACTAGCACAAACTTTCTTAGATATTTGCCAAACATATTGTTTATACATGACTAAAAAATAGCTGGGGCATTAGTTAATCCAAAAGACATAACCAAAAACTCAAAATGCCCAAAATGACATCTAAAAGCAGTTTTACGAACATTTTCTTCTCTTACCTTGATTTGGTGATAATCGGATCTTAAATCAGTCTTGGAGAAATAAGTGGCACCATGTAACTCATCCATAATTCATCAATCCTAGGTATTTGATACCTATTCTTGATGGTCTTATTATTTAATAACCTGTAATCATTGCACATCTTCATAGTGTCATCCTTCTTCATTAGAACAACTGAAGAAGCAAAAGGACTTGAGCTAGGCTTTGTGTGTCCCATATCAAGTAATTCTTTGATGGTCTTTTCAATCTCTTCCTTGAAGGCTTTTGGATGGCGATAAGGAGTAACAATAACCAGTTTGGCATCCATTTTCAGCTCAATATTGTGCTCAAAACCTCTATCTGGTGGCAAACCATAAGACATGAATATCCTTGTCTAAAATAGCTTGAAGCTTACCACGAGGGGGCTGTGTTTTTCTTTTTTTTGAATTTACTGTGATAAGGCAGCTTGCCGCCCAAGCAATTTGACCCCTTCTAAAAGCTCTCTCCATCCTCTTCATAGACACCTCTTGTGGAACACCATTTGCTAGACCTTTGAGGACCACTTCGTTGCCCTTTTTGAAGAATTTTAGCTCCATAGTTTTATAATTTTGAGTGAAGTCTCCTAAGAAATGCAACCATCGAACACCCAAAATAATATCAATATCTCCAATGTCAACAATATAAAAATCATCAATTACCTTGTGTTTCCCAAGAGGGAGTGGAAGTTTTGGCAACTTTTTGGAGCAAGAATTGGTGAATCCATCCGCCATAGTCACATCGAAGCTTTTGCAATTCGTAGCTTCTAATGCCATTTTCTTAACCAAACTCTCATCAATGAAATTATGAGTGACTCCACCATCAACCAAAGTAGTCACTCTTTGACCCTTCAATGTACCTTTTATCTTGAAGGCATGATACTTGGGAGATCCTGAAAGAGAAGCAAGTGTACTACCCAAGTCTTGTGTGTCTTTCTCATGCATATGCTCATCAAAGACATTGTTATTCTTTTTATTATTAGTATCAACAATATTAAAATCTGAATCATCATCCATTACCTCAATATAGTAGACATGCCCCTTGCCTATGCAATGGTGACCTTTGGTCCATGGCTTTTTGCAAGTGAAACATAAGCCTTGTCTTCTTAATTCATCTCTTTCATCCTTCATATTGTTGCTATAGGGCAGCGATCTATGAGGTGGCACATATGGTGAAAGAGGCTTCTTTTGTGGCTCATTTGGTGGTGCTTTGGGCTGCCCACATTGTGCTCTTTGCTGCCCACTAAAATCAGTCTTTGGCTGCCTTGTATTTGCCCCTTTGGGCAGCGAATAAGTGGCTGCCCTTTTGGTCCTTCTTAACCCCTGTACGCTGAATATCCTAAATCCAAAGCCTTAGTGATATCATCTTGTAAAGGAAGGTTAAAACCCTTAACCAGACCTTTCAAGGGCTCAATCAAACCCTCAACAAATAAAACAATCAACCTCTTTTCACTAATATTGGATACTATAATTGAAACCTTTTGAAAATCAACATCCCTATAATATCCCTTGCTAAATTTGACTTTATCATGTTGATTTTGACCTCAAGGAATATTGTCAAACACTTTGTATGCAATATTGTAGCTTGCTGTTGTAAGTTTTAGTTTGTTTCGATTGCAAAAGCTTGGAAATGAATGCTAAATGGATTAACAATAAGATGAAAATGAAATGCAAGTCTTTTTGTATTTTCAAATGCAATAAATTGACTTGAACTAGTGCAAATCAACTCCTACAGCCAATTGATATTTCATCAAACATTTGGCATGCAAACTATTATGCAAATCATCAGCTATATGCATATGAACATTACATCAAATATATAATCAACAACTTATCACTCCTTTATTGATAGTCTAATTCAATTACAATGCTGATGTAGATATGAATAGCCAAGGCTCTTGGCTTTACAATGTATGCAATTCCTAAAGTCTGAGACAAATGGCAACAACTAACACTATTCTATATGTTTATAAACGATGCAAAGAACATAGGAGAACCTGATCACATGAAGCGCCCTTGTGAGAAGGTATCGTGGCAACCTTGCTAGCTTGGGATGAGCCTTCAATCATGCCAAATCATGCCTCTAATGCTGGCGCCCCTGTTTTGGACTGAAAGGTGATAGAATAAATAAATCGCTGCTATAAACTCCTCTCTTCAATACCAAAAATCATCGTCCCACTTTTAGAAAGACAACGCTTAAGTACCCATATGGAATCGACCCCTCCATGGCATGCTATGAATAAAATCGTAGGTCTCAAGTCTGCAACAATGTAACTGAAAAATTGATAACAACACCACCTCCGATTTACTCCCAAAATGATCTCCAAAATGCTTCAGTAAGCTGATATGAAATTTCTATCTCCAAATTTGGCCAAAGGGCACAAAATTTGCAATGTAAGCACAAATTGAACTTCTGATTGAAGCCCACAATTAGGCAATAATCTCAGCTGATAGTTTCACAGCTTCAAAATTGCACAATCTATGAGAGTTTTCGTTTCTAAAGGCTCAATAATGGCAGAAACCCTAGTTGGTTCCTTCTCCAAGCAAAACACTTCGAAACACATCAATTTCTAGATGATAAAAAGCTTCGCTGACCCCTTTAATATACTTTTTCATGCGCTGGTCGATCCCCTTTGAGAGCTTTTTTTAATCATTTAATATCATTTAAAATAATATTAAATGTATGCACATTGATTTTATTAAATAATTTAATATTCAACCTCCAAGTCAATATTAATTAAAGTACTTAAAAATCACTTAAATGAGGGTCATGGTCCCATTGCACATAAAATGATTTTTAATACCTAATATTATAACTGCACTTTATAAATTATTTATAAATACTTAATTAATAATTAAAATAACATAATTCCACAAATAATCATTATATATCAATTCCGTCTGAACCTGGGAGTTAACCATTTTGTCCATTGTGCATCCAACTGCCTTACTAAAAATAGTAAGGGTCCTTTTTTATCAACCACTGACTCACTATAAATAGAAAATCCTTCATTATCTGATTAAACCAATTGTGCAAGGGATTGACACTGCAATCATACTCTGTTTAGGTGCCCTGCTATAAATGGAAACCTTGACTCTCTGAAATGAGGACTTATTATAAATAGTAAGTATGAAGAACTGAGTTCAACGAATGGCCAAACCTGAACCCATACTAAGCTCTGACGGAGAAAACACACTGATCTTTGCCAAAAAGGACCCTCTAACCATCTGAGTTAGCTTACGAGGTCCAATGATAGGCGAAACCAATCATAAACCATGGTGAGCTAAAATGGGGACATTACAATACCTTTTAACATCATGCTCTTGGTTGAGTTAACTCACGAAAATATCTATCTGGATATTTTCTATCAAACCTCTCCATAATTATTTTGCCAAACTCCTCCATGGTAGTAATAGATTTGTGGCCTTGTGTGATTAGGCCATGAAATCACCATTCATGAGCAATAACCTCCAAATGTAAGGTGACAAATTTTAGAGCCTCTTTCTCAAACATGGGGTTAAGTGACAAATATGTTTTCAACTTCTGTAACCAAGTTCTCACAAAAAATTTATCAGTACCATAAAAAATAGGAAGAGAAATCTTACCCAACTTTTGTTGCAAATCTCTGCGGGGCTACATATTAGGAGCTTTTGATTTGGTTCCTTCATCTCACAAGAATCTTGAAAAGACAAAAGATCTTGCGTGGCTAAGCTTAGGGCTTCATATTCTCTTTGACAAATTTCCAAAATACCCTCTCTTGGTGTTTTTTTCTCTATCACTAGTTCTTTCTGCAAAAAAGTGGCCTTGAAGAATTTATGAGGGGGTTTAATAGGTACCCTCTCATTATCATTCAAATGTCTTTCTCCATTGAAGGGGTGATCTTTCCTTGGAATAGTAGCATCCTTCAACATGTCTGCAATTTGTATACTCAATGTTTGTTGAATTTTTTTTGGCTTTCTTTGATTAAGCTTTGCATAAGCTTAAATTGTTCTGAAGAGAACCCTTGAGGCTCTTGGTCCACCATAGCCTTTTTCTTCTTTTGATAAACTATGTACTCTTTACCTATTTGCATCCAACAACCAATTCACAGATAGACAAGACCGATGCTCTGATACCACTGTAATGTCCCAAAATGGGACGATTTGATACAAAATGAATTTTTTCCGAAATTTCACAATTTTGAAAATGCAATTAGCAAATCTTAATTTGCAAAATAAGCTCGCAAAACCCTTGTTAAGCCCTAGAAACCTTAGATGCCAAAATAATAGGGTTTGATGGATGAATTTTAGCCAATAACTTGTTCTAAAATAATTGAAAATTTGTAGAAAATAATCAGAAATTAAAATGCACGAAACAAGTACCTTTTTGTCCAATTTTTGAAGCTCAAATGCCACTTTTTGATGGCAGCAAATTCTGATTAAATATCGAAAATACAGCTGCTGTTTTGAAAGTTTTTTCTCTTCAAACCCTTGCCAAAAATTGCCACAAGTGCTCGAAAAATACCAGAAAAATACAACGATCTTTTTTAGGCATAGAAATGGCAAAAAATGATTCTCCAAGACAATCGCTCCACTTGCCAAGTGCAAGAAAAAATAATAGAAAATTAGGAGAGTGAAATCTTGCCTTCCGCAGATGGAAAAGTCTTCAAAACCTGTCAAAATAATTAAATAATAATTTCAAAAATTATTATTTAATTTTTTACTTCAAACCCTTTACGAACTCCAATTTCTCACATCAACATAGAAAATTAACAAATAAAATCAAAGTATATAATTTGCATAAAATATATCAAAAGAGACCTCCAAACCCTAGATCCAAGCTTCCAAGGTGGTTCGTTCTACTTGCAAAAATAAGATAAATATTTAGCAAGGTTAACATGCAAGAAAAGAACCACGAAACCTTCACAAAACTCCACACAAACTTCTCAAAGCAAATCGCCCCACTTCTAAGGCAAAAACAAGATCTCCTTAGTAATGGTGTTAAAAAACACTTTTTTTAGATTGATCAACACCAAAGTAGCGAACTTCTATCGAGCAAACATCCCAATAGTTTTCTTTAAGTATGAAGAACAATTTATCAAAATTCACAATATCTTCCATTTTAGCCTTCACCTTGTATTTGTATCTTTCAAAGGGGGGCGAACCACCTTGGGAAGATAAAACTTTTTTTTTTCTTGCTTTAACTCCCATGTTGACATTCTCTTTTTCGAATAATATATTAATTAGTTGCCTTAATTAAAATAGTAATTAAAATTACTTTAAGGCAAACAAATTAATAATTAACTCATTTAAACACCTTAGTGGTAAAAACCATTTTTTAAATATTCTATTAATTAAGTAATAATTGTTTTATAATAAAAATCATTATTTTGACAATTAATAATTGATTAATGAAATATAATTCTTCAAAAGGGTTCCTTTAGTCTATGGATAAATAGACTAAAGGTCTTCAATACCTACTTATTCATGATGTGGAAATGGGGACATTACATTTCCTTTGGTACAAGTATGTAGTAAAATAGAAATAGATGCAAATTCTAGATGTCTTCTTTTTAATTGCTATTGAATTCGAATGCTTGTGCAATATGGTATGTTGATACTTGATGTATATGTACAGGGTGCTTGTGTATATATATAGACTTATTGAATTCAAATTAGGACCTTATTAGCATGCAAGCCGACCACTATAAGCGGAAAAACGGACAATTAGGGACACAATGAAACATGGTGAACATGGAGGTGAAAGGCCAAAGGACCCACAATCAACCACTATTAGACTGTTTTGATAGTGGTCAGACCATTATTGGGATTTTCTAATAACAATTAGGATGAGGAAAACTCTAAAATAAAGACTTAATGAGCTGTAGGTACATCTAGGAGGATCCTGAGGCAGACAAATGACAAATTAAGAAATGTTCAAGAATGAAAAGTGATAAGGGAATGCATTACAAGCCCCAACACAAAAGAAAATGCACCAATAAGAGTGTAATTTGAATCAATGATTCATATGTATTGAAACACAATAATAACATTGCAATTACAAGTCTTGTACCAAAATTATGTGTCTGCAATTTGTTAGATACTAGTATTTTTATAAAAGATTATTACATACATTTTCACACTATTTGTTTTTACTAATAAAAAATGGACATCTCCTTTGCATGGTGCTTGCATACATGACCCACTCACGTTATCCTCCTTATTAAGTTATTTGCCACAACAATGTTTTATGTCAAAAATAAGATCTGAGTATATGATAATCTCAGCTCTTATCCTTATGATATGAGATGCAAGATAAAACTAGGGTGAGATCTAGATGCTCTTTCATCAATGCAATATCCTTCTCTTAGTAAAAGTATATAGCAAAAAAGAAATAAATATGATATCTAGATGTCTTCCTTGTAATTGCTATTAAATTCTAATGATTGTGCGATATATAACATGTTGATACTTGATGTAAATGTATTAGGGTGCTTGTGTATATATAGAATTTTTTATTTCAAATTAGAACTTTATTAGTGTGCAAACTGACCACATAGAAGTGGGAACGCTGTCAATTAGGTACACACTGAAACATGGTGAACAAAGGGGAGAAGGGTCAAAGGATCCATAACCGACCCAATCACTATCAGAATGTTTTGATAGTGGTTAGATCATTATCGGGATGTTTCGATAATGGCCGGGATGAGGAAAACTTTGAAATGGAGACCTAATGAGCTGCAAGAACCTCTAAGAGGACCTTGAGGTAGACAAATGACAGATTAGGAAAGGTTCAAGAATTAATAGTGATAAGAGAAGGCAATATGGGGCCCAACACAAAGGATAATGCACCAATAAGTGCCTAATCTAATCCAATATTCATATGTACGAAAACATGATAATAACATAGCAATTACAAGTCTTGTACCAAAATTACGTGTATACAATGTTAGATACTAGTATTTTTATTAACATTATTACATGCATTTTCACACTATTTGTTCTTTCTAATAAAAAGTGGTCATCCCCTTTGTATGGTACTTACATACATGGCCCACTCACGTTATCATCCTTACCTATTTTGTCACAACAATGTTTATATCTTTTCTAAGTAAAACTATAAAAATATAGACAAAATAAACAAAATTTAACTATAATGTCAATGTTATATGCATAAAATAAACAAAATAATATTAAACCATACTTAATAATTGGAAACATTAAATGTCTCATTACTTATGATATATAACATAAGTTTATCCTATCTATTCAAAATAAGAAAAGAGTCAATGGTCATAATCAAACTCAAGAACTATGTGAATTTATCGTTATAGTGCTCTTCATCGAGAGCATCCAAATCAACAATTGGTTCATTAGAACCAAATGCAATAGGACAACAATGTTTAGTTTGTTGTGTGTTTTTTTTTCTGTTTTTTTGATTGATAAAACAAGGGATTGTATTGGGTACCTCCGATATAGAGATAAAATAAAAACTGTACGCATCAACATCATACAAAACAACCCATTAATAGGTTACTCCAGAACCCAAACAAAGGGAATATCAACCCAAAGCTTTGCTTGATCTAAGAGTCGTATGGCCAAAAGAGAGAATTTTTCCTTGCTCCTTTCTTTTCTTGACCTCGGTCCACACTTGGTTAGAAGACCCCACATCAAGCTCTATCGAAGGAGGTCTTAAGGGGGCCACGAAACCCGAGGGACCAAAATCCATTCCCCAACCGACTGCTCCAACAAATGCTTAACACCAAGCATTTGAGGTAGAGGAAGCAAACATAGTCCCTTAGCCTGAAGCAGAGAGGAAAGAACAAGAGTCCCTTCACTTGTGGGATTCCTAACCACTAGCACCTTTGAGACAATATTGACCCCATCAGCAGGGGAGTCTTACACAGAGAGGGGGCCACCACAATCTTTGGGGCAACAAACATGACATTAGTGCCTAGAACCTTTGAAGCTGACACCACCAAGTGGTGGCATACCTCAACACCATGCCACCAAGTCAGCTGGAAAAAACCACCTTTTTATAATTTCCTAAACCGACAAACTTCTTAGCCACCTGCTTAGGGCATGCAACTGCCAAATTTCCATGTGCAATACAAGCTCAACATCTAAAAGCAAGCTATTTGTAGTCAAGCTTGGGCTTCCAAATCCAAACTTCAACCTTGAGCCACACCTCATTTGGGAAGCCATTTGCAAAGTCAACTTCAACACATAACTAGGCAAATAAAGGTTGTGATATGCCTCTGAGCAAAATCATGATAGCAAAAATGGTATTTCCCTAGGGCATTCCCAATCGAATGTAGGTTGAGGGGATTCCAAAATTGCAGGGACAAGTTCAAGAGCCTAAGGTTGAGATGGAGTCCAGAGAAGGATCAAAAGAGGGATACTAGGGTGTCAAACACAAACTTGTGCTACCCCAAAACTAAGGCCCTGCCTGGAGAATGTGACCACCACATCCTTTGGGGAAACATACACGACATTAGTGCGAGAATCTTCAAAGTTGACACCACCAAGCGGTGGCATACCTCAACACCACACCACCAAGTCGACTGGGAAAAATTTGTTTGGAAATGTCTCAACATTGCATAAATCTGCGCAATAGTAATTGTGTGCAAGGTTGGTGTTGTGCAAGCATAGATGTTTGCGTAGGCTTGCGTGGAGAATTCCTATGACAGTTGCATAAGGTTGTTAGCGTGTGGGAATGGTGGTAGAACTACACAGGGTTCTTTGCTTAGTTTCTTTGAAACTTTGGAAGGTTACAAAGTGGAGTGCAGTGGTTGAGTCACAGTTTGTTGTGAGGCGCTGTGCAACATGTCAAGTAATGGAGGATAACTTAAGGCATTTCATACACGTGTTCTATTGTATTTGTTAGATTGAATAAGTGTGAGCAACATCTTGGTGGTGCATTGACACAAAGCTATTGAGGAGCATTACACAATGATCACTAGGCTCAATAGTTGGTGACTGCAGATTCCCCTGTTTTGTGGATGGTACAAAGTGAGTGCTGGATATAAACATTGTTCTTTATAGGAAAATGGGTTGTTGTTTTTGGGTTTTTGTGGAGTAATGCATGTTTCATCGTGCAACATGTCAACTAATGGAGGATAACTTCAGGCATTTTATACACTTTTTTATTGTATCTGTCAGACCGAAGAAGTGTGAGCAATGTCTTGGTGGCACTTTGACACAAAGCTATTGAGGAGTGTTACATAGTGATCACTTGACTCAGTAGTTGGTGACTGTAGATTCCCTTGCTAAGTGGGTTCTATAAAGTAAGTGCCAGATATAGGCACGGTTCTTCATAGGAAGATGAGTTGTTATTTTGGGGTTTTTGTAAAGTAATGCATTTTTCGCATGCATAAATGCTAAATACACATAGTCAAGTGTGTGCATTGTAATATATAGTAAAGCGCTATATGAAGGTTATAGAACCTTGCGACTTCTTGTAGCATTGCAAACGGTTTAGTTTATGTTATAATCTAGAAGGTTATTGTGTTGAATTTTTTACTTGAAAGGGTTTTCCCAGGTGAACTAGTGCGTATCAATGTGTTTGTCGTTATCCTTGTATAATTAAGGTTTGCATAATATAGCTCTCCTCTGTATTAGTTTATCGTGCATATGCCTTCGAGCTTCGTTGTAAGCTTTGTAGAAGTTGGGATAACGTGCGATAAATAGTTTCCTTGAAGTGGGAGTTCTATGGAAGAATCTTGTGGGAAGGAAATGACTAGAAGCAACAAGATATAGGTTTGAGAAATTCAATGGTTAACATTTTGAGTTATGGAAAATCAAGATGGAAGATCTCTTGGTAGATAGAGATTAGTGGATTGCGGTAGTAGACACAACACCCATGAGAATGAAACCAAAAGAATGGGAGAAAGTTAATAGGAAAGCTAGAAACTCTATCAAGTTATGTTTGTTGGATTTAGTGCTACTGGATGTTTCTGTTGAAAAGCTTCTTTGGAATAAGTTGGGAACGTTGTACTAAGTCAAGTTGTTGGTAAAAAAAACTATTTCTGTGAAATAAGTTGTATTCATTGTGAATGAATGATGGTGACGCGGTTGCAAATCACTCGAACATCTTCAACATTATGTTAAGTTAGTCATCATCCGTGGATGTCAAAATGGATGATGAAGAAAGGTGTATCACATTGACGTGCTCTTTGCCAGAATTCTGGGACAATCTAGTGTTGGCGATCACTAGTACTACATTGGAGCTCAAAGTGGAAGATGTAGTCGCATCTGTGTTATTAGAGGACAAGTGGGGCAAGTTTGTGGACAGCTATCAGAGAAATGATGCTTTGTTTGTGTGAGGTTGCTCGCAAGAAAGAGGCAAGTGGAAGACTAGGGATAAGCACTTGAAGTCTAGAGGTAGATCTAAGATCCTAGATAGAGCCTTGAAGAATGGTTGGAATTGCGGCAAGAGAGGCCATTTCAAGGACTATAAAGCAAGAAAGATGGAAAATGCCAAACCACCAAATGATGCGCAATCCTCAAGTGAAAAGGTCTTAAGTGATGGAGATGGAGATGTATATCTCGTAGCCTCAAGCTTGATGCATGTGATGATGCGTGGCTGCTTGGCTCTGGAGCCTCCTATCATATGACTCATGGAAGGGAGTGGTTCTAAAAATATTAAGAATATGATGGTGGTGATGTCTTTTTGGGAGACAACTCAACCTACAAGATAGTGGGTAGAGGAAGGGTGATGTTGAAGTTCAAAGATGGGATGATCAAGACTCTCCCCGGTGTTTTGCACATTCCTGGTCTTGCAAGGACTTTGATCGATATGAATGAAATGAATTATGCCAAAGCCGAAGCCCAGGTCTCATTCAACAAAGATGGGTACAAAATAGTGTGCAAAGCCATGGTGTTGGCAAGGGGTGTGCGCACGAGTTCTTTGTTCGAGCTTTATGTGACTGTGGTAAGCAACACATCTAACAACACTATTATTCCTCAGGCCAAGGCTGAAACATGAACTTGTGCATTGCTTTTAGTGGAGAAGACAATGCTCTGGCATTAGAGGCTAGGCCATATTGCTGAAAAAGGTCTATGCTGGTTGACAATACCCTGCAAGAAGCGTGGCCTGCTAAGAAGCCCTACTTGTGACACCTTCGAATTTTTGGTTATGAAGCTTACTCCCACATCCCAAAGGAGAAAAGATCGAAACTTGACTTTAAGTCTGTAAAGTGTATTTTTATTGGGGATGGGAATGGTGTCAAACGGTACAAGTTTTGGAATCCCGAGACAAAGAAGGCGGTCTATAGCTGGAATGTAGTCTTGAGGGAGGTGTGCGCGTAAGGTTGTGTTAGAACAACCAAAAAAGCAACCAAAGGAAGAAACATAAAAGGTGTAGGTTAATGTAGAAAGACCCTGCATCGGAGTATGATGCAATGGATGAAGTGTCGCAAGAGTCACAAGAAGAGGAGCTTGCGACTCCTATTCTGGGGAGATCGTAATGGGTGTGCAAAATGCTTGAGAGGTATAGCCCACCGGATTTTCGTTCTATGTTCTTTCTATCAGTGACTGATGGTGAAGAACTCAATACAATGAAGAAAGTCTTTGGACAAAAATGAGACGTGGGATTTGGTAAAGTTAGCTCTTGGATGAAAACTTGTGTGTTGCAAGTGGGTTTTTGAGCAGCAACAAAATACGTAAGGGAAATTGGAGAAGTATAAGGCTTGTTTGGTAGCCAAGGAATTCTCACAGGTAGAAGATATTGACATTGGTGAGACGTTTTCCCCTGTTGTGAAATTGACTTCAATTAGATTTATGTTAGCGATTGTAGTTGTGTTTGATCTTGAGATAGATCAAATAGATGTTAAGATAGCATTTTTGCATGGAGAGCTTGAAGAATAAATCTACATGTCAGAGCCATAAAGCTTCAAGGTGAAAGGAAAAGAGGATTGTTCTATAGATTGAATAAGTCTTTGTATGGCTTGAAGCAACCGCCCAAAATGTGGAATCATAAGCTTGAAGTTATGTGGTTGGACTTGTGTCAGAGCCATAAAGCTTCAAGGTGAAAGGAAAATAGGACTTGTTCTATAGATTGAAGAAGTTTGTCTATGGCTTGAAGAAACCACCTAGAATGTGGAATCATAAGCTTGACAATTATGTGGTTGGACTTGGGCTTGCATGCAACAATGCTCCTTGCATTTACTACAAGGAAGAAGGTGATAACTTTGTCATCATAGTAATCTATGTGGATGACATGTTGGTGATCTGAAATGACACGTGCTTAATCAAGCAGGGGAAGTCTCAATTGTTTGCACAATTTGACACGAAATATTTTGGTGTGACAAGGAGAATTGGTCAAAGGTGAAGATGATCTTCAGGGATGTGTGCAAGACTTTTGACTATGCAATTTGCTATTTGGGAAAACCTGGTGAAAGAAAGACTTTGAATCTATAGGGACTTGTGGATTCTGATTGGGTTGGAGATCTTGATTACTGTAGGTCTACTAGTGCATGTGTTCAACATGTTTGGTGGAGTTCTAAGTTGGATGAGTAAACGATAGGCTAGTGTTGTGATATCTACCACAAAAGCTGAGTATATCGCAGCTACTCATGTGAGTAAGGAAGCAGTATGGCTTCAAAGGTTGTGTTCTATGGTTGATTTCAAACAAAACGCCATAAGGATAGATTGTGATGGTCAAAGCATAATCTATTTGACAAAGAACCCCTAAGTATCATTCTTGGACAAAGCACATTGATGTGCAATATCATTTTGTAAGAAAAATAGTAGAAAAGAGAAAGATACATTGGGAGAAGGTAGACACAAAGGAAAACGTTGCAGATTCATTGATTAAGGCAGTGTGGACTGAGAAGTTCCCTTGGTGCAAGGAGATGAACTTGGCTAGCCGAAATTGTTGAAGGATGGATGTGTGTTTCCTTATGCAAAGTGTTCAACAAGTGGGATATTGTTGGGTAATGTCTCAACTTTGTATAAATATGTGCAATAGTAATTGTGTGCAAGGTTGTTGTTATGCAAGCACTGGTTGTGTAGGATATTGTGCAGATTGGTTGCACAAGCATAAATGTTTGTGCAATCTTGCATGGAGATTGCCAATGACAATTATGCAAGGTTGTCAACGTGTAGGATTGATGGTAGAATTGCGAGGGTTCTCTACTCAATTTCATTTCACTATGGAAGGTTGAAGAGTGGTTGAGTCGCAGTAAGGTGTTGTGAGGAGCTGTGCAACATGTCATGTAATGGAGGATAACTTAAGGCGTTTCATACACTTGTCTGATTGTATTTGTCAAATTGAAGAAGTGTGAGCAACGTCTTGGTGGTGCTCTGACACGAAGCTGTTGAGGAGCATTACACAATGATCACTTGGCTCAGTAGTTGGTGACTGTATTTTGCCTTGTTGTGTGGGTGTTACAAAGTGAGTGTCGGATATAGGCATGGATCTTCTTAGGAAGATGGGTGGTTGTTTTTGGGTTTTTGTGGAGTAATGCATGTTTTGCATGCATGAATGCTAAATACACTTGGTCAAGTGTGTGCATTGTAATATATAGTAAAGTGCTACATGAAGGTTAAAGAACCTTGTGACTTGTAGCATTGTAAGCAATTCAATTTATGTTATAATAAAGAAGGTTATTGCGCTGGGTTTTTTTCTCGAAAGGGTTTTCCCAAGTGAACTTGTACGTATCAGTGTGTTTGTCATTATCCTTGTATAAATAAGGTTTGCATAGCATAGCTCTCCTTTGTGTTAGTTTATTGTGCATAGGCCTTAACCCCTACAAAACCACCTTTTTTTATTTTTACTTCCTTAACCAATAGATTTCTCAGTTAACCGCTTAGGGCAATCAACTACCAAATGGCCATGAGCAATGCAAGCTCAACATCTAAAAGCAACTTGTTCGTAGTCAAGCTTGTGCTTCCAAATCCAATCGTCAACCTTGAGCCACACCTCTTGGAAGTCATATGTGAAGTCGAGTTCAACACACATAATTGGGCAAAAAAAGGTTTTGATATGCCTCTAGGTAGTATTATGATATAAAAATGATATTTCTCTAGGGCATTCCCAATAGAATGTAAGCTAAGGGATTTCCAGAATTGTAGGGGCAGGTTCAAGAGCCTAACGCATATCGAAACAGATGAGATGGAGCCCAAAGAAGGATCATAAAAGGGATACTATGGTTTCAAACCCAAACTTGTGTTACCCCAAAACTAGGGACTTGCATAGAGAATGTTGTCCTGATCCTCTACAGATACTTTTGGAAAGCATGGGTTTCCAGCTAGAAGAGACCCACTCGTGAAGCTTTGGCTGCCTAGGCTAGAGATTGTTGAACCTACAAATTAAACCATGGGCCTTATAATAATCCTCCTCTATTGCTTCTAAGCCCATCTCAAGAATTGGGACTTTATTCTCCACATCCACCACGAAATGGGCGTTAGGCAGACATTGCAAAGTAATAGTTGAAGAAGGCTGCATAAGTGCTTTTGTAAAGGACCAAGGACTTGCCTGAGAAGACAAGGGTTCCAAGCAAGCAAGAGGAAGCTCGAATGAAATGTGTGCCAAGAAGTGTCATACCCAAAATTTCGCATGAAAAAAATAAGTGTGATTGTCAATGTATAGTAGGTCACAGGGTCGTTGCAATCCCATGCCAACCTCACATGTACCAACTAACACACTGTGACTTGAATGCCTTACAACGACCTAAACGGGCTTGGCGGGCACCATGACCTCGAGGTTGCAATTCAAACTTAAAATTAATGAGGAAATGGTTCTGACATTGACTAGTATCAGACGTCCCAATTCGACACCCAATGAGGTTCAAACGGAACCCCAGAGGATCCCGACTAATCAAGAAGCCCATATTCATATCTTAAGTTGAACTAGGATTCTAATTCCAAGTTGAATTGTTTTTACATAAAGTGCTAAGTGAAATATCAATAGGGCCTCATGTGACCCCATAAAGTGCCTAAAATACCCCGAGCAAGCCCCCTTGAGGATGGAGCATCGCATCTCCAATGTCAGATCTAGCCTATCCTAGCCATTGGATCAGATTAGATCAAAAAAGCCTTAAGTTTGCTTAAGGAACTTAATAAAGATCTATAAACTCAACTAATGTTACACAAACCAAAAGGGAAAGAGGGCATGAGGATTTGAAGAGCAACTAGCTAATAATCTTTCCCATTTGTTTTCCAAGCCCTTGGACGACCTTGATTCATGGAGCCTTCAAGTTATTTCAAGCTTTCTAGATTAGATTCAATTTTAATTACTTAATGAGTGGTTGGGCAAATTTTGGGTCCCTTGATCTCTCAGATCATCGCTGCGAAGCTCCAAGATCTCTTGTGGACAAGAAGGGTGAAAGGGAAAAAAAAGCTCCCCATGGCCATTAAAACTTGTTTCTATAAGCTAATTACATTTATTAAAACGTTTAAGTTTGAAGGGGGTGGTGGTGGGACCCCGTTGCATTCCTTAGTCCAATCGGGTAGTTTGGCCCTTTAGGCCTCGAGGCCTCATAATGGCTGCTCGAAGCTAATCTCAAATTTATTAATCTTTTTAAATATCGTTTTAATTTAATTTTCCATTTGATATAGTTTTGCTTGAATTTTTAGAAGGCAAATTTTAGTTTTAAAATCTAACGATAAGAGTGACAGGGGTCCTAGAGACCACCCCTTCCCTTTAACTCCAAACACCTCACTTGTAGCCTTACAAACCAGCGCAAGTCCCTATTGAGGCCCAATCTCACCTTCCCAACTTGTTTCACATGGAATCGAGCTCGCTGCCTAAGAAATTGAGTTCCGCCCCAATGCAACCGACTTGTTGCTAAAGGAACATTGTTGCTGGCAAATCCGCCTCAAATTGCTGCCCAATAACCACATAGAGCGGCTTTGTTAAATTTAGAAATGCTAACTATGTGGCTCGAGAAAGCAACTTGTGACCATGGATGCCTCCTTGGTAGCTTGATTGACATCCTTCAATTGCTAGGAGCCGAGCCAAGCCGTCTTGCAAGCCTTAGGGCAGACTATGAAAATTTGTTTGGCATTGGTGGTGCCATTGAAGCTTCACAGCCATCAAGGCCATAGTTGAACTCCACTTTGCCCATTGTGGATGCAACCCTTCTCGACTTGGCCTTGGCCGAGCCATCTGACTCTTGCTTAGTTCTTTGTGGGCTTAACTTGTGTGCACTGCTGAAACCTCTGTTGCCCAACCAATGCTTATCCTTGGCTTTCTCTCTAATTGTTGCTCACTGGTCTAGGTAAAATCATTGTGGAATCCATAGTTACCAAGTCCGGAACTCTGGATCCATCTGGGAGGGCAAAAAATCTGAAAATTTGGGATTCTTGAAAAAGTTCGAAAAAGTTTGGGCCGAAATGTGTGTATAAGCATTGTTTTATAAATATGCAAAATTGACAAATACAATGAAAAACATCAATAACATAATATAAAATGTTAATATTATATGATATTTATTATTGCAAAATTGCAATATTAATATGTATGTATGTATATGAGCATTGTTTTATAAATATGCAAAATTGACAAATATAGATCTGGGCCATTTTTTTTGCAAAAAACTTTATTTATTTATTTTTGAAAAGAAAAAGGCTCAACCTGGGCCAAACTTATCTGTGTTGTCCAAAAAATTTAAAAATTGGATCTAAACGTTATAATGGTTGGATCTGGATCCAAATTTTAAATTTTTTGGACGACTCAAATAAATTTGGTCTAGGTTGACCCTTTTTCTTTCAAAAAATAAATAAAGTTTTCAGCAAAAAAAACAGCCCAGATCTATATTTGTCAATTTTGCATATTTATAAAACAATGCTCATATATATATATATATATATATATATATATATATATATATATATATATGAGCATTGTTTTATAAATATGGAAAATTGACAAATATAGATCTACGCTGTTTTTTTTGCAGAAAATTTTAAATCTGCAAAAAAAAGGCCCTAGCAATAATAAATATTATATAATATTAACATTTTCTATTATGTTATTAATGTTTTTCATTGTATTTGTCAATTTTGCATATTTATAAAACAATGCTCATATATATATATATATATATATATATGAGCATTGTTTTATAAATATGCAAAATTGACAAATACAATGAAAAACATTAATAACATAATACAAAATGTTAATATTTTATAATATCTATTATTGCTGGGCCCTTTTTTTTGGATTGAAAAAAGGGCCAACCCGAACCAAACATAGCCAAGTCGTTCAAAAAATCTGGTTCCAAATTTGATTTTTTTAATTTGGTTTGAAAAAAGGGCCAACCCGAACCAAACTTATCTAGGTCGTTCAAAAAATCTGGATCCAGATTTGACTTATACACACACACACATGAGCATTGTTTTATAAATATGTAAATTTGACAAATACAATGAAAAACATTAATAATATAATATAAATTGTTAATATTATATAATATTTATTATTACTAGGCCTTTTTTTTAGATTTTTTTTTGGTTTGAAAAAAAGGGCCAACCTTGACCAAACTTATTTGGGTTGGACAAAAAATCTGGATCTAGATCTGACCAGATTTGATAACTATGGCGGAACCACATTCCGTGGCTAGACCAATACCATTGCTGCCCATTTGGGGCCTTAGCAAAAAAAAAACATAGGTGTCAAATGCTTGCTATTGGGATCCACGCTCAATATCCACCTATGATGACGCTTCGCTGGGAGCCACCTGTGAGCATGGTTTGAACCGAGTCAACAATCCGACTTACAATGGCCCAACTGAATCGAAACATGAACCAGATCCATTTCCTTATGCTAAACTGAGTTGCAACGAAAAAGGCCCAAGTTGCATTGTGAACTATCTCAAAGCAATGGCTTGCCCTGCAAAGGACTACTCGGGGTGTAAACTCAGGGTCAAAATGTTTAAGTCGGCGAATGCAAAACAATTAACAATGTAGAGACGATCAATCCAGGGCCCTAATTTTTGCATTGAAACTGGGTGGGGTGACAACAACCCCACCAAAACATACATAGTTTTTACAAATCAAATAAATACCAAAATATCATAGAAAATTCTAATAAATTTCCAAAGGGCATTTAAGATTGTCCTTTACACATTAAAATTGATTTGGAGTAATATTGATGCACGAAAACTGAAAATTAAATATCCAAATTTTAGTCATTTTACCATAGTTACCAGGTTTGGCCAAACCTGGACTAAGTTCAGTTCGGGCCGAACTTTTTGGGCCGGCTGAACTTGTTTGGTTCGGTTTGAGGCCTTGGCATTTCTCCTATTTGGTCTATTGTTTGATTTCTGTCTCCTTTAATCTTGTCTTGTATTACCTACCACCTATTATTTATGTCATCTCTGTTACCAGGTTTGGCAGATTCTATTTGCCATGACCTAGTGTAGAAACATAATTGTTAAAATTTGTGATGATGTTTTTTGACGTTGTGTCAGGATGAAGGACATTGCTAACTGCTAAACTTATTGGTGATTTAAAAGCTATTCACGAAACTGCCCTTGTCCATAGGTCAAACTTGCTACATGAATTGGTCCAACGATATTTTTTTTTGATGTCGTTGACATTAAATTCAAAGAGTTATTATGTTCCTCATTTTACCTTGTTCATATGGAGTGCAAATCAACTTTGATTTACTCTGAATGAAGCCATATATCAACCAATCTATTTCAGAATTACTAGTTAATATAGTAGTATTGTAAGTGTGATTGTTGACAAAAATTGCAGTGAATAACTTGAAATTAGAATACATAAGCTTCTAAAGCTTGATGGTCCTCCTTTGTGAATCCCTGCGATAAAAAATCAGAGATAACAATATGAAAAAAGATTTGCCAAGAGCTGTTGCGTCATATTTGTGCACAATCTTTTATTAACAAGAAAGGCTAAAACAAGCCAATTACAAAAAACTTGCATGACAAGAAAAAACATGAAGTGAAAGATAAATTAAGACTATTACTTAACAACTAAGTAAACTAAAAATTAACTTTTAAAAATAGACTCTAAGATAACTAAAATTTGACTTAAGAAAACAAGGTTGACTCATTGATAAGATAAGGTCAATATGTAAGAACCCTTTCTTAACAAGTAAACAACTCATGCACATTTAACAAAGTTAGGTGTCCAAAATCCCTATAAAATAAAAATTTGATTAGAAGAACAACTTTAATTTTAGTTAACTCAGCTCTAAAAAGTGTGCCCCACTTTTTGGGGATGAATGGACAAGTGTTTGAGTTCAATTAAATACACATTCTACATATTGCACTCGTAACAGGTACTTCTAGCCATTTTTTAGGAAGTTCCCAGAGAGCGTCCAAAATTGATCGATTAATTAATCTAGGACATATCTGAAATAAATAACCTTCCTAAACAAATAAAACACTAACAAAACTAATTCTAACATTAACAATCAAGTGCTGACTTTGACATTGCGCTCAACATTCCCCCCTTTGATGCAAAGAGCAAAAATGCCTATCATCTTCGTAAGTCTTTCATGAATCTTCTTCAACGATCTTTTGGTGAAAATATCAGCAAATTGATCTTCACTTTCACATACTCAATGACAGAGTGTTTATCATTGACCAAGTCTCTGACAAAATGATGTTTGAGTTCAATATGCTTGGTTCTAGCATGGAAAATTGGATTCTTGGACAATTGTACTGTTCCATTGTTATCACAAAAAATATGGGTTGGTTCAAGTTGAGTCTCTTTGAAATCAACTAAGAGACTTTTCAACCATAATCCTTGTGTGCAAACTAATGTAAGGGTT
Source organism: Torreya grandis (assembly GCA_037957365.1). Taxonomy (NCBI): domain Eukaryota; kingdom Viridiplantae; phylum Streptophyta; class Pinopsida; order Cupressales; family Taxaceae; genus Torreya; species Torreya grandis. The sequence continues at coordinate 1,362,315 of JARHVA010001889.1, forward strand.
GTATATTCAACTTCAGTAGAGGATAATACAATTGTAGCTTGTTTTGTTGATGACTATAAAACCAACCACTTCTCAATGTGAAACAATAACTTGAAGTTGACTTCTTATCATCAAAAGATCCTCCCTAATCTGAATCTGTGCATTCAATTAGACATAATGAACTTGTTGGTCTGAAATGAATATCATGATTATAAGTCTCTATGACATATTTGAATTTTTATTTCATTGTTAGCAAATGTTTGAGTGATGGATTGCCCATAAATATAGAAATTAATGAAACCCCATAACTAATATTGGATCTTCTCATAGTGAGATACATCAAACCTCCTATCATGCTTTTAAAAGTCTTTTCATCCGCTGAAGTACTTTCATCTTCTCTCATTAGTTTTTCTCTACTTACAATTGGAGTGTCCATGGACTTAAAATCTTGAAGATTGTACTTCTTTAACATGTCTTGGGCATATTTGACTTGACAAATGAATACTTCCTCTTTCTTTTGATGGACTTCCATGCCAAGAAAGTAATTCATAAGTCTACGATCAATTATCTTAAATTTTGATTTCATAACTTTTTTGAAGCTATTTTACTTCTCCATAGAGTTACCTGTAAATATCAAATCATCTACATAGAGGCAAACATACAACACATGGGAACCCAATGCTTGTATGTAAAGAGTTAGTTCATTTTGACTTATTACAAAACCTTGGTCCAATAACTAGTTATCAATTTTTGAGTATGAAGCTCTTGGAACTTGTTTCGGCCCATAAAGAGCTTTCTTCAACTCATATATCCAAAATTTTTTACCCTTTATCTCAAAACCTTGTGGCTGTCTCACATATACTACTTCTGCAATCACTCGATTTAAGAATGCATTTTTGACATCCATTTGATGGATTTTCCATCCTTTATGAGCATCTACAATAAGCATTAGTCTTATAGTATCTTGATGTGTCACAAGTGTATAGGTTTCCTCATAGTCATCCTCATATGTTTGTACAAATCCTTTTCCAATTATTTTAGTTTTTAGTTTGTCAACACTACCAACACTCTTGACTTTGGTCTTGTAGATCCAATTGGTTCTAATGACATTTATTTAATGGAGATTGAACAAGAGTCTATGTATCATTTCTCTCAAATGAGTCCATCTCTAATTTCATAACATCAACCCATTATTTCTTTTGACTAACTTTTACATAACTTTTAGGTTCACTACCCACAGATGACAATGCAAACATAATATTTTCATTATAAGCATTATCAAACAACTATCTATCTCCCGGTTGTTGAACCCTTGTGATTCCCCTTTCATAGTTCTGATCTAACATTTGATTGGTTGGATGTGGATTCGACAACTGCTTGTATTTGCATGGAGTTGATGAAGATGGATGACTAGTCTCTTGGGAAGAGCTAGTATTATTTCTTTTGACTAACTTTTACATAACTTTTAGGTTCACTACCCACAGATGACAATGCAAACATAATATTTTCATTATAAGCATTATCAAACAACTATCTATCTCCCTGTTGTTGAACCCTTGTGATTCCCCTTTCATAGTTCTGATCTAACATTTGATTGGTTGGATGTGGATTTGACAACTGCTTGTATTTGCATGGAGTTGATGAAGATGGATGACTAGTCTCTTGGGAAGAGCTAGTATTGTTTCTTGTTGAACTAAAAACATGTGGACTTTGTAAGCCCTCAAAATCAACTTCAAGAGGTTGCCCCCTTCTCTTATGACCTCTATAGCTACATGATCAGAATCAACATACATCTCACTTTCAAAAAATTTACAACCTCTAAAAATATTTACTAGTAGGATTATAAAATTTGAATGCTTTGATTTGAACTCTATATCCTGTGAAATTGTGATCAATACTCTTAGGATCTATATTTTGAGAAAAATAAACATCAATTATTTCACTTTTACCTTGATTTGTGGTGATTTGTATGCTGCCATTTTTTTCAACTTGGATGGACTTTCCATCTCCCAATTGCACTTGGTTTTTGAAGGAGTCATTTAACTAGTTGAAACCATTTTTGTGACTTGTCATGTGACTTGAGCAACCTGAATTAAGAAACCACAAATTCTTTGGTTTATCTATTCCGACATTATATATGAGACAATAATCTGAGTGTTCTTGAACCTCACTTTGTTCAGCTTGGAATGCCTTATTTTCATCCTCTTGATTAGCTTGATTCTTCGCTGTCAGTATTCTACAATCTTTATTCTAATAAAGTGTCGTGATTTTTTGCAGTAATGATAAGTAATGTATTTCTTGCTTTTACTTGTGAAGTTTGTTTCAACTTTGCCTTTTGAATTTGAGTTTTTTGAATTTCCTTGATTCTGAGTTTTATTTTTCTCTTTAGGCTTTGACATTTTTGTTTTGGTTTCAAGTGCATGTTTTAGATCATATTATAGATCTCCTGCATATAGTCTTATCCTTATGGAACAAGAAAGAACCATAACTCATCAACACTTAATAGTGTTCATATCCTTACACTTAAGAATAATCACAATATCACAATATGCTACCATTTTTGAATCAAAGATCTTAAAATTTTCTTTACTATGACCTATCTTCTATGGTTTCTCCACAAACCTTCATTATATACACTAAGTCGTTTATCCTTATGCAATATTCTCCAACTTCATTATCAAACATTTTCAAAATTTCAAAATTTATTTTAAAAGTTTGGAGTTTTGCTTCTCTTACCTTAATAGATCCTTGATATGAAGTTTTCAAGGTATTCCATGTCTCATAGGCATTTTTGCATTTTGCAATTCTTAGATAGATGCTTGAGTCTATGGCTCTTTGAAGATAAAAGAAAGCTTGTGCATTCGTTTTTTTTTTACCATTTTTTATTTTTTTCTGATTTTGAATCAAGATATTCCAATTTTGAGGTGGCGTGTATCCATGGAGAGCATTCTCCCAAACTCCTTTCCATACGTTTCAACTGATTTCTCTAATATTTAAAGTTGTCACCTTTGAGGATTAAAATATTCATAGAAGCAAAACTCACTGAAGCCATGATTTTCCTAATAATGGCTTGAAACCCTTCTAAGTCTTTTTTGAACGAGTTTTCGATACCAAATAAATATTTTGATGTATGTCGGTTTTAATTTACTCTAAAATTGAAGCTATATATCAACCAATTTGTCCCAAAATTACTAGTTGTTAATCAAGTAGTGATGGAAGTATGATTGTTGACAAAAAATGTAGTGAATAACTTCAAATTAGATTACATAAACTTCTAAAGTTTGTTGGTTTTCCTTTGTGAGTACTTGCAATAAAAAATCGAATAAAACAATATGAAAAAAGATTTGTTAAGAACTATTGCGCCACACTTGTGCACAATCTTTTATTAAGAAGAAAGGCTAAAACAAACTAATTACGAAAAACTTGCATTACAAGAAAAAGCATGAAGTGAAAGCTAGATTAAGATCTTAACAATTAAGTAAACTAAAAATAGACTCTAAGACATCTTAAAGTAGACTCAAGAAAACTAGGTTGACTCATTGATAATATAAGGTCAACATGCAAGAAGTTTTTCTTAGCAAGTAAACAATTCATGCATACTAGACAAGCCAAGGGCCCTAAATCTTTATAAATTAGGAAATTGATTAAAATAACTTTAGTTTAAGTTAATTCAGCACTAAAAAGTGCGCCACACCTATTAGAAATGAATGGATAAGTGTCTGAGCTCAGCTAAGTACACATTCAGTGAACTACACTCTAATTGACATTTCTAACTATTTTTAAGGTTTTTTCGAAAAATGTCTAAAATTGACTAAACAATTTATCTACAACATAATTGAATTAAATAACCCTCCCAAATTAATAAAACACTGATAAAACTAATTTTAACATTAACAAGCAAGTGCCGACATTGGCAACATACTCAACAAAATTGCCCTTGTCCGTCTGTCAAACTTGCTACGCGAATCGGTGCATGTCGGTAAATTTTCTAGTGTCATCGGTTTTAAATTCAAAGAGTTATGTTTTTCATTTTACCTTGTTCAATAACATGGGCGTGCCTCCTTCATTTGACATTAATATTTTGAGATTTATTAAAATTTTCCTTGCATACCCATTCAATATGAGAATTAATATAAATATAATATATTTATAAATATATTTTATAGTTTATAAAATATTAATATATTAATTATTTAATATAATATAATATATTTATAGTTATATCTCATAGTTTATAACATAATATATATAGTTTATAAAATATTAATATAATATGATATAATATATTTATAGTTATATTAAATAGTATTATTTAATTTGTTTATATATTAGTATTTATTAATATTATATATTAGTAGTTTAAAAAGATAAAAAAATATGGATATATTTAAGTTTATAATTTATGTTGTAATAATTTTAAACATTTTTCCCCTTCTGAACGAACCAAACATTTCAAACATGGTAACTATGCATTTCACAAAGGACTTGCTAAAGGATTCAGGGGCCTTTGCTATTAAAAAAGTCACAATAATTAATCTATAAGCCCTGAAGTTATGTTGCAAAATCCTGTGAAACTGTCGTGGAGTCTCTTTTCCAAATAAATTAAATTTGGGCAATTTAGGTGATTTCTGACTGGTAAAAATTAGAAACGCAGAACTGCCTCTTTAAGGCTGTTAATAAGACCAGCACATAAAACAACTTTCAAAGCAATTTCTCAAACAATAATTCCTTCTTCTTTCTCATACGTTTTAAACTAAACTTGGTTCATATTTCTAACACTTTCATGCATAAATAATATTCATATATAGTGTTGTCTTCCAATTTACAATTTGTCCACAAAAAGGTTACAAGACTGTGCAAGGGTCATATCACTATAGACTTGCAAGATTAAATTTATTACATTTACAAACATTTTCGAATGATAAATACATGATTTTACAAGGCATTACAGCCACAAGAAAAATTCTAAGTATTCCATTCATTTCCAAAACTTTAAGTAGGGATCAATAAAAGTTCCAAGTAAACATCTCCAAGGCTCCAAGTAAGACATCCAAATGGCCATAGCGAGGAGGGGTTCACCTCCCATTCAATTGTCATCATCAAGTGGGTGACCCTAGGCACCCCCGAGCCAAGAACCCCTGTCTCTAATCATGGTCAAACCACTAACAAGGGCAATATACAATGATACAAAAATACACTAGCCACAAGTGAAAGGGAACTAAAAAAGTCTCTAGTCCAAAATTTCACTAAAAATTTGTAAACCTCATTCTTCCACTCAAGACAAAATGTAAAAGACAAGCACAAAGTGCACGACATTCTTTTAAAAGAATAGTCCAATAGGGAGAGGAGGGGGAAAATCCTATGAAATAAAAGGGCATGCAATTCATTCAATTGACTATTTTTATGAAGTAAGAGAATATGCCTTTACCATTAGCCCTATCAAGGCATGGGTGCAATATTTTCTCCAATCCACATAGGGGAGTATAACTCCCACGCTATGGGAGAGAGGGGAGGATGGCCTTGAGAGGTTGCTCATCAAGTCTCTATCCCAAGCTTAAGATGCTTCATAAAACAACAAAACATAAGCATGAGTCCAAGCCTCAAAACTTCCACAGACAAACAAACATGCTAACCCAAGTTAGGCAGTCCAACAATACTATTTCAAATCATATTTTAAACAGCAAAAATAAGAAGTTAACATGGAATAAAAGTCCTTAAAAACACCCTAAAAGGGTTCCAATAAAAATAATGGCCTTAGGCCCAAAACAAACCCAACAAGGCAAAGGGATTGCAAGCCTTTAGGCCTCCCAATCCCACAAAAAATTGGCTTTTAAAACAAAGAGAGGAGTATGCAATTAAAATGGAATGAGATTTCCAAGCTAGGTCCTACCTTAGATCCACCAATTGGAGATGATCACGTTCCCTTACCAAGCTCCTTTCTCTTCCTAGATCAAACCCTTCAATTCTCTACCACAATCCTTTCCAAGTTAGAGCTCCCAGATCCAATTTAAAAAAAAAAGTTCCCACAAGGTTTTATTTCACAGCACTTACAGGGAAAACTTTCTAAAACTCATCCAATAGGAAGGTGACGCTTGTTCCCTTCCTTCCTCAAGACTTGTCTCAAAAGTCTTGCCCTCATTAACTCCATCTTACAAATCATGTAATTCCACTTACATCTTTCGTGGACAACATGGCCCTCTTACACCTCATTTAAGCCCTCTTTTTCCAAAGCAATAAAGAGGTACCTGGATGCCTCTAAAGTCATCAAATATCTTTAAAATATCTCCTCTATTCAACCAAAGTCAAAGGACTTAAATTTTACAAATAGGAAGTCCGAACTTGCATGCTACACCTCCATATATGAGAGTATATCCTTACATCCGAGTTTTGCAAGTTGGGGGACATCAATGGACTCACCCACACATCCATTTGGCCTTTTAGGAACTCCTAGAACATCCATGGGCAAGGGGAAAGAAGTTGCAAAAGGGGTGAAGGTCCAAAATTAAACATTTTTACAAAAAGGTCTAATAAATCTTAATGAACACAAAATACCAGGTGACATGGAAAAAATCAAGCAACCTAATATAACAAGGTTTTTCCATGATTAGTGTAGTTCAAGTTCCCTTACTTGGCCATACCTATCACTTGCGCCCTCAATGCACACATCAAAACGTTCGATCTCTGATATAATCGAAGCAATTATATGACATGGTAACACAAGCAAGCAGTAGATAGCAATGTATACAATACATTCAATCAAAGATCTCAATCATATAAGTCCACTACATGGAGTAATAAATCATTATGTAAATAACATAATCAAGGTACTCAATATTGAATCAAAGATGTATCAGTGCTAGCTCAACTAGGTAAAATCCTCAACGTGCATACAAAAAAAACAATTGATGAAAATATGCTAGCTCAACTAGTCAATATCAATGCATATTCAAAATTGTCCAAGAACTAAAAAGTATAGTAATGACACCCCGTGCCTCGAAGCCAGTGAATGCTAAGTCCAACATATAGTACCAGAATAGCGTATATGGGATTATAGAGGTAAGGTGAAAATGGGGCCTTACAAGAAGACATGGGAGCAACAGAATTGGTGTAGGGGATGTATTCCCAGGCAACGGATCTGTCAAAGGCTCAACAATCGGGGCGCCATAAAGACCGATTGCTTGGGGAGCAGTTGAGTCCACAACACACCAACCTAGGGCTAGTTGCAAAACCCTTCGAAGAAGTAGACTCCTGAAGCAGATGTGATTGGCCAACGAGGTTGAGTCTATACACACAGCTGCAGCCTCTGAAGCATAGGGCACACGGGGGTATTTCACCCCAGGGGTTAAAGGTCGCTGCAAAGAGCCCCTATGAAGAGCCAACAAAACAACATGAGCTGACACATGGCCAAGCAGAGGAGCATCATCCGGTAGGGACGAGATAGAGGGAGAAGCAGGCATCGAAGGTGGCTGAAAGCACCCAATGATGGCATAGACAAAGGCTGCAGTGGGAGGCAACAACTGCAAACCATGGCTGTGACAACCAGTCAGAACTCGAGCTGAAAATAACAAGCACTCCATTAGAATAACAGAGCCTGGATGGGTTGGGAAGAAACAGTGGGAGAAGCCTGCAGGCTGGTGGCCAGGTGGTCGGGCCGAACACAAGTGCTTTAGGAAGATGCCATTACCACCTCTGCAAGAGCATTCGTAACCTAACAACCCTTCTTGTGTTTGAATTTTTCTTTGATCTTTGTTTTTTCCATTTTTCTTATGATTGTTGTATGCTATTTCAAAAAGTTCCAAGGAGGATTAGTGAATTTTCAAAGAAAGGCAGTGAGGTTGAGATAGCACAGAAGGTGGAGATAGCATACAATAACAACCAAATACAGTAGATGACAAAAAAGAAAGAAAGATGCATATGAATGGTACAAAGAAATAAAACAATGAATTTAAGGTGGTGCAAAGAAGGCGGCAATAGAGATTGTGGTTCAATGCGAAAAAGAACAAAAAAAATTAAAAGAAGGCACAAAAGCACTGGAGAGGAAGTAAATGAGCATGCCAACAAATTAAAGAAGAGATTCAAGAGAAGAGGAAGTTAAAAGACATTTTACTTGACATACGACAATAGATGGAACCAATTGAAAGTTTGATTGAAGACAAAGTTAGTGAAGAATATATATCTATATGTTTCGAACCATATAGACACCTACATCATGAAATTCAACAAGCAAAGCATTTAGTATATAAACATTCACATTATGGATAAGCTAATGGTATGACTATATCAACACACTTGGAAAGGCTACAGAAATGCACGAAGAAACAAATAATTACGCTTCAAGATACTATAGAAAGTCCGAGTGGAAGAATAATGTCTATATTTGTAGCTAAGAAGCAATCATGAGTCGAGACAATATCAAGGATCAATCATGAGTCAAGACAATATCAAGGATCAAAATACGAATTAGTTATGGCTGGATTCATGAAGAAGGATGACCCTTAAACACAAGATTGAAGAGTTCCATATCAATTAATGTCATCAGCAACATCATTGAGCCAGAAGTCAGTTTTATTGACTTCTGGGTTGAAACTTTTCAAGAAGAAAGGACAGGGTAAATACCTTATGGGGAGTTAACCAAATTAACGAGGAATAAAGGTCAAACAATAGTATTTATACACACCTTGGGTATTCATCATAACCATCATTGTACTAACAAATAGATTGTTTTCCTAAATTTTTTAACTTGATAACCTATTGGGTTCACACGGTAGATCGTAAGCCTTCATTGACCCCAACCATGCTAGGTTTGAAATTATCAATCAATGATGAGTTTGGATAGCCTCATCAAACTTTTATAGGCATCTGTAAATCTAATTTATTTGATATAATACCAGGCTGTGTTGATCATACTTTTTGGAGTTCTGACTTCACCTATTCTTTGAATGCAGATAAGAGTGATCTTACATATGTAAAAGGGACTGCATTTGGGGCATTGATTTTGTAAAAGGGCGTTAACAGATTTGCAGGATGTATATATTCAGATTGGTCAAGTTTTGTTGATAACAGGAAATGGATTACAGCTTTGCTTTTCAACCTTAGGGTCAGGTGCAACTTGTTGGGTCAGTATAAAGCATCCTTCTATTGCTCTTTCCTCATCAGAAGCAAGATATAGAGCAACAACCAGTCCAACATGAAAAGTAATTTGATCAGAAGGATACTTGATGATCGGCTATTGCAACAATTTAAGGCCATACAATTGTTCTGTGACAATTGTGGTGTTATTGAGTTATTCAGAATAATCTAATATATCACGAAAGGACCAAACATACATGTACATACACGTTTTATTCAAGAGAAGGTGCAAGATAAAGAAATTGAGTTGCTCTACTGTACTTATTGAGAGTTGCAAACATCTTCGTCAAAGCTTTGTGCAGATACAGAGTCTGAAAGGTTTACATCTATGCGTGGTGTTATAGTCATCGATTTGACATCAAGGGGCTAGGGGTAGTGGTTGAGGTTGCTGGTAGAATATTGATATTTAAAATGGACCCTTGTATGGGAATGTGGATCAATACGAATTGTTAGTATTAAATTAAGTCAGAGATTATGATTTGAACCACAACAAATATTGAGTGTGTAGTTTTTAACCTGAATACTGTAATGCAACATGTCATGTAAATAATTATATTTTATGGAATTTGAAGTCATTGGCGTTGAGTGGTTGTCAAACAAAAAGAATTTTTTTTAGTTTGTCTTTTGTCATAAAAGTGAAAATGATATTTTTCTTTGAGCAAATGACATTTTCCAATCCCTTTGATTAGGACTTTAACCTTTTGTCCCTTCTTATACTACCCCTTGTATGCTTATTCTCTTATTGTAGTTAATCATACCACCATGTTGGGAATTGGGTAAATGACAGTGTTGTGAAGTTGGTGCATTGTGCGAGGATTGAAGCACATCACAGTTTGGCATAAGAGCTGGCCAAGCCTTGCCCTTCTGCATGAGCATATTCAAGAGTAAATACTGTTCTGAGAACAGAAGCTTACTTGCAGTAGCAGAATATGTGTGTTTTTTTGGACTTGTGCTATGGACAGATCTGAGAAATCTCAGTGCATGAACTTTCAAAGCATGTTTTAAAGTGTCTTTGGCTTGGTTTGTATCTTCTGCGATCCTGAGTATCATTTCAAAACTGTTCTCTCAATTATTGTTCAGACACGTTTATTTTGTTCCTACTATTCTTCTTATTATCCGTTAGATTTGTGTGCTTGTTATATGGTATTGTCTATCTGTTATCACATGGTTGGTTGCTATTGATCGTTGGTGATAGTATCCCTTTGATGTCGTTGCATTGTAGTGTTTTTTTAATAAATAAATGCTATGTAGTCATGCGTCTGTTTCTTCCGTGAAATCTAATTTATGCTGTAACTAGTTGCATTAGCAAGTGCCACTCCGCTTATATAAATCATGGGAAGACTATATAATTTGTGTTTTCCTAAAAAGTCATTGAGAAGTTTTGACATTCAAAGAGGATCACATCCAGGTCAGTATCGAGAAATCAAACAGAAGTTGATGTACAGCTCCAGTGTCAGGGCTCTAAGTTTTCAGCACTCGGGATTCTAATCAATCAGCAAATATGTTATAAAACCTACATAATTACAATAGTTGATTATCTGTGAGGTTCATCGAAGCAGCTGTTGGGATAAATGGAACACAATAAGTCAAATAGAATTTTATTACTCGAGAACATAGAATGGGGTAAAATATTGTTATTGTTGTGCTCTAAGGCTTATTCATTATTAGTAATGTAAGGCGGGTAGCATTTAACCATAAAACGATAAATATCTACTTCACTGTCACAGATTACATCTTTCAGCAAACAGTTATTCATGCCTGGCCATCTTAGGGTTGTCAGCCTACCACTTTCTCTACGTTCATATTTGAAGCATATTATACACATTAGGGTATTACATAAACTAACTCTTAACTTTACAATATAAACGTTAGATTCTTGTGATAATATAGTAAGTCATTGAGCTGCCCAAGTAAATCAAAAGGGATGCATAGTGGGAATATTTCCCATGGTAAAGTAGCCTTGCTGCATGGGCTGTAATGTTGCTCTTGTGCCGCTCAAGCATGTATGAAATTAACCGCAATAATGGGTCCGAATCCTCAACAAAATTGATCAAGAACTATATGGGATTAATAAGACAATAATTTGAATTCTGATGTGATAATATTCCAGTCTTCTATTCTATGCGCAGGTAAGGTTTAGCCAAGTCAGAGAAGATGGATGTGTTGACACGACAAGGATTGGAAAACATCACGGGTGTGCTCATAAACTTGCCATAGAGCCTGGAAGTCCTCACATATTCTTCAGCTGTGGTGAAGATGGAATTGTCCAACATGTAAGGCTGTTTTTTATATCATGTGGTTCTGATATACCTGGTTCTGTATGACATCCAATCTGGTTTGGTATGTGGAAGAAGTTAAAAGTAGGCTGCCTTCTCGCCATGCAGTTCTCTTACTGTATTGTTGTTTTTATTCTTGCAGTTTGATTTAAGAACTCGTGCTGCAACAAAGCTATTTACTTGCTATGCTTTCAATGCCAATGGGTCACACCATGCCTCTATTGTTCGGCTCAATGCAATTACAGCAGATCCAAGAAATCCAAACTGTCTTGCTATTGGTGGTTCTGATGAATATGCTCGTGTTTATGATATTCGGAATTATAAAGTGGATGCATCAAGCAATGAAGATCACCCACTTAACTCATTCTCACCCCGTCATCTGATTGGCAATGACCGCATCCACATAACTGGTCTGGCTTACTCTAACCAAAGTGAGTTACTTGTGTCATACAATGATGAGCTTATTTACTTGTTCCAAAAGGAGATGGGTTTGGGACCATGCCCGAATTCTTATTCATCTGAAACGTCAGAGGAAATAGAAGCACCTCAGGTTTATGAGGGACATCGAAATGCCCAGACAGTGAAGGGTGTAAATTTCTTTGGTCCTAATACTGAGTATGTAGTGAGTGGATCTGACTGTGGTCGGATATTTATTTGGAAGAAGAAAGGTGGCCAGCTAGTGCATCTAATGCGAGGTGACAAAAATGTGGTTAATTGCTTGGAGCCCCATCCCCATATGACTGTTCTTGCCACAAGTGGTATTGAGAAAACCATCAAAATATGGGCACCTACAGCAGATCATCTGATATCCCTTCCTGATGATGTTGAAGAGGTAATTATGTTTTTGCTTTAGTAATATGTATTTTAGGGCATGATATTGTGCAATTTTTTTTTCTTGCAGTTACTGGTAGTAATTTCAAATGGTTTGCACATTTGAATGCATTAACATATTGCTTAGACTTCCTTGACCTTTCTCATTGATAGCAGTTGATGAAAGCCAACAAACGTAAAAGAGAGCAATATGCACATATCTCTTTCCCAGCTGTTGTGATTATGCACGTATTAAGATTACAGAGGCGACGCTCTGAGCCAGATGTCGAGAGAAGGTATTCAAGAGCAGATTATGAAGGTGAAGATGAGGATGATTATGATGGATATCCTATGGACTTCACAAGAGATGGTGATGACTCATCTGAAGATGGCGATGATCTCAATTCTCGAGATTGTATAATTAGTTAGTTTTTTGTGTTTATGGGTTCGATGAAAGTTTTCAGAAATCAGCCAATGAAATGTTTCAGTTACTTGTCCTTGAAAATTTATTAGGTGATATACAAGATTCATGATGGTATTGAAATCTAAAGTAGTGCAAGAATGTTTGCATTCAACTTATGGTTCTGCTGAAAAAATCGATAGATGCCTATAAGATATTAACCTGTATAGCAACAGGTATCTACAGATTTCTTACAGGTGATTTGCTCATCTATATACTTTATTTTTTGTAATTGGTAAATGTGAATATTTCTTTCCTCAGCCTATTGACTTGTGATTTTATTTTTTATGCATAAAAGATAAATTGTTCATTGACCGCAATGCTTTATTCTATGAATGAAAAAAAAGGGAATGGGACTCTGTCCGCCGTCAGCTCCCTATTGTCGTGATGTGTAAGCCCTTCGGCAATTTCGATGCTTGCCCGAGCATGGATATCTTACCTTATTGACAAAAGGAGACAACAAACAGCTGCACAAAATGTGTCACTTCTGATATTTAAATCTATACTCTAATGTGAGAATGGTGAAATGAAAAAAACCCTTGTAGATTAAAGAAGGCTCTGGTGTACTTGTCATGTTGGTTTTGTCCTAGGGTTTTTGACAACTACCATACCGCCGCCGCTCCTTTTGGCCCTGCAGGGATTTTTATTGCTTTGATTAGCATTTATTAGCCTCTTCCCTTGATTTCTGCCCCTTGGGCGGTCACTTTTTATTTAATAGGCGCCCCATAGGAATTGGTTGCAACTCACTCTTGTGGAAGCTGTCACGGCGCTGAAGAAAGCTAACAAGTTTGTTCCCAATGTCTTCCACGGGATAATGTATTCCCATCCTTGGGATAATCTCTATGATGCTTTACTTGATTTCCTTGAATTTGATAAAGCATGCCAATGGCTTGAATCACACAACCTTATTGGTTACCTTGTGGGATGCATCCCTGCTAAATCCATGCTCAAAGTTTGGGTACAAGCCCAATGGTAGCCCCATGACATCAAACTACTTGAGGTGTAAAATGTGACGAAGGGTTTCTTCTTTTTTAGGTTTGAAAACCTTGAACATTGCGCAACCATACACAAACATGGCCCATGCTACGTTAGGAGCTCCCTTGTGTTTTCTCCTCGGACTCGTGACTTTGTTGTCTTCGACAAGGCCAAACTCAAGCTCCTGGTTGGGTGGAGTTTCTCGGCTTACCTATGCCATTTTGGCCTTTTCTAGAACAATTGCTTAAGCCTTTGGGTTGGTTCATATGTTTCAAAATTGAAGAGTTCTATGTTGCCCGACTGTAATGATGTGTCCGTGTCGAGATTGACCTTGCGCATGACCTCTATAAAGCTGTTGATATTCAAATTGGATGGCAACGTTTCACCCAATGGGTTATGCACATCAACCTCCCCAACCCATGCTTTCTATGTTAGGCTTTGGACCACAAGATCAAGGATTCCTGCTCATGGTGGTCGTGTATCCCCTAGCCAAAACCAAAGCCGAACCCACCCATCCTCTTGTTGGAGAAAATGATGGTTGGCAAGTGGTGGGTCGTTGAAACAATTAGGCCACCCACCATAACAAGACAATGATGGCTATTACTAAACCGACCGCAAATGTTGTGGTGGCCCAATCACAACCCGTTGTCTAACTCACAATCATCCAATCTCCCCAAAAAAATCCCTATCTTTGTTGTGACAAGTAGTCCAAAAGCCTTTAGGGGGGTTTTCAAATCACAAGAGTTTTGCAACCCTAGTTTCACTTACTTTCATCCACAAGATTCCTCGTCACAGAGGGCCCTCATCATGGCTTCCAAGCCTAGGGAAACTCCCCTCTCCCTCGTTGCCAAGCTATTCATTGTTCACGAAGCCCTTCCCTAGGCAAACATGAGGATTTCATGCAGAATGAGTGACACTGTTGTGCTTGCAAAATTTCTTGCCAAAGGTCAATAGATTAAGTTCTTGAATAATTGCTTTGTGACATTGGAATGCCAAGATGGAGAAACCATGAATCTTGATGGTTTCTAATGAATGTATACTCATGGAATGTTTGAGGATTAATTGACCCGACATGTAAGTACATGTTTCGGGCCAACCACTAGACTTTTGTAGAATTGCATTTTCTATGCGTTCGATAGGTGAAGATTAACTAAGACCATTTGCTCTCTAGATGGCAACTAAGACCATTTGGGTTGACGTTACATGTCACGTCTAACCATGACATGGGATGTGGCGAAGTCATCACTTTGATAATGCCATTTTTCACGTCATTTGTAATGGGTTGGGGAGTGGACCCATCTAACCATGCTCTTTGGACATTCAAATTTGACAAGGAAACCCTTGGGCTTGTCCATTTCTACAACTCCAACCATGTCATTGAGCAAGCAATGCTTTGGCGGTTGGTGGATTAACTCCACGTTGCCCTAATCTGTGGTGATTTCAACATGGTTGAATTTGCGGAAGACATAGAAGGAACTCTACCCATGGGGTGGTGTGCCGGAGAACAAGAGGCATGGTTTCACATGCAAAATAAACTAGGGTTATTTGATGAAGATTTTTAATAATCAGTTCTATCTCAACACTTTGCATTTGTAGCACAAGCAAACCCTTGATCATATCAAATGAGTTTGGAACCTTGCCCCCCACTCCAATACCTGTGGTTGGATAGATTGGCGGTATGCTTGCATTTTATGCACCACTTTTCTGCCACTTTGGGGAAAACAACTAGCCTTGTTTAGGGAAAGGGCCAATTCTGCTCATACAAGGAAATTCAATCGGGTTGCCCAAGAGCTTGAACAATCCCCTTGGATGAAACCCTTCAGCGTCACGCTACTAAGCTATGACATAAGCTTAATCTAGTAGAGTTTTATCAAGCTCGAGGTGCCCAAATCCAAGTCCACATTCACTCGTTGAAGGTTGGGGATCGAGTTTTTAAGGAATTCTTTAGTAAGCTAAGAGCTCATCACTTTGCAGTGCAAACCAAGGTTATAAAAGACACTGGTGATTGCATTACTGGTCTCCCAGACATTCTTCAGTTCTTTGTCAGTGCTATAAATAAGTTTTCCTAACTTAGGGCCCCATAAATTGATGGTTTTCCTTGTGAATTTTATCAAACCTTGTGGGATTGTATGGACCTTGATTTGCATATGGTCTATTTGTAAGCCATGACCAATGGCTCTTTGGGCAAGCTCGTTAGCAAAGGCAACATCAAATTTATTCCCAATGTTGGAGACGTTTAGCAAATCACTAATTGAAGGCCCATAACGTTGCTTAATGTCTCCTACAAAATTATTGCCAAGACCTTAGCACTTGGAATTAGATTTCCACTACTTTTAGTGGTAAGACCCAAGCAAATAGGTTTCATTTAGGGCATATACAACCTGGGCAATATCACAATGCTCTGGGAAGGAATGAAATGGGTTGGCACCTCCAATCAAAAGGCCTTATTTGTTAAGATTGACTTTGAAAAGGCCTATGATAGGATTGAAATGGCCATTTATTTTTGTCGTACTTCAAGCCCTCGGGTCTGGTCCCAAGTTTGTTCACTTTGTCAAGACTGTTTCAAGATGCATTACCCTATCTCACTATTAGTGGTCATCACTCTGAGGATTTTCAGCTCTTCCATTCAACCAGGTAGGGTTGCCCTCTAGACCCCTCCTTATATGTCCTCACTATGGAAGGTTCAAAGCATAAATTAAGTAATGATTTATTGACTTACGGATCATGAATTATAGAAACGTATTTATGACCCTACATATACTAACAATAGTCCTATTAAATAGGACGAGCAAATAACCTATTAACAATATGTAATCTACTATTTTATGTAATAGGTCCATAATAGACTTAGCTTAACAACTAACAAACTAATCTAAAAATCTACGTGAGTTGTTTTATAGATAACAACCTCACATTCACATAAGAAAATAACTATGCTAAATTTATTTTAACATTCCATCCCTTAATTTATCATAGCTTGGAGAGTACAAGAGAGAGAACTTTTGAATGCCTCAAACTTATCACGTGCAATTGACTTCGTGAAGACATTTGCACACTAATCTTGAGTGGGTCAATATTGGAGCTGTATATTGTATTGTTGAATATATTAACGTATGAAATGGACTTGAACTTCAATATGCTTAGTGTGTTCATGAAAAAATGAATTGCGAAAAAGTTTAAGAACACACTGATTATCAAGGTTCAGAGTTATTTGCTGAGTTTGTGGAACTCATAATTTTGCTAGTATGCGACGTAGCCATATCGCCTCGCAGACAACTCCTACAAAATGATATTCTACCTCAGTAGAAGTACGAGAAACAAAGCTTTGCCTCTTGCTCCCATATGAGATCGAACCAAATCCCAAAAATAATACAAACGCAGAAGTGGATTTTCTATCATCAATTGAACTTGCATGGTTTGCGTATGTGTATCCTTTAAAAAAGAACTTATCATTCTTCTTGTATTCTAGGTCACAATTCATTGTTCCTCAAATATATCGCAATACTCGCTTAGCTGCTTTCCAATAGTTTACCTTTGGCTCTTGCATGAACTGAGAAAAATCGCTAACAACATAACTGATATCTGGCCTAGTATATGTGAGGTAGATGAGACTCCCAATCAATTGATGATAAAGAGTGACATTTATTGGCGGTGATGGATTTGAGCGAGATAATTGAACTCTTGTCTCCATAGGTCTAGCCATTGGTTTGCAATACATCATCTGAAACCTCTCAAGCAATGTCTTGGTATACTTCATCCAAAACACTTATATTTGGTGTTCTTTTTGCCATACTTCCAATCCAAGACAATAGTGCAATAGTTCGAGATTTGTCATGTCAAACGATTGGTTGAGATCTTTCTTTGTTGCATCAATCATCTTCATTGAACTGCCAATGATGACTAGATTGTTGACATAAACAATAATAATAAAAATCTGCACCCTTGCTTTTTGAGGTAGAGATCAGAATCATATGGATTCCTCTGAAATCCATGCTTTATGAGATGCTCATGGATTTTTATCCACTAGGCTCTAGGAGCCTTTTTGAGACCATACATAGATTTTATGAGTCTACACACCTGCTCTTGTCTTGGTGTGACATAACCTTCTGGTTGAGTCTTGTAGACCACTCCCCGTAGATCTCCATTTAAGAAGGCACTTTTAACTTCTATCTGATGAATGTTCCATCCAAACGGTGCAACCATTGCAAAGATCATTTTGATTGTCTTTATCTTCGCTGTAGGAGTAAAAGTTTCCTCATAGTCTATACCTTCTTTCTGAGCATAACCCTTTGCTACGAGTCTTGTCTTGTGCTTGTCTATACTGCCATCTGCTTAATATTTGGTTTTAAAAGCCCATTTGCAACCAACGGGTTTCTTATCTGGTGGAAGATCAACAAGCTGCTATGTGTCATTCTTCATGAGAGACTGATATTCTGCATCCATGGCATTTTTCCAAGGTTTGGACTCTAGGGCTTCACAAACTATGGAGGGCTCAAATGTTTCTGCAACTATGTTCATTAAAGACAAATTTACCTTTGCATGAGCATACTGCAAGTCCTCGATTGTCTTTATCTTAGCTATACGAGCAAAAGTCTCCTCATAGTCTATACGTTCTTTCTGAGCATAACCCTTTGCTACGAGTCTTGCCTTGTGCTTGTCTATACTGCCATCTACTTTGTATTTGGTTTTAAAGACCCTTTTGTATCCATTAGGTTTCTTCCCTGGTGGAAGATCAACACGCTGCCATGTGTCATTCTTCATGTGAGACTAATATTTTGCATCCATGGCAATTTTCCAAGGTTTGGATTATAGGGTTTCACAGACTGTGGAGGGCTCAAATGTTTATGCAACTATGCTCATTAAGGCCAAATTTATCTCTGCACGAGCCATCCTTCGAGTCCTCGGTCTTGTAGATCAAGTGTTTGGAGGTCCATCCAGTTTTGCCTCTTGAATTCTAATCGATTACCATTTAGGCATACGTTAAGTAGTAATTGGTGGTGTTGGAGCTTTTGAATGACCATCACCACTATTTTCATTTGGAATGTTTACATCTTTGATCCCTGTATCAGATATCTATGTGGAAGATGAATTGATTTCACCTTTCTCATCAAATACTACATCACTATTGATAAGTATCCTCATAGTGTTTGGGTCAATGAGTTGATGTGCTTTCGACTTGTTACTATATCCCACAAAAATGTATTCATGGGTTTTCTTATCCAATTTCTTCTTTTTCTTCTTTGGGACATGCATGTATGACTTACAACCAAAGACTCAAATATGTGAGACTTTCGGCTTCATCCCAGTCCATGCTTCATGTGGTGTAATTCCATCAAGAGCTTTGGTGGGTGACCTGTTTACTAGATATACGACTATGAGACACGTTTCTGCCCAATATGAACGAGACAATTGTGCATCCTCAACCATGCTTCAAAACATATCTAAAATGACACAGTTACTCCTTTTTGCAACACCATTCTATCGTCGTGTATAAGGTGTAGTGTATTGACGACCATGCTCTCCAAGGTATGCAACAAATTTTCTACTGGTGTATTCCCCCCCATGATCTGAGCGGAGGACTTTGATTTTGCGACCAATTTCATTTTCAACAAAGGCTTTGAATTCTTTGAAGGCTTGAAATGCTCGATCTTTAGTTTTCAACAAAGAAACCCACATCTCGCGAGAATGATCATCAATGAAGAGTTGAATATACTTATAACTTTTTAGGCTAGAACTCATAGGTCCGCACAGATCGGTGTGCACAAGATCGATATTCAGTTTTGCCAAAAAGAGCTTTTCGTTGTTTACCATCTAAGCAACTATAATAGATATCAGAAGATTGTTCGAGTGTGGGAAGACCCCTGACCATGTTGTGTTTGCTTAATGCAAGTAAATACCCATAACTCAAATGACCATATCTTTTGTGCCATAGCTGAGATTTATCTGAGCCCTTCACAACTAGTACCCAATTGTCATTGTATACAAGATCACACTGAAACATATTGCTTATATTCGAAGCTTGTGCAATAGTTCTAGAGCCTCGAGACTTGTTTTTGATGAGGCAAAACTTCTCACCATGGTTGTGATCAAACTCAACTTTGAGATTGTGATTGAGAAGTTGATTTACAAACATCAAGTTCTTAATGAGTCCTGTAACTTACATGACATATGTGATCTTGGTAGTGTGGTTACCAAGCTGTAAAGAAACATCACCTCTACCCTAAACAGTGTATGGTGAGTCATCACCAAGAGAAACATTACCCCGAGAACCTGATTGGTGTAAAGTGAAAACCATTCTTTTTGTCCTATCATGTGCCTTGTGGCACTAGAATCAACATCCCAAATGAAATTTGAAGAACAAGGATCCTCATGTGTCTGTGTAGTAAAGACGTGATTATCCTCTGAAGAATGATTATTCTTAGCAACATTTCCATGTTGTTTCTTCTTCCAATGATTTTTGGAATGGGGTTTAGGCTTCGGTGGATTCTATGAAGTAGGCTTTGTTAGTGCCCAAAATTGCACTGAATCAACTGGGCCCTTGTCAAGTGAAAATGTCTAAGTCCAACTTGAGTCGAGTATTAGTGTCTAAGTCCTTAGCCCAAGTTTTGTCTTCAAATGTTCACTACAAGGTCAAGTTCATGTTAAATTTGGCTAAGTTTTAATTCGGTCTTTACTTAATACGTATAAAGCCTTAGGGTTTTTGGGTTTTTTATCAGGCATTTTGCTCGACGGAAATAAGTTTTTAGGGTTTTTGTTGGTGAAAAAAGTCCGAAGACTTATTTCCGTCGGACAAATTGTTTTCAACAAAAGCCCAAAGGAATTACAAAGTTTCGGAAAAAGTGCAAAGTCTTATTTTGTTTCGGCCAAAAAGTTCGTACAAAAAATCCGAAGGAATTCCATCATACATTTTATCTGTGACAAAAAACCTGAAGTTCTATTTCTTTCGGGCATTTTATCACGGACAAAATCTCTGAAAGATTTGCATTATGTTGGGAAAATGTAAAGTCCTTATTTGTTTCGAACTTTTTGTCCGTGGCAAAAAGTCCAAAAGGAACTTGCCCTTTAGGTATTTTGCCCGCATAAAAAGCGCAACAAAAGTCATTTTCTTTGGCAAAAGTGTAGTCATTTCCTTGGGCAAAAGTGTAGAGTCATTTCCTTCAGCAAAAATGTAAAGTCATTTTATTCGGAGAAATTGTTTCAGACAAAATGTTGGAAACAATTGCCCTGATGAAATGTTCGCGCAAAGGAAAGTCCAAAAGAGCTCATATGCTTCGGAGAAATTGGTTCGAAACAATTGTCCTGACCAAATTGCCACGGATCAAAAGTTTTGAAAAAAAGCCAAATTTAGGTATGCCATGGACAAAATGTCTGAAACAATTCTTCCGAAGACCAAGTTATTGCAAAACAAAAATGTTGAAGACAGATTGTTCTGATAAGCAAAGTCTCGAAGAAATGTTGCAGAAGAAAAATCCCAAAGAAATTTACTTGAATTACAGGTATGACAGTCTCGCGGACATTATTGACAAGCGCATAGACATCAATTTTAAGCCACAAAAGGTAGTCGTTTGTTTTCAAATGGAAGTATGAGGTGTCGTCACATGGTGCAACGGCGCTCAAAGTAGTAGAGATTGTTTGCAAGGAACAAATCATGCTCAATCTCACAGATTGCAATATGATGATGCACGTTTGATCAGATGAAAAGATCTAATGACAAGAGAACACAATTTAAAAGTCAATTCAAGTGTAGACAATCCGATCTACAATGTGTATTAAGTCAAGACTTTTCAACAAAGCGCAAAATGAACGTGGGACCGCCACCGGACAAGAGTGTGTTAGCCCGACAGAACTGACAGAGTAGGATGCAGATAGCCCACGGGGCTGCCAAGTGGTATGACCTCGCGCTGAAGATAGCTTGTAGCCAATAGCGTTTGGTCTTTCGGATCAAGATCAACGGCCCACGTCATTCTGTGCACATAGATTTGATGGTGCAGGATGATCATGGACATTTCAACAAAGTTCAACCATGTATGGAGACATGTAATGCTGAGGCTGGTGTAAAGCAAAGATATTGGTGAGTTGAGTGACATGGCAATGCCGCATAGGCATGCACGACACATTCAAGGACCCTATGCAATACAGGTAGCGAAGGCTTACACCATAAACAATAGCTTGGCAATTTGCAAATGGCAAATTTGCGAGGGACTAGGATTTATCTAAGTAAATCAAAAGTTGAAATTTATGCATTTGGCATTAAAAAATATGGAGGAAGCCCTAGAAGGCCAGATGTGCAAAAGCAAAAATGCAAAATGTGAAAAACAAGTTGGAGCCAAAAGGTGAAAAATTGAAAATAACCTAAGTTTTGCATTTTTCATCTGCTTTGCTTCTCTGAGCTCCTCTATGAGAAAGATATTGTAGGTTTGTAAGTCCAAGGTGGGACACTTCAGAGAAGATCATTCAAAGGGCCATAGATCCAGAATATTCTTCAAAATTCATTTCAAGATCGCGTTCCATGGTGTGCAAGGAGGAAGAGGCGTTGTCTAGAACGTTTTAGTTGTGCAGGCAAGTGGCCCAGGGCATCTTCAGGTAGTTCCACATAAAGACAGTTTGTTCGGCCCTCTACCATGAATATTCTCCTTCCAGCTCGTGTGAAAGGCATCACCCGCCATGAAATCAAAAAGTTTGTTGCAAATCTTCATCATTTTTTGTAGAGACAATTAGAACATTGATTTTTCTTGCAAATAGATGAAGATTTCAGGATGACAAGGGAATATTTTTCAGTTGGAAGCATCTTGGTGGACTTGAAAAGTTTTATTTGCAATTTTTCAAGTTGCGACCCACAGTTCCAGATTTGAAAATGTATAAATAGAGGGCTTCTCCTCTATTCAAGGGGTTGTTTGAGGGTTGGTTGGCCATTGTGTTGATTGTTGGTGGTTGTTTTAGGTGTTCATTTTCTCTAAGTCTAAGTTCTGTAGAAATTTTGCTGTGATTAATTTTTGTGTAGATTTTATCTCTCTTGCTAATGTGGTTGCAGCTGTACAACCATTAGCAAGCTTTGATAGCATGTTTATGTCTCCCCTGTCAAAAGAGCAATCTCACCATGCTTTTACCCATGACAACATTTTGAAGTGTTGATGTTTGTAATATTTCTTTTCAAGTTAATGAAAATGCATGTGGTTCTTTGACGTTTCCTGTAGATGAAGTGCAATGACATGTTTTGTAAGAATTGTTGATTGGACATTTGGGTTTGTGCTCACTGCTGATTGCCATTTTGAGCATAGATTTAGATTATATACTTTTTTTGCATTTCTTTAGAATATGTTGTTGAATAACTTTTTAGGGCACCCTAGGTTTATGGATTTAATAGGAAAAAAAAAATGAAAGATTAGTTTCAGTGTTTGTTCTAGTCTCTCAAGGATCATTTTGTATTTACCATTATCTTGCATTTGAAGTTTTTTTGCATCTTTGCTAAGAAATATTGTCATAAAATACTGCAAGACACCTTGCTATTTGGAAACCACTAGCACACCACCCTCCATTTTATAATCATCTAACTCATCCTACCCTGTCCTACCCTGCAAATAATACACACTTTGCATACTATAAGTGTTATTTGCCTACAGGTGCATAAATATTGTATACTTAATATGTGTCTGTGTTTTATGTTTTTTGAAAGCATAGTGTTGCAGTGTTCCATTTGACCCTTGTTGAATATTTTATAGAATGAAGATTGCAATCATTTATTCATCTATCTTTAGTAGCTTGTATATGACTCTGAGCATTTGTGCATTTTGTGTGACAACCCTTCACGGGTGAAGTGTGCAAACTTGGTTATGCCATAGTCATATCTGTTCTGGGTGCTAAAAATCTCCATGGAGGTTGAATTGCATAATATCTCCATGTGAACAAGTTACCCCATATGTCTTCTCACCTTGATTCAGGGAGAGCCCAAAGTAGCAGGGAGTTGACCATACCCTTTTTAGGTGCCTCTCAGTCATTTTCTGCATTCGGTCGAATCTTGATGTTAAACCTTTTCTCAGCTACAACAACATACTAGCAAGTTTTTCATCATTGGTTGTCATTTCCTCTCAAGTGTGCAAGGTCGAGTGTACGAGGTGTACAATTGGGAACCAATAGGCTTCTTACTGGATGAGCCTTGTGTGAATCCATTATATTAGCAATGTTTGAAGTCATGCCTTGTCTTTCCACAAATAAGACAAACCTTCTGTGAATGAGATTTGTTTCCATGTTGATGTTGATTGTTTTGCTTAGGGTTCTATTTAGAAGCTTTCATGGGCTTCTTCCCTTTCTGAGAGGAGGCAAGTGCATGCTCTTCATCAAGTTCCTTTGCATTTTGCGTGGCTTCTCCCTATTTCAACATGTTAACCAACAAGACAAAGGTTAATTTCTGACCTGTGACATTCATTGTGGTCACAAAAATTTTATATGCGGGGGGCAGAGCTCTTAGAACAATAGGGACCAAAGAGTCATCATTCACTGTTTCACCCAATGCTTCAAACAAAGCCCACATAGTTGCAACTCTATGAAGAAAAGCCTCCACTTTTCCTTGGATTTCAAATTTAGACTATGGAGTTGGCTTTGCAGATGAAGATTCTGATTTTGATTATATGCCTTGAAAATTGTTTGAAGCTTATCCCAAGCATCCTGTGCTGTAGCAGCATTATGGATATGAGGTTGTACCGCATCTGAGACTCCAAACATGATTATGAGCTTAGCCCTCTGATTGGTCGTCATATTTTTGCTACTGATCAGTGTCAGTAGCATGTTAGGTCCATGTGCCATCAACAACTGTTTATATGTCCTCAAACTCCAAGTGAGTTTTAACCTTAGTTTTCCACATTGCATAATTGTCACCTCAAAGACGCTGAGCGTTTGATAAAACAAAATGTGATCCATTTTTGGCCATGTATGCAAATCTGATCAAACTATATAAGGAAGATGGACTAGTGCCATATAAATCTAAAAGGTTCCCCTTTTTATATGCTGTCAACTGATATATCAGACCTCTCTATATGTGCACCTTCCTATATATCCATCGGTACTAGAAGAGCTTGTCCTTTTGATATACCTATCGGTACATGAAAGCGACTTTAACACACGTGAGAGCAGAATGGTACTGGGTACCTAGACAATACATGAAAGAGATTCGTTCTGTCACTAACACCTACTTAAAATGAATTCTGCATACATAGACGTAACTTCCCTCTATACTTGAAAATTTCAACTATCAGGATTTATGTTTATCGATAGTGACAAATGGGTAATGAAGGGATGGTTTATGAATATTTTTGAACCTTATTTCTCTCCAACGATTTAAAGGGTTGATGCCCAAACATCGTCATTGCAACTATGTTAGGATATAAACACAATAGTTCAAAGTGTGACAACATTACCCGTAAACGTGAACCAAAGGCATCATTAAAAAATAACACTGTGAATGAGATTTTTACAATATCATTTTTTTTACACTAATTTGATTGGTCAAAAATAAGACTTTTACAAATGCTTTCAATTTGCAATTTTCAATTATATAAAATGGAAAATAAAATTTCGTAAGGAAAAACAATTAATACTATTCCTCAAATGTTCTTTTCTCGTTTTGTCTTTTTCTGGTTTTGTCTTTTACCAAAAATACAAAATTATTTAAAAAAGAGCTTTTGGTGACTTGAACTCTAGACCTCTTATGGCTAGATTTTAACAAAAGAAACATCTACCAGTTCTCCTATGTATTATTTCAAGTTTATAAAGGACAAAACTAAAATATAAACTATAAAAATCACACCTTATAAAGCATAATCCACCGTGGGTGTGCTTAGTTGGCAGAGGAAACCATATTAAATGCCTCTTATTGCTCCACTTAGCAAGGTTTGAATAGATGCCAACTTAGAAACACCCAAACAAATGTATGACAATATTCCCACGTGTACGACAACTTGTGGGATGAGAGAGCATACAATAAAGAACAATGTCCAGCCAATAATTTTGTCCAATGTAATGCTTTAGATACAAGTACACGCTGAAGAGGTGGCCCTAGAGGTGGAGCACTTTAGAACTCTTATTGGTCACTGGGCTAACGCCTCTTTCACTATTAGTAGGGTTTCCCCAGATGCACCTCCTCAATACCTCCTAGGAAGGGAATAAGGACAACGCAACCATGGTAGACACTGATGCAAATCATGAAGCCGTTCTGCATTCTCCACTCCTCCATGTTGACAATTCTCACCTTTAGGAGGTCATGGAGGATGTTCCTCTCCATACACTGAATCTATATACTTTGGATTTGTGCCTCCAGGTGGAGATGCTCAAGGGAAGTTTTCGAGATTGGCACTGGCCATATTTCCCTTGCACTGTCAAATTAAAGACATTGAGAAAGAAAAGAGAGTAAGATGGTTGGGAACTCATATATGATGAGCCACACCTCCATTACAGAAAATGGGGAGATAAGTCTTACAGTTTGTGACCTCTTCCTCCTTCTATAGGGTTGGTGGCCACTATGGCCTAGGGTCTTGTTCTTTTTATAATCTCTATTGATGATGTCATTATGATGTGATTTTGTATTTTTTTTGTTTGGTTGTGGGTGCTAACTTGTTTCTCCTATATGGTTTCCCAATTTGTGTTGTGATTTTGCGCAGGGTATCCTTTCATACCACATGCTTTTTGATCGAGTATGTATTATGTTTATTTATTTATTTATAGAATATAATACATGCTTCAATAAATAAAAAAAAGATCTCCACTCTAAATTCATATTAGCTGATCCACCAGGGTCTTGATGAAGGATTGACCAAAAAAAATGATAGACCATGATGCATATACAAATTAACAAAGTTTGAACCATAAGGCTTGACCTTGAATGAAGCATAAAGCATGAAGCAAAGCTTATGAAAATGTTTACATAAAGGGAGAGACAACACAAAGGCAGGGTTATAAAGCATCCCCAAGCTTTGTGCAAGACAACACAAAATAAAAAAGAATATGATACAAGATTGGTGTCAACAGTGAAATGAGGTTGTTAATGAACAACTATCTCATTTACCAAGAGATGCAAACTTTAAAAAGTTAGGTATTTTACTTTCTACAAGTTGGTGACCATGAAAATGTCTTTATAGGATGGCGTGACAACAAAGAAGATAACTATGCAACCTTAGTTCTTTACAAAATGGTGTCGCAGGAAAGATGTTAGCTATGAAACCTTAAGTCATATTATTATGTTAACTCAATGATGTGTGGAATGCCTTTTAAATGCAATGCATAGTAGCTCCCCTTCTTTATAATAGGTGGTCAATGTGTCTTGACTATTCAAGGATAGGTGACTTCACATCTATAAATAGAGGTGGGTTGTAGTGTAATCAAAGAGGGATTCATGCAAGCTTTATTATAGGTTTTTTAAAAATAACAATTATTTCAAATAATGAAAACAAACTTAGGGTTTTGTGTAATGACAAAAGTTCTTTGAGGATATTTTGTTAACTTTTGATTGAGCATTGATTTGCATGAATGCAAATATTATATTTTGATAAGAAAGGTATGTGTCTTGATTGGTAAAGAGAAGATTTCCATCATGATAAGAGGAGAAACAATTTACCATTGCAAATTCATATTAAAAAAAAAATGACTTGAATTCGGAAAATTCTATTTCTATTTTTAATGTAACACTTGATTTTTAGGGGTGTGAATATGTTTTAGTAATAATTTAGTATTTTTCTTGTTAGTGTGTCATATTCACACTTTATGTGAAGTCTAATTTATGTAGTTTTGTTATCAAGTTGAGATTTATTATGTGCACAACATTGTTAAATGCACAATTAATGTGGTAGTTGTCCTCACGTATGAAGGGTTAGTTGTAACCTAGGGAATGCTTCCACCTTTCACATCATCAATAAACATCTCCCCATTCACCTCTTGCTTTTTCTATATAAGAAACCTTTGTGTCCTTGTTGGATAAGTAAAACACAAGTTTTGAAGTATAATGCAGCTAGTGAGATGGTAGAGATGTAGTCTTTTAGGAGAACCAAGGATCTCTCCTTGATCCTTGGTATTATTGTTGTGCAACATTTTGTTTGCATACTTCTCCTTTGTACATCCCTTTGTTCGGATTAATACATTTCTATTTTGTTGGTGGAATCTCTCATTTGAATACTCGTTAGTGAGTGGTGTCTTTACATTCTAAGTTTCCTGGGACCTCCCTTTCACTTAGTTTGGTTTACATTCATTTATTTTGGAGAGATTTTAGTTTTTGAAGAGCTAGCACAGAGGCATTTCTAGTATTTTTTTTTCATTTTTATGCAAAAACATGGAGTATAGTTATGTTTAAAGGATTCTATTTTTGGAGAGCTTTCCAAAAGTCCTCATTTGCATGATTTGGACTTATGGTGCCCTCATGGTGTGTGTTGAAGTTGTAGTAGAGAGCGTGATAGAGTAGCAAAGTGTCCAAGGAACTATTTGGGCAACGTCTCCCAGATATGCCATTGCCACCAATATGCCCCCTACACCATCATTTTTGTTTCCCGATCTGTCACCAACCCCTTTGTGCCCTTGGTCACATGCTACTAGCCGCCATTTGACCATTGCTCCACCTGCCAACCCCCATAGATTGCCTTCATTGACTGCAACATGCAACCATAGGGCTAATCGCTAATGACTAACTATTACCAGTCAACGCTAGCCCTTGTTTTATGACATGACTACCTACTTGGAATATTTAGCTCCTTATCATTGGGATTCCTATGAAAAGTACTTTTCTTTTGGGGCTCAACTTGTGATATGTGAAGCTTGGGAGGATGATTTTTTTTCACTTTTCTTATTTTTTTGAGATCTACATATTAGTGAGGTTAATTTTGCATTTTGATAATTTATTTTTTAGAATTTGCATTTTCTTGTTTGTTTTTATGGTTGGTTCTTATTTTTGTTCTTCTAGAGGTCATAACTTTTGACTGGTAATTTGGATTTGCATTTTTTTTGAAAGTATGTGTTTTTTCATGTTTTTCATCATTGTAATATCTTTTTATTTTGATTTTGTCTTATATTTTTAGTTTTTTTAAGCTTAGTGGTTTATTTGTAATTTGTGAATCATATTGTTTTGCATTGTGAGGCATACTTCATCTTCAAAGGGGATCACTCTTTTGTGCTTGATATAAATTTTAGATGGGTTTATCATATTAATATTATACTCACACTAATTTATAACGTGCCACTGGAGGTTTTCTATTTTAGCCTTGTCTTCCTTCATGTGTGAATGTGCTTTGTTGCACTCTCTTTTCTCATATCAGTTGTTGGGTACTTCAAGTGACATATTGGGCACTCTCACTTGAAGATTTCATAAGTTTTTTTCACACACCTACCACATTGACACATTTTTAAGGTTTTGGATCTTGATAACAAATCTGTCTTCACTCTGTAGTCAATATTATGAGGGTGGTGGTGTTGTTTTACCCTAATTTGAATTAATAAAGTTAAGACTAACACTAATAAGATAAAACATTGTAATATAATTTAGATATTAATATGTCATTAAAGCATACATCTGAATATAAAAGATTGAAATTGATTGATTAGATTTGATAAGTGGTTATATTGTAAATATAGTAAGTACAATAAAGGGATAAGTACTTAGCTTTTTTGGATGACTATTTGACTGTGACTTTATTTTGGAAGTGAAAAATCAAAATAAAATAGTGATGTGGTTTGTTCGATTCTAGAACTGATTCTATGTTTGCATAGGGTTTATTCTTCCCATCTTGATCAATATCACCAGTCGATATAGACTCAAGTGAAAATCCAGGATTGTGACTGTACAATCAACTGCCCCTATCATTGTACACTGTATTTGTAATTTTGAACCTTGATGATGCACATAGATTTAAAAATAAGTCTCCTTTGCTTTGAAACCCTAGGCGTGCTTGTGAGGGATAGAAACTTGTAAAAACCAACAAAAAATAATACATTGAGCTAACCCCAATCACATCCATTTGATGATTGATCATTGCCTATGTATTTGATACTTTGAGGCAAGAAGTCAATCCGCATGTAGTTCCCCAATCTAGTGTGATTGTGCAACTATGTTCACTTGTTATATGTATATAATTAAATATTCAAATTTGATACTTGAAAATGCTTGCTTTGACTTGGCCTTAATGTGCTTTAGACTTGGCTTGTGATTGATCCTAATGATTGGTTTGTAATTTGGGAAGAATAGAGTAGATTTGCTCTATGTGCAATAGTGTATAAATGTGTTCCATATAAGTGTCAAGTCACTTTTGAATGAGGCTTTGATTTGTTTATATATGAGTTCAATTGGATAATTTCTCATGTGACTGACACGCTAGGCAAATAACTGACCCTAAAGAAATGTTCAATTTTGAAATATAATCATTGTTGGGAGAGGGTCAATTGATAATATTGATCGAAACTAGCATAACCAATCTATGTACATGTGGATTGAACTACGAGTCTAGAGATGTTTGTTCAAGATATTTAGTAGGTTTGAAACAAACAATGAGGTTCTTGTAGGTGTATAAGAGTAGGAAAAAAATGTTAACTCATAAGATACATGCAAGTGTGAAAGAATGATGGATTAAGACCTTGTTTATGCGCTCAATTTATACATGGTAAATGTGTGTCAAGTTTGTCATTGTCATGTATCAAATACCATATTTTAGTATTTACATATGCCCCTATTCTAGTAATGAAATTTTTAGATTAAAATGATAAAATGTATCAAAGTGTGTACAACACACTTCGTCTTTGATATGAAGCTCCAATTGTGTAGGTCACTTAATAACAAAACTTGTAATCATGTATAATAATACCCATAGATTGAATATTTTAAGTTAATTTTAAAAAAAAAAAAAAAAAAAATTGAAAGAATAAGGTTAAGAGTACCCCTGTGTGTTGGTGAAAACCATGTTTCCCTTGCAATCTGTTAGAGGTAATGTTTTTTTGCTGAATTATTGGATAAACTTGTGCTTCCTTGCTGAGGCACATGGAGAATTGGGGTGATTATGCCTTAAATTTTTTTAACTATGCAAGGTCTTGGGTTGGGAAGCCAACATGCCCCAATCCTCATGAAGGTGGGAAAAAATATGGAATGTACTAACCCAAATAATTACATAGATAAAGATAACCATCAGGTTATGTTCACTCAAAGAAACTAAATCAACCACTGCACATGGCTTCTAAATTCAATTGTATTATTTCACTCAAGTTTGCTCCATGTGATCACAAATTCATGATCAAAAGGGATTGAATAATGTTCATGCCTGCATCATGAATGTAGGGTTATAATTTTGCTCAAGTTCATTCGATGTAGAATAAAATGTATGATTGAAAGAGAATGAACAATGTCCATGCCCTCATAATGACCTTAGATCTGATAAGTGTGAATTGGAATCACAATCATTTTTTATTCAACTGTAAATTGTGTTGTGTATGTGTGCATGAACCAATATCATGCTTCTTGAGTCTGAAAGTGTGTATATGTACATGAACAAGTATCATGCCAAATAAATGTATCAATTGATATCAAATGCTATACATGGATTTCATGAATTTTAAAACCTATATCTTTAATGTGTGTACATGGAAACTTGTAATTCCTATTCCTGTAATCTAGTTGCATACGCACCCAAGTGTGTATTAATCTATGCTCAAATGTCTCTAAATTGAGTACATGTGCATGACATATGCCCTCTGTAATCTATATCAATGTGTCAATATATGTCACATATTTGAACCATCTGATATTTGAAATATTTTGAATATATGAAATATGCACTCTAAAATATTTTTTTCCCATGAGGGCTTATGTCTCTATGACAAACCCACTATATTGTCTTATTTTTAGGATGAGGGGTGTATAATGTAAGTCACTCATCTCAAAATAAAAGTTAACTATATCATGTCATGTATAAATAAAACATCATGTATAGTCATATGGACATACGGAGAATATATCATCATAATAACATATGCCAATCAAGGCATGCGACATATGGAATGCATGTCATATAAGTGTCATGTATAGATAGGTGTATTAATGAATCACATAATATAATGGTCTATACATAAAACTATATACTAAAAGTTTCCGATATAAATCATGGTACCACTCAATGTCAGTAAGGTCAATAAACACAACAAGTTTAGGTGTTAATATCACACATAAGGCCAAGGGCCGTATATAAGGGACATAAAGATGTGGCAATAAACAAGGCTAAGGGCCACACATAAGGGGACATAAAAATGTTGTAAATAGGATACATCAAAGATGTATCAAATAAGGCCAAGAACCATACTCAAGGGACATAATGATGTCACAAACAAGGCCAAATTACCACACACAATAAACATGCATCAAGTAGCATATCATGTAACAAAGTAAAACATCAATGAAAATATAGAACAAAGGAATTAGTCTACACCATCTGTATATATCAATGTCACATTATAGTATAATATCATATTCATGTATCGCTATGTAAGATATGAATAACTAGAAAGACATGTAAGTAATATATGTAGCTCAACATGGTAGGTGGTCATAGAAGGATATAATTTGTAATAGTAAAACTCATGGAATAAGATGCCCCCAGTATTGATATGGCCACTAGGTAGAGGAAAGTATAACATCTGTATGTCTATGCATAATGTCTATGTTTTGCATAACACTCATATATTGTGAAACATGTGTGTGAAAAGTATATGCCATTTCCCAGACGTATGATAAATAACATATGTAAATAATGTAATCTAGTAATATGATGTGCTTAGGTCCATATTTTAGTTTTTTTGAATTTTTTGAATGTTTTTTTATTTTTTATTTTTATTTTTGAATATGCAAGGCCAAATGGTAATGGTTTTGAAAATAGAAGAAAGGGAGGGGTCCAAACAATCTACAACATGTGTAAAAACACAGTGTGCACTAGATGTGATAACATGGCAATGTGAAAGAAGTGAAAGAAAACAATATTCTCCCACTGTATATGTGAATCATAACAATATATGTCAATAGTGTATGTGGAGATGAAGATCTACATACCCTTAGTGGGAAAGAATCGATGTGTGCTCATGTGATATGTAGATATATGTATATGATCATGTAAGCTCAATAGAGGCCACAAAGGATGTATACTTAATCAATATGTAAGAGCGAGAAAATAGGATGCTATAAAGGATGTGAACTAGAATCACTATAGGATAAGTATCACAAATGTCTGAATCAACATAACAATCAAGAGAGAAGGGCCAAGTGAAAACAAAACCAATGGTTAAAAGAATGATCAATGTAATACCATATCTAAAAATGCATGCCAAAATAGAATAATAGAGTTGATGAGCAATCTGAGAGGCTATGTACAATAGATTATGTGTGGTGAACTAATCCATAGAATCATGCCAACCACTTGCAAATGAGAAATGTGTATAGTATGGATCCTTTTGAGTAACTAAATTTTGATGTTGTAACTATGATATTGCACTATTAGGAACACTTGCGTTGCCATGATTTACACTAGCTTCAATATCTTTCATAGAATATGCATAAGCAACTGTACTATGTAATTGAATTTGTTTATTGATTGTATCATCCTTTATTTCATGAGTAGCAATTGAATAAGTAGCTTCAATCTCATTTTTTGGGTCTAAATATTTTCTCTCTTTTGAAATGGAATTAGCCTTATCTTCATGATTAAATGTAATGCAACCTTTATTTTTATCAATCATTGCCCCTATTTATTTTAACCATGGTCCTTAAACTACAACTTTGTATGCACATATATTAAAAATAATATTGAATGTAAGATGACACACTTTTGAAGAAAACATTACTGCCAACTCAATTGATCCCACAAAAATTACAGAGGTAATAGTTTGATCTATGTTGAAGGTAGTATCCAAGAGATATAATAAAGATGTAGTACAAAAATTATTTTCTTGATGTCTATAATTTTGAGATTGTACATTTATTTCCATCTATATGAGCGGTGATAGTGAAATTTTCTTGAGATGAGGAACGTTTTGTAGTCTCATTTGAAACCGTACATGTGACTATAGCCTTTTCATGATATTGAATTTTATTCATGATAAAGCCTTTCTAAGGATGTTTTCTTGCTTATTTTGAGTTTGTTTTTATAAATTATCTTCTAGTAACTTATCTCAATGCAAATTCTCTTGATGTACATTTTATTGTTATGTTTTTTCCCTTTTTAACCTTTGCTTGTCTAACTATTCCTTTTCAGATTTTGCCTTGTGTAACTATTCCTTTTGTTCTTTTTGCACTTGTTCCTTAGTATATGTGATCATGGTTTGAGTAGTTTGCTTGATTGTAGAAGTTGTTCTTAAATTAGGGGGTGGTTCATGGATGTATCTAGTATATGTTCATCACTATAAATGATACTTCGTATTTTGCTCTTCAAGACCTAATAATTATGTGTATGGTGTCCATGTATTCTATGATATGCACAATATCATTTTTATTTCTTTAGGGAATGCATAGGAGGTAATGTGATCATCTTGTTCTAAAATATTTCTCTTATAATCTCACTTGAACTCTTTTTATCTTTACATACAATTTTTGAATCACTAGTTGTAGTTGTATCATGTGTTGGCTTCCATTCTTGAGATGACGTCTTCTGAGACATAAAATATTTAAATAGATATGTAGCTATATGATTGAAACTTGCATGCTTTGGATTATTTGTATATGTGATCTTATTTTCAAGTGATGTGATCCTTAAATTGAAATATTGATTTTGATTTTGTAACTTCTCTATGGACATTCTCATAGTGACTATTTGATCTTGAAAGGCTTTACAATCACAAGCCTTAGGTACATCTAGTTGAATATGCATACAAAGGCTATCAAAAGGGTTTATGGGAAGTGGTTGGGGATGAGGAGGAACATTTAGATGACCTCTATTTTTTACTAAATATGGGGTCACCTTAATTCTTGGGACACTAACAACATGGACCTCCTTCGAGGAAAAATAGTTATCAACACCTTTAAGAGAGGTGAAAGGAAGAATAAAATAATCCATAGTAGGTGAGTGGCTAGGTGTTTATAATTGGTTCTCTATTTTAGCTTAATTAGGCATTACAAAATCTAATGGGATATTGGCAGGGCATAATTTGAATTAGTAAAGAAACATGGAAATAATAAAGAAACAAAAAATCCCAGACAATCATAAAGAATTTTTGGAATAAAAAATAAGTTTTTATGTAAAAATTAGTAGATAGACCAAACCCAAAAATAAATTTGAAAATAGGTACAATGTTTATCCTCTAGGTCAAATTTACTAAGAATAGTAAATTACAAATTCCAAAAAAAATTGTACTATATTTTAGCGAAAAATAGGTTTTCTATCAACTCAATATGTCTATAATTTTTTTTTGACCATTTCAAAAATAGAGTCATTTTGATCAAAATATAAATTGATAAAGGAGTAAACCTAATGGATAAACCCTTATGGAAGGCTTGGGTCGATGGTGAAAATATAAAATCAAATTTAAATCCATAAGACAAAAAACATGAAAAATATGTTTTGTGTATGAAAATTAGAACTGAAGTTTGAAGCCCTAAGACAAAAAAACTAAAACTTTGGAAGGATGGTTCAATATGTGTACATATTCACCCATATGTTTTACCCTAATTTGGATTAAGGCAATCAAGACTAACCCTGTAGGATAAAATAATGTAATGTAATTCAAATATTAAGATATGGCATTAAAGCATACATATAAATGTAAAAATTAACACTGATTAATTAGATTTGACAAGTGGCATATACTACATATAATGAGTACAACAAAGGGATAAGAATTTAATATTTTAAGGAGATTGTCTGTTTGTGATTATATTATAGAAGTGAAAATCAGGATAAAGCAATCTTGTGGTTTTTTTTTTATAAGTCATTTTTTGTCTACATAGGGTCAGTTCAACCAATATGGGGAAATATCATCAGTCGAAACTGAATTATGCTATTTGGTACTTACCTATATGGAAATATGAGTATGTGACCATACAATAACCCATGCCCATCATTGTATTCTTTGTATTTATGACCCCAAACTTTGATGATGTTTTCAACTCCAAAAATTAGTCTCCTTTACCTTGAAACCCTAGGCATGCTTGTGAGGAGAATAAACTTACAAAAAAATGAGAAAGTGTAATGGTTTGAGCTGACCCTAATCACCTTCATTTGATGATTGATCACTACCTACGTATCTGATACTTTGACAAAGGTATCAGAGTTATGAAAACTCTCAATTAGCATGATCTCTCCAATAATGCATTACCACAATGAGGAAACCATCACACATAAAACTCATGCACAAATATGTATTTTTCTATTGTATGTCTTCCAAATTATAATTACAATAGGGATTACCATATAAATAGTGTGGTGAATGGGTTAGGAAAACACAGGTAAATGTTCCAAACCATGTGGAGTAGCACCTCTGAATATCTAATCCTATGTGCACACAACTATCTCCCTAATTCAAGATTACCTCACTAGTGAGTGTGACCAAGGATCAAACCAAGATGGTTAGGAAATATTCTAAACCACCAGCTAGTGTGAACACAAACACTCCAACACCCTCCCTTAGGCATAGAATGGGGAGTGAGAAAAAATGGAGTAAAAAGACTAATGGGTCCTAACAATTAGGCCTGATCAGGTACCCATATACAAATGCACATTTAAATACTAAGTGTCTCTATGGTAAATAATTTATATTAATATAATACATGGATGTTGAGTCATTATAACCCCCAATTCAAATAGTAACTCGTAATCTATATAAGGTTCACTCAGTAAAAAACACTGATCAAGAAACTAGGAAAAATGACTTGTCCTAGGTAAAATAAATCATTGTAAGGTACCAAAAAAATTACAAAACCACAATGAAAAATGGAGATAAAACTTATGATTCAAGGCATCCTAAGAAGCATGAATCAAAGACTCAACATAATGTTAAATTAGGTGCACTCTATGGATAGAAACTCATCAAACACAAGTGCATTGCCTACAATTTAAAAATATGATATACCAAGGACTAAGAAGGAGTAAGACACCTAAAATAATATGTGCACTCGCCCCACCCCGCCCCTCGCCCCCTCTCCCCCTAGGTGTAGTGACTCAAAATATTTGTATGAGTAGAAAAATCCCACTTTTGAACATTGAAAATTGACACTAGGCTTCACTAGACTAACTACTCTTTAGAAGGACAACAAGCTCCACCATAAATGTGAAGGAGACTAATGACATATAGATAAAAAATATCTAAATAATATGTCCTTGGTGATGATAGGATAGTCATGCAATTAAAAAATAAATTACTCATCATGGAACACACACGTAGGGAGGAAAAAAATCTATGACTCTCAAAGTGACTACAAAAATGGTCCAATCCTTCAAAAAATATCACCAAGTGATGCAAGAAAGTAAAAAATGTTGTCAAAGATAATATTTATGAAATGAGAGATGCATGATCCAAAAAACACATCTGCCTCATAAGGAGATCAAATAATTAAGGAGAATCAAAAGGAAGGAGAATCAATATGCAGTTAAAGAATCTTAATGGTGGAGGAATCTCTTCTATCAAGTACTCTCAAAGAATGATATCAATGTTACCAATAATGATCATAAATCCACCCAAAATTAATACAAATGGAGGATGAAGATGCCTAGATATGAGTGGGTGAAAATTTCACAACTAGAGAATGTGAAAAAACATCTGAATGTGTGTTAGGTTGATCATGTTTGATAACTATAATCTCAAGTTTATTAGGTCTGAGTGAAAGTGAAATGGTCCTCATATGCAGTTCAATATACTCAATAAGAGTAGAGATAATAAATGAGGGATCTCTATCATCAAATGATCCCATCAAATATGAAACACCTATTAAATAACTAATGCCATGCTGAGCAATCCACTTAACAGGCTAGACAGGGGTAGTAATGCCCTGTAGATTCTTACTAATGCCCATAAGTCTAGTAGTGTGACCAATGAAATGAAGTATGAAAGAGATAAAAGTAGTGGTATGCTTCTAAAAATAATTAGGCATGTATGTAGGTGGAAATTTAGTGGGATAATAATATTGTGAAATAATAGTAGGCCATAATCAAAAATAAAAACAATATGAGCAATAAGTACAATGGGTTGCTCAGGATTTGGTAGATCACATTGTAAAATCACATCAAGTGGATGCATGCCAGAGTTAAGATTACATGATGGACTAGAAAGATGGACATGAATGTCCAACATAACATGGTGATGTTGCATGGTAGAAATTTGGTTATGTAGGGATTGAATAAGGGAACTCTCGATATGAAAGAGGGAGTATAGAAAGAAATTTTGCTTCACTAATTCCCTGTTCACTTTATGTAGTGCTATAAATGAGGCCTTTATATAAGGCACAATAGGTGAAACAATCAAAATATCATAATGTGCACCAGTAATAGGTAGAGGAGGTGAAAATACCTCATCCAAGTGACCACTAATAAACAAATTTATAACAAGAGTAGTAGGAAGAGGTGGTGTAAGTGCCTCAAAAATATCAATCACAAGAGATGGTGGAGATGTCTCATCCTCAAGAAGCATGTCCTCATAAAAAATGGAAAGAGGAAAAGAACTAATAATACGAGGAGGAGATGTTAAAGGTTCCTTATGAATATCACTATCAAGAATCACATTCTCTTAAATAGGATAATATGATGGAGGAACATAAAAAATGTCACAAAATAAAATCCTTGCTTAGAGAGGGAGGAGAATAAAGAAGAAAAATTGGAGGTGAAGTGACTCCCCAAATAATGTTGTAATATTATCCCCAGCTTTGTTAGGTGATGTGGAATGCACAATGTGATAGTGTAAATTGTCTAAAACATTGAGGTGAATGAAACAATCCACACAATATCGTTCTCATCTATAAAGTTTGGAAAGTCACCAAAAACAACTTTCCACAAGCCTTTCATCTATAAATGCATATGCATTTTCATCTTCCATGTTTTTTAGTTTGAGGTGTTGAAGGGTTTGAAGAAGGATGTCTCCATTATTGAAAAAATAAGTCAATAAGGATAAGTAAGACCTACTAAATAAAATAAAAAATCATTGGATACAAAGGATGACAAGGAACAAAACACTGAACACAAGTGTGCCTAATGACAAATATATTATTGTCTCTCCAAACAAATGGGGTAAAAAATCATAAGTTACAGCCCCAAAATTGACAACAATGGCAAAAATATGGACATCAGTGTCTATTGAAAAATGTCTCTATGATAATGAAACAAAATTAAAATTCAAACTCAAATGTTAGACATTGGGCTCTACCAAAAATGTGTTAATATAAAAATCTCAATAAAATAAATAAAGTGTTTTTATGAGGGGATCTAATTGCATGTCAGATTAGACATCACCCACCAGTCTTGGAAACTAGGAAGGAAGCACATTGGAAGAACTAAATAAGGGGATGAGAGGGGGTCTCAGGGTGAAATCCCATAGCATTGTCAAGGGGTAGTGCCCCTTGTGGGGTTTAGAGCTAGCACAAATTAGAGGTGGTGTGGCCTTTGAATTGGCTAGAAAATAACCCTTCACAAGGAAAAATTGCCTCTTGCTTTACAATCAATTTTGCCAAATTTTTATAAAAAGAATGCCCTCTTATAATGAAGATTACCCCCTTTAATAGAAAAAATCTGTGTCCTTTACATTAAACACCACTTTTTTTATAAATAAATCCCCTCTTATATCATAAAATCTTCCCCTTTTATAAAAAAAACCCTTTAAAGGAAATTTGAGTAAAATAAATACACTTGGGTTCGACCACTTGACCACTTGATCACTTGGATTATAAATCAAGAAATATTTCAAATCAAATATAGTATTTTATGACAAGGAAATATAATAATATTTTTTTAATATTAAAAGATAAATCCACTTATCATATTTAGTACTTTTAAAAAATTTCCCAATAAATAACTATTGGTAACCTTGGTCCCTAAAACATTTGCACACTTGGAAGGGTGTATTTTTTGAAAAAACCAATTGAGTATGAGCTCCTTACAAGAATATCATGATGATTAGATGAGTTCATGGTTAGTTATGCATGAGCTATCAAGATTCCTTATATTCTTACTCATCGAATGAGTCTTATAATCATTGTTAGAGGCTTTGTATGTGTTGGGCCTATTAGAGGACTCCTCAATAAAAAAAATATGTCTTAAATCCTGTTTCAAGTCCTTATTAACCGTGATAGTACTAAAAAAATGTTGCTCTCGGGTTTGTGTCTAGGTGTTTTTTGCCTAGGGTTTTATGAACCATAAAAGCCTCATATCTTTTGTTTTACCAACTAAAATATTTTGAAATTGGAAAGGGAGTTAGGAGAGATCATTTTTTAGGTGTGTGAGGTGGTTTTAGGTTGTTAGGGTGATTAAAAAAAGAGTTATGTGAGTTACAGGGTCAATAGACTTGGGAAACATAATCAAACCCCTGCTAAGTCTGAGTTTTAGCCCATTCAAGAACTAGAAGGTGGTGCAAGGTTGAAGTAATGAGTGAGTTGGAATTATGTTGATGTAGAGAACCCAAATATTCATAAAAATATAAGTGAGATCATAGATATATAGAAAGGAAGGTTTGAGACAAAGATGTTTTCTTATTTGCATAAGAGAGTACTATATAATGAAGTGATCCTAGAAGTCCTTGAGCTAGAGGGAATCAAGAGCCCTATGCATGAAGGAGGAGTATTTTTTGTGAAGAAAAGAGTTGATTTATAAGACATATATCATATTTGGCATAGTCTTCAAGGCCTACTAAATATACCTCATGGTTGACAATAAATGGTTCAAGAAACTTTCATAAGAAGTTGCAGGTTTGAAATCAACTTACAGGGCCTCTTGTAAGTTTTAAAAAACCTTAATACAAGGTTATGGTTCATATCTTGACCCTATAAATGGGTTATAATACTACAAATATCTTAAATAACTCTATTACAGTAAAGGAAGGTTTCTTTAGGGCCTCTACAAGAAGATTGCAAACAAAAAATGTTGACCCTCTACCAAATCAAACATGAAATGCATTATGTACTAGACAATGAGAGTTTTAGAATTTTGGGGGAGATGTATCAATCCTCCCAAGTGAATGTAAATGTTTTAGATATATCCTTGTGAGAAATAAGGCAAAACTATAAAGTCTACGATGTTGAAGTGTAAAGTAAAGAAGTTTTCAGGCCTTGTAAGATGTCTTCACAGTTTCTGACTCATCTCAACGTGTGTGAAATATTATTATTATAAATCCTATAACTAAAAAACCTCCATGGAGTTTACAAACAAGTTATTAAAAGATTTTATGGATAACATATTAGGTCAAATTAAAGATAAATCTCTTTAGCTTACATACAAGCCAATGGTCTTGTGTGACATGTCATGACCATGTTGCAGGTGATCTTGAGGATGTCTAAGCTAACCTAAAATCTCATTATGAAGGCATAAGATTAAAAATATGGTAGATATGATTAACTGAGTTTTAAGGTCTCTTAGTGAGATGGAAAACCACTTATATGCCTAATTGGTAATTAGAGGATTTTAAGCATGGTCTTATACAATAAGAGGACAAAGTTAGCAAAGTTATGAATTTGTAGTAGGTTTTCAAGAACCTCTTGAATTTGGAAGGATCCTCAAAGACAAGAATAATATGATAAGTAAATATCAACTCAAGAAACTTGTCAAGAAAGAATAAGAATGTTGAGGACCTCCCACAGAATGGAGGAAACATTTAATGATCTCCATAGATTGCCAATATCATGATCTCAAGATGGGAGACCTACAACTTATTTTGAAAGACATATTTAACATTTTTCTCATAGGTATAGAACATTGTGATACATGAGGACAAGGAATCCAACAAGTTTTATGCAGGGTTAAAAAGAAGATAAGAGGAGAAATCAGAGTGTCAAACATGAAGATGTAGATTTCTCAAGCCCTCGAGGAGTCCTCATGAGGAACTAGAACACTACATCAGCTCTTCTACCTCTCTTAAAGACCACCACATAAGTTTCAATGTGATTTTTTAGTTTTATTATGCTCATATGGATTTTCAAACATGACCGAAGGTGGAGTTAAGGGTCATTAAGGACATGATGAAGATCTAAAGTGTTGGAAAATTGATCTCATAAACATGTAACTCCTCCATGAAGTGATCATCAAAGTAAGTCAACCCTCAAGAATAAATTGGTGTAGGATGCTTATTTATAAGTTAACCATGGACCATTATTTTACATGAAGGTTTAAGAGAGGGGTGAGTGAAAGCAATCAATGTAGGAGTTTCTCAAGTGGAGCCCTATAAGAGCATATTCACCATGATCAAGCACTCCAAATGACAAAAATAACAATAATGAATCCCTCTCCAATTTTATGCCCATATTACTTGAGAGACATCAAAGTGGAAAGTATGAAGGCATTAAAGAGAGCTTAATGATCCAATTTTCCACTTGTTTTTCTCTTGAATAGATTGAAGTTATCATGTAAAAACTGCACTTATGCATCCTATTAGTGCTTCTTCTCCTCTCTTGTCTTTTGTTCTTATAAAAAGGGTTGGAAATGCCTTTTTTTAATCCCTACTTTGGGTATGACAAGAATATTTTCATTTGGAGACCTGTAATGCTGGTTTAGGCCTTAAAGTATCAATAAAATATTAAATTTGCCTCTCTTTCCTTGATATCTCACTATGTACTTTAGAAGTTTAAGTACATTTTGTGGTTATTTATCTCTTTTGATTAGTTTGAGGTCAATTTTATATGTTCATTTGTCTCTTTTGTCTCATTTATAAGGAAATTTATAAGAATTGGAGGAACTTTTAAAATAAATCAACTCATGCAAAAGCTGAATATTTAAAAAATACTCTCTATATTTTATTTACTGAATATCTAATTTCATAATTCATAATCAATACATGAGATTACATATATATATATATATATATATATATATATATATATATATATATATATATATATATATATATATATATATATAAGAACCTTGTTCCTATATTATCTCCATTAATTTATCTCACCTATAAAACCTCTAGACCTATTTACGTGAGTTTTTTTAACAACCAAATCTCACACAAACAATATAATAACAAAATACTAATTGTAATATTGTTATATAACAATATTCCAATTAATTACTAATTAATAACAACTTAATACTTATTTACCTCTCGGTAAATCAACCACAATAGATACTAATTTACTATTTACTTTTTACAACTCTAAAATCTCCATGTAAACATTATCCATAACATTCATCCCCCTAATGTTGACATGGTAAAACATAACTCCAACTGTAATGTACTGCACATGCTTACCTCATAATCTAAATCAAAGAAAGGTGTGTAAACTTATAATTGGATGAATGTCTTACTATAAATGACCATAACTATGTGAAGGAATGCATCCTACATTTAATACATGAAAATAGTGCACTTGACATTCCATTGGCAGATCATCTTCATAAAGAAGGAAGGCAGTCAGAGGACCACTTCACCAATAAAATTTTATCTACCTTTTTTTACATTTGTGGTTTTTTGGATCGACCACCAACCCTTTCAAAATCTATGAGTGTTAAAATAAACTTAGAGGCACACTCTACAATGTTTTCTACTAGGAGTTAAAACATCAAGCTTTTGTTTACATCTTCTACAAACCAAACTAGAACTGAAAAAAAAACACACACTAAATGTCACATTTGATCTTGTAAGAAATCAAATTCTTACTTGTAGCCACTATGTATGATCATGCCACTCAATCTTACATAGTAAATAAGACTACCACTGCCACTGGTAGTGTTCCCTGACTTTAGCCACTTTGCCTCTAAATAGAAAATGGAACATTGTTCTATGTTCCCCTCCCATAATGTGAATATTTACAAAAATAAACATACCACACAACTTGAAAAGAAAATACACACCACAGAAATGTGCCATCAATACAAGTGAGTAGCCTCATCACTGATGACTGATGATATGTCACTGAAAGACCTCCTTCCTCCATGTAGCCTCCATTTTCTAGTATGAGATATTGCTTACTCAGGCGATATGTTGATGAGATGCTCCGATGGTTTTGACAGGTTCTTTATTGGTTGCTTCCATAGAAATTGGAACCCCCTCATTTTTTAGACATCGCATACAAGCAAAAATGTGTCTGTAAGGCAAACTTATTTTATTTGTATAATTTATGACAATGAATCTATACTATACCTAAGCCTAAATGACTTTGAATTTTGGCTCATTTTTAATTTTAACTTTTTTAGATAACATTTTAAAAATGACTCTTTTGACAAAAACATTACTCTTGACATTTTTATATTTTGGACCCAAATGATTTTGACAACTTTTTGATTTTAATAGACTCAAATAACATAAAAAAATAACTCAACAAATAATCATAAAAACCCACATCAATTTAAATTCTCTAAAGGCTCTAAATAGACAACTTATTAAAAAAAAACAAGTTTATAAAAACATAAACTAAAGCTTTAATAAAATCTTGAATCAACTCTAATATTAACACAACACTATAACTTAAGCCAACCAAAACATTTTTGAAAAGATAAACACTAAATGATACTTGGACTTTTACTAAACCAAATACCATGAAATTTCTTTGTAAATTCATTAAAAAATTTGTTAGAACTGTAAGCTTTATTGGAAGAATAACATGGGTCTTTTCACAAATATTAATCACTCCACAAATCAAGTACCATGAGGTCAATGCTAGCTAGATCGTAGATGGAGAGGAATTGGTAGCCAAGAATAGTAGCTTAGTCATGATGACATTACTAGAAATGAGACTTGTATGATGAATAGAATAGATCTTAAAACTATTTTCCTTTTCCTCCCTAAAATGATGATCAACCTCTTTAGCGCTTGTAATGGATATAGACTTGATGCACTATGAATGTGTTGGCGTGATGACATGAAGACCTCAAAACTACCATCATGAGATCTATCAGTACCTCTCT
This sequence comes from Torreya grandis, assembly GCA_037957365.1. Classification (NCBI taxonomy): domain Eukaryota; kingdom Viridiplantae; phylum Streptophyta; class Pinopsida; order Cupressales; family Taxaceae; genus Torreya; species Torreya grandis. The sequence goes on from JARHVA010001889.1 coordinate 1,406,975, forward strand.
TTAAACACATAACTACACATAATACACAGAGCTACAGACAAAGAGAAGAATGCAGATCTTTAGGATCACAAAAGGAGCTCAATGTAGATGCCAAGGGATTATGTTCAATTCAGAATTGAAAATGAATACTATGACAAGATTCAATAATTGATTGTTTTAAAATAAATTGATTAGCTTTGGCCTAATGTTTGGATACTATCATTTAAATGCTTCAAAGTTGAAACTCATGTTTTTACACCAAATTTATCTGTCAGGTGTTAGATGAATGCAGGTAGATACAATAGATTTATTTACACTTCCACACTAAAGAAATAATGCAAGATTCCACTATGAATCTTTTCTACTCTAGGTTACAGGCTTAGCTATGCCAAGATTTTTCGCTACTAGATCTAACACACTAAATATAAATATAAACCAAGTTAAATTAAACATAGAATGAATTATTTTTCATCTACAAGGGTAATGCAAATATGATAGCCAGATCTTCCCCTTGATATATTTAACATGCCATTGTCCCGCTCTGATACTAATGATAAGAATTGGAGGAACTTATACAATAAATTAACTCATGCAAAAACTAAATACACAAAAGCCGGATATTTAAAAAACACTATATATTTTATTTACTGAATATCTAATTTCATAATTCATAATCAATGCATGAGATTACATATATATAGGAACCTTGTTCCTATATTCTCTCCATTAATTTCTCTCATCTATAAAACCTACATACCTATTTATGTGAGTTTGTTTTAACAACCAAATCTCACACAAATAATATAATAGCAAAATATTAATCATAATATTGTTATATAATAATATTATGATTACTTAATAATTACTAACAACCTACTACTTATTTACCTCTCGATAAATCAACCATAGTAGATACTAATTTACTATTTACTTTGTACCACTCTATAAAATCTCCATGTAAACATTATCCATAACAAAATTTTTAGATAATATGCCCCCCATGCAAGCTTGTTCCTTCACCATACCTCTGATATAACATGTCTGTTAGAGTGTGCATCTAAAATCAGTCTTTTAAAGATTTTTCTTGTATTGCTTGAGTGAGTGGAGGGAATATTCAAACTTGGTGCATCACCTTATTTTCAAATTTTTAGCTTCTTTCTTCTCCCTTTTCATGATAAAAGTATAGTTGTAGATTAAATTAGGCTTTGTTAGTGAAGGTTATAGGGATGTAATATGATCTTAAATTAGGTGTACCATGATTTAAAAATGAGATGAAATTCTTCAAATATTTACTCTTGTTATAGGTTACCCACACCTAAGAGTATTTCCATTATGTCACTTGAAGCAGGTATCAGGACCTGGTATGGTGCACTTCAAGAAGACTACAATTTTTGACATGACCAATGGGAAAAATTCCATAGAGTCAAAAGGATTTAGTTGAGGATTTGGTGCTATCTTTAATAAGTTAAAATATATTGAAGACATTTCAAAGGCACCTAACTACTTCAACCAATACTGGTTTCAGATCAATCCTTGAATTTTATGCCAAAAGAGATAAGGTCTTTTTGAGTTTGTTGAGCTATATTTTACTCTTATAAGAAGAATAACTACAACATAATAATCTATTGAAAGAAGAGAGAGGTTATATACAACCTTCTCCAAGGGCCCAATCAACACCTTCATTTGGTAGACTTCCTAGGCTAAGAGGTAGGCTTAATCCAATTCATCGTATGGATGCTCAAATGAATTATCTCTTAGTTAAATTTGATAGAGGAAACCCATTGTATCTAAAATAATATGATGACATACCTATTTAAACCCTAAATAATATCCCATCCTTCATTGGTGAGAACTCCACAACACCTATTGTACACATCTAGGATGTTGTAAACTTTGTTCAATTCACCATGTCATCCAAAATAACATAGTTGTGAGGATTATAGATTCATCCTTTAAGGGAGGAGATATAAAATGGTACAAAGGTATATAAATAAGTACAATACATAATTAGGATAAGTTAGGAGAGAAATTGTACCAACAGTTTAAGGATAAGAGTGATCACCTCTCACTCATAGAGAAATTAACCACCATCAAGAGAGCCCCACGTGAGTATATGGTGGATTTAAATTTTAGATTTTAGAAAACATGGGATAGAATCCCACACTTGGTAAAACCTACCATTAAAAATAATTTATTATATTATTTGATGTCTTTAAATAGTGATATATCATTGATGATTCAATCCATTAGGGGTGTAAATCTTTTTGATGCCTATGATATTTCCATTATGGTTGAGAATTACCTCATACAAGCTATAAAAATTACCCCAAGGCCTCCTTTTACACTTTTTAAATAATTTTCACCCTATACATAACTTTTACAACCTATAATTCCACCTATTTAGCCTACTCTAGAACCTATCCTAGTAGCAAACATCTCACAAGTCACTCCTACTACCCCTCCTAATGAGCTACATGAGGTGAAATCATTATTGAAGAGATTTGGTGATGAGTTAATTGCTTTGAATAGGTATCAAGTTTATAATTTCAGGCCTTATTAACACTATAACCAACCATATTAACCTCATAGGTATCCATATCAAGACAATGTTCAAGCTCAAAGATAAGTTACCCATGCTAGGCCATATAATAGTCACAATCCTAATGCTACAAGCACCTCAAAGGAAATTTTACTTGTACAAAATAACTTGGTGTAGGAATATGAGTGGTGATTTCCTTTTAACAAACTACACAATCATACTATTTATGCAAACAGGGTACTCAACAAGGCTTTAATGGTGCAAAGTGTATCATCTTCACAAGGAAAACCAAGTGAATCAACTCCACAAGCTGAAAGGGGACATGAACCAACTCTAGTACAATGTGAGTCCACTTTTGTGAATTGGAAATAGGGTGAATTATATGGTATGAATTAAACTCAAAATATAAACGAAGGTGGAACCCATGTAGCACATAATACAAGGTTCAAAATAAGGGTAATTTAGGGAGATCCATCTTCCTCCATTGATCAAGTTGTAGCCTCACATACTATTGGAGAGTTATCAATGATGTCATGGTGATGTCATGAAGTTGTCAAGGTGAGTGGATGAAGTGCCTTGATATTCTAAGTGATAATGACAAAGTGTGCAATGTGCTTGTCCTAGTATGCTTGGTTGATCTTCAATTTTGACATGGTTTGAGATGATTAGGGATGAGTCTAAATTACTAATCATGTGTAAGGGGTCCTATCAGAAGTCAAGAATGATTTGAGTGCTTGTGTGTAGGATTGGATTTCATCTGGTTGATCATTATTTCCATCTAGACATTTTGGATCTAGGGGTATAAAATTTGAGTAAGCAGTTTGATGACATCACCATTACCACATGTGGATGAGTCAGGGGGAGTTGGTCATATGTTTATGATAAAATTTATGCCTAGTTTATATTCATTAAATTTATATTCATGTGATGAATCAAAACATAAGATATGAAAGTGCAAGGTTAGGCTCCCAAGTAGTTTGACAATGTTTTCCCATACTTAGCCAAATTTGCAATGTGGTAAGAAAAGTTGAGTAGGCATTTTAATGTCATTATATTTTGCACATGTGAAGGTGTTAGGAGAATATTATCATATGGGTTTGTTAAGTTTTTTAATTAGTTAATATGTGATAAATTTTAGGTCATGTGATGAAGCACATAAAAATATATGCATGTGCAAAGTTGGTCTTCTAGACAATTTTTGACATAGTTGGCTCTGTGGTATACAAATTTGAGTGAGTGGATTAATGGAATTATATCTCGTATGCATGAGTGTTATAAGAGTAGATTGATATATGGTTAGATTATACTATATAAATATATCATATTTTCCAAGTTTTAGATCATGCATCTTAGTGTAACAAAATTTATTAAGGTCTAAAGTTGGCCTTCCAAGCAGATTGCAATGGTCCCCATAGTCAAAATTATGAAGGGTAAAGACCAAGACCAAATTGAGATCCAATGGATCATGGGAATTCATATAGATCAAGACCTATGGTGCATGTTTATTTGAATGAGTAAAAGTGTTCGTTGGTTAACGAAGTTAAAGATCGAGCTCCTTACAAAAGGATCAACAAAGCGTGTTTGTTCCAAGGTGACACAAAGTAATGAGATGAGGACAAGTGTTTGAAGTTTAATGTTAGGAAAAGGTAAAGATCGATATTATTCCAAGGATTAATAGTGAGTAAGTGTTTGTAATTATTGAGATAAAATGTTCATATTAAATTCAAGAGGTTAAAGTGACAATTGTCTAGCATTGTTAAATCAAGGATAATCTCGAAGAGATTGACAAAGCGTGTGTGGTCAAATTGCAAGATTGCATGACATGAGGTCAACTGTTTAAAGATTAAAATTTGGGTAGTGGCACACTATGAGTTAAATTTTAAAAAATATCAATTATGGATATTTAATCTAAGCAAAAAAGACACGAGATGATAGCATGGTGTCCAAAGTTTAACTGTGACTATTTTAATTCAAATATTTGAATTTAACAAAGGAAATATCAGTGTTTAGTTTTTAGACCATATATTTTAATCTATGTAGAGTTTTATCATGGTGTAAAAATTGAATTTGTAGAGAACTCCAAGGTGAATATATAAATATATATTTGAAGATCTGAAATTGTGTCTAGTCAAATATATTGAGGTTCAAAGTTGGCTGTTTGTTCATGTATGTTCTGCAAGTAGCCCGAGAAGGGTATTTGAGCTCTGTTTATTGGTACCTCAATTTTTAAAGGTTAAATAGATATTGGAGTATATTTTATAGTCCATGTGGACCATATGTGTAAATTATTAAGGTTTGACCAATCATATGCGATATGAACAAAGGGTTAGAAATTGATTTTGTTTTTGTTCATAATGACTATGTGTACAAAGAAGTGTTTGAGCTAAATTAGGGGTTATCAAAAAGTGTAATATGATCATTGTTGAAACTTAAAGGGGACCTATAAATCATGTGGCATGGGTCCATGAGTTGGAAAATGTTCCTATGTTCTTAGTTTTCTTGATGAAGTGCTAAATGGGTGATTAGGTCTCCATGAGACCTATAAGAGCTATAAGGGCCTAATTGAAAGGTGTAGCTACTTAAGGGTGACACATGGGTTCTATGGCTGACTTATGTGGATGGTATTGAGATGTGTCTTGATGTGATATATTATTTAAGGGTTGAGTCATGATTATTTTCCAACCAAGATGATGATGATCATGAATGATTTATTTATATAGTGAAACTAAAGGTGATGGTTTCGAGACTTGAGTGAGATGTGAAAGAGGTGTGTATGTAAGAGTTATGGAGTGAAGGAGAGGGAGAGTGCCTAGTAAATGAGTTGATGAGTAGATCAGATTGAGGACTATGTCTATGACCTATGGGTCATGTTTTTGATGTCATAATAGTGCTCTTGTAGGTTGAAGATGTGCGAAGAGGTCGAGGGTGATCTAAAAGGATGTTTTGGATGCTTTGACTGTGTAGAGTTGAAGAGAGAAATTTTGTATCTCCATAAAATTGGTAGGAAATTAGTGCTATGGAGATGTTATGTTCATAGGTATTTTTATGTCTACTCAACATCTAGGGGTTATATCTTCCTTTGAGGTGAAGCCTGCTAAAAGGTCTAGTTATTATGGTTGCTCAGCTAGACAGGTGTTGCAACACCATGTGGGATTGTAGTCTCACTAAATAAGGGATGGTAGTTCCTTGATCAATTACATCTGGTCTAAATTGGTTTTTTTTATTATAGGATAATAGTCCAATCATAGGTTCTCATGGGTTTTCTCCCCAAAGAGGGTTTCCTACATATGTCATGTGTTATGTGCTTAATCTTGCATTGTTTCTCTTGTTCATTGCTTTGAATGATGTGTATGCTTCATGAATGCTTGTGATAATTGATTAAGAGTTTGAAAGGATTGAAATTGAAGTTGGATTATCTGAGCTCACTAATTCACCCCCCCTCTCAGTGATTACCTCTAACACATACTTCTCAAGAGGTAGCTAAGGAGAAGAAAAGTATTAAGCAAACCAAATTATAAGAAAAACCAACTATTCAAAAGGAGATTCACCCTCAAATTATCCAACACCAAAAGGAGGATGCTGATGTACCAAAATTGTAGTCAAAGGGAGATCAAATAACATAAAATATTATTGAGTAGATGAAGAAAACTAATCTCAATGTAACCATGTGGGAGGCTCTATCCATCGAATCTCAAATAGACTTATTGAAGGAAGCATTACGTCATCTTGGTCAAGAAAATAGGGAAAGTACAACAACTACCCCTAATAGTGTTTTGAAACCTAAAAAAGGATATAGTGGTCAAATTGGTAAACCCCCTCCGTTTACATCTTTCTTATCATTGGAAATAACTTTGTCCATAACTATATGATTGATTTAGTGGAAAAAAATCTATCATGCCTAAGAAAATATCTAATTCATTAGGTCTAGAGTATGCTCTTATCTCAAAGGGAGTGGTCCAATTGGATGGTTCAACTATTAGGATTGTGGGGATCATAAGAGGCCTAAGTCTAACTCTACATACTTATCTAAGTGTCTCTATTATCCAAGACATTTCATTCATTAACTTTCCTCCAAATTTTGATATATGTCTATAATGTGACTTCAATGCCAAGATGGGTGGATACTTATCTTCTGATTGGTATCACATGTTATTTTGGACAAGGTATGGTATTAGAGTTACCATCAAATTTGATCTAATTTCCAAAGACCACACTGAGCCTTATTTTTCAAACCTCATGAATGTGAATTGCACTATGTTTGATCAAGGTGAAGAAGTTGTTAGTCATGAAGCTACCACTCATATTGAATAGGTCCCTAATTTCTTTCTTGATGAGTGGGAAAGTGAAATCTATGGATTTGATTCATATGAGCACATTGAGGATACTATATTGGGCACATATGACATTTTTGAAGAGAATTCCATTTTGTAAAATATTGTGAAGGGACAAGAGAACCCTAAAGGCATGTGGATATTGTACTTTGATGGTTCAAAGAGTAGAAATAAGGTTGGTGCAAGTATTATATTAATCTCTCTTTAAGGGGAGAATTAATTCTTCTCATACAAGATATAATTTAGTTGCACCAATAATGTAAAAAATATGAGGCTCTCATTTAAGGTCTTCAAGTGGCTCAAAATAAAGGGATAAATTTATTCCATCTGATTGGGGATAGTGAGGTGATGGTGAATCAATTTAGAGACCAAAGTGCATCCAAAAACATATTGCTAAATGCCTATAAACATAGGGTATGGGACCTCATGGAAGGCTTTGTTGCCTTCAACATACAAGCTGTGCCAAGGAAGATGAATGTTGATGCATATAGACTTACCATGGTAGGATCAAAATATGACCTCCCTAATGATGTTATGAGAAATTCAGAGTAACTGGTCAAGCTGATTGTTAAACTTGTAGTCCCTAACAATAATGCTAGTTGGCAAGTATTTGAGAATGATGCATAAATCATAACTTTTATGTAAGATGAAGATGAGTTATTAACTAAAAATCAGAGAAAACTCCAAGATTAGTATGAGTTTAAAATCATCTAGTTGAAGGGAAATAAGTTGACTAAGGGGCTAGTCACCTTGGAAAGTATATTCAACTCAGATGACCAGCTCAAAGGAGAAAAGATGAACCTGAAGATCAAATATGAGAACTAAAACCTACTAACCATAGTTGATGATAAGTTTATAAATGTTGGTAAGATATGTCCCCAATCTGAAATTGATGATTTCATTGGTCTTTGTAACAAATATGAAGACATATTTGCTTGGAGCTAATAAGACTTGAGAGGATTTGAACCAAATTTGGCCTAATATACCATTAAACTTGATCTAAATTCCAAACATGTGAGACAAAAATAGAGGTGCATAAATCCCAAGCTTGATCCATTGATGAGAAAAGAGCTTTCTAAGCTGATTGAAGCTAATATCATATTCCATATCAAACATTCCTCATGGGTAGCCAACCTAATTCTAGTTAAGAAAAAGATTGGGGAGATTAGGTTATGTGTTGACTTTATGGACTTGAATAGAAATTATATTAAGTATCATTACCCCTTTCTTCCTATGAAACAAATCCTCCAAACTATAGCAAGGATTGAGAGGTTTTCACTTCTTGATGGCTATTCAGGCTATAACTAGATTCTTATGTAGGAGTGTGACCAATATAAGATAAATTTTACCATAAAATGAGGCACTTATGCCTAAAGGAAAATGCCTTTTGGGTTGATCAATGCTAGTGAAACATTCCAAAGGGACATGAATATGTAATTTAGAGGCATTATTAATGACATTATCTTGGTTTACTTGGATGACATGTGTGTTTTCTCCAAAAATGTAGTTGATCACTTGGATCACTTATGGAAAATATTTTATAGATGTAGAGAGTTTGGGGTGTCCTTGGACCCAAACAAGTGTGTATTTGAGGTCTATAAAGGTAAATTTATAGAACATGTGGTTTCCAAGGATGTATTAGTAATTGATATAGATAGGGTGGAGGAAATATTGGCTCTCTCACTTCTAAATCACAAAAAAGGTCTTCAAAGCTTCCCTGGTTAATTCTTGATTTTGTTTCTTTGGTAAAACCTCTAACTGTTATGTTGAATAAAACTTAGACTTTTAATTGGTATAAATAGGGGAGAAACATTTGAAGTAATCAAACAAGCCATATCCTAAGCCCCCATTCTCATAAATCCCAATTTTGTAAAATAATTCATCATATATTATTTTGGAAGTGATGATGCTATCTTTACAATCTTGGTACAATAAAATGTTGAAGAATTAGAGAAACCAATTGCATTCTTTAGTCAAGCCCTGAAGGACTTTGAGTTGAGGTAAACATTTATGGAGAAACATGCACTTTCTATTATAATAATACTTAATAAGTTTAGGCATGTGGTCTTGAATAATAGAATCTAGTTAATGATGTCACACTCAAGTGTCAAAGACTTTCTTCTAAGCAGGGATTTAAATGAGAAGAGGGTTGGTTGGATAACAAAAGCAATATAATATGATGCAAATATTAAAATTACAAAACTTATGAGAGTTAAAGGGCTATGTGAATAATTAGCATCAAACCTACAAGAGGATATAGATTATGTCCTAGTGATTCAAGATGACCAAAAATTAGCTACACATTTGTTCCCTAGGAGTTTGAATGAAGACATGATCAAATTCCTTCAAACAAGTAAGTACCCACATGATTTAGAAAAAAAACTAAAAGAATGTATTTAAGACTTCAGTCTATTCCATATGTCCTTGTAGGTGGAATATTATTTAGGAAATACCTTAATGGTGTTTTTTTGAGGTTTATTGATTAAAATCAAAATAACAAGGTGTTAGAAGAGTTTCATGATGGCTCTTTAGGAGGTTATTTTTCACCTAAGACTACTTTTGTCAAGATAATGAGGGATAGTTATTATTGACCCATATTACTTAGAGATGCACATGCATGGATTAAAATATAAAAAAAGTGTGCTTTTTTTATATACAAGTAAAATTTAGCACCCCTCCCTTTCCATCCCATCTAGGTAGAGAAAATATTCATGTAATAAGGTTTGGACTTCATTGGCATGATTAATCCATGAAGTACTGGTCATAAGTGGGCATTGGCTACTACAAATTACTTCATGAGGTGGATAGAGACAATATCACTAAAGGAATCCAGTGAGACATCCATTCTTGATTTTTATGAGGGCATTATCACTAGATTTGGTACCTCATCTACTACCATATCTGACAATGCCATGGATTTTGCTGGTAGTAGGATCATTAAATGGGAAATCAAGTATGGAATCTATTTGATTACTTCCTCCAACTACTACCCACAAGGCAATGGCTTAGTAGAGTCCAAAAATAAGAAATTAATCAATATTATCAAATGGAGCATGGAGGAGAACCAAAGAGCTTGGCATATTAAACTAAAAATAGCCTTATGGGCTGATAGGATCACCCCCAAGAGGGCTATAGACAATTCTCCTTTCATGTTAGTTTATGGGAGAAAAGCAAGGTTACCAAAATAACTTGAGTTAACAGCTCTATAACTCACTCATCAGTTAGAAATGATGGAAAATGATGCTATGACTATGAGACTAACAAATCTAATGGAGTTGGAAGAAGTTAGAGACCAAGCTATGCACTCTGTGGAGCTTCACCAAGCCTAATTAAATAAGACATTTTATAGAAGGTCATATGATAGAGTATTCTAAGAAGGAAACCTAGTGTTGAATTGGGATAAGGATAAGGCCAAGGATGGAAAACACACCAAATTTGATGCCATATAGGGTGGCCTCTATGTCATAGTTAGTTTTAAACCATCCAATACTTTTCAACACTACAAGTTGAATGGAGAGGAGCCACCAACCCTAGCCAACGGGATTAATTTGAAGCACTATCATTGAGATCATTTTTAGACCTTGTACATTGTAAGTTATCTATTTTTACTTTTTTCAAGTGTTGGTTGCATATTATTTCAGTAGCCTAGTTATTTTTATTTATCTCTTAAGTGATGTTGCACATGTTTTTTTATTACTTCTTTATTTTATGTTTTGGAGGTACTTTTAGTATTATTAAATGTAGTTTAATAGAGTGTTATTTTTAGATTGAATTATTTATTGAATCCATGCCTAATCGATTTGATAAGGAAATTAGTTTGAGTGGTTCAAAAGGCAAACACCCCTTGGAGGTCTCCTGAATGTTGGCTACTCTAGCCACCCTTGGTTCCTAGAACATTTGAACATTTAGAAGGGGGTATTATTTGTAAAAAATAATTGAGTATGAGTTATTTATAATCATCTCATGATGATTAGATGAGTTCATGGTCAAGTATGCATGAACTATCAATATTCATTGTACACTTTCTCATTGAATGAGTCTTACAATCATTGTTAGAGGCATTGTTTGTGTTAGGCCTATTGTAGGAATCCTCAATGAAAAAAATGTGTCTTAAATCCTTATTAAAGTCTTGATTAACTATGATAAACCTCATTCCATGACTATAATAATTCAAATTGAATATAATGAAATATATTATCAAGGGTCTGATGTGCCATCTCAAGGTTATAAACATAACAAAAGGATATTAAAAGGTGATTTACAATGGATAAAAAGGTAAAAATGAGTTTTATGAGGAATAATCAAATCATGAACACATCAAAAAGTCCCCAAGAAATGTAGTTAAGGATATAAAAGATCTAAATGTTATATAGGAGGTCATTAAAGTAATTTTTAAGAAAGTAGGCCTTCTTAATGACTCATAAAGATCATTTTGATGTTTGAAAACTCCTCCGTAATCTTTATAATATATATAAGGTGGTAAAAATGTGTTGAACCTCTTGTTTTCCCTCTTCTTTAATATTGTTAATGGCTTTTAATTTCCTCAACAGGGATAAGTACACTTGAACACCATAAAACCACTATCTTCTAAGCATGTTCATAGAGGTTTCATGATCTTAAGAGTTTTTTTCACGTCTCTTGAAGAGAAGTTCAAATTCAAACCACTAGATTCAAGGCTTCACCATGCTTTCAAAGACAAAATCTACAAAACATGAGGTTACAATAATTTATGTAGGTTTCCCGGAGCTTGAAGGAGAAAACAACATGGTTTTAGAGAGTATGTGGATCTAAGGATGTTTTTTAGGTTAATTAATGAAAAATAGATACATTAATGGATGAAAATGGTAGGTTTTAGACAAATACAAAAGAGAAACACACTTTCATGAAAGTTGTAGGCCTATGAGGTTAAAAGTTTTGGTCTTCAATGCACAAGTGGTAAGGGATTATGAGGTTTTAGGCATGGAACCATGCACAAATAATGGGAACACAATGGATAAGTAGTGGGGGAGTGAATCAGCCTTCAAATTTTTTACAAATTTAACTTATCTTTCATGCACTATCAAAATAATATAGTAAACTAACAACACATTAAGAGCTATGAGCATGAGAGAAGAACATAACACACATAACACTTATTTGAGTGGGAAACCCTCAAGGGGAATAAAAACAACTAATGATGAGAATTTTATAATGTCTTATAATTCAAACATAAATATTTAGTGAAGCACCGACTTCACTTAGAGCACCAACCCCAACTAACCAAGCACCAACTTGACTAAGCTTTATCAAGTGCCTACTTGCAAGGAGGCACCAACCCCCTAGATGACTCAGCACCAAATCACCCACCTAATTTTTTTTATCACATTAAGATACCTTTTTTTATCATATAATAGTTTATTATCTCCATCTTCATCTCTTCAAACACTTCTATCCTTGTCAAACTAGTCTCTAGCCTTCTTTGCTCAATTAGGTCTCTTCAAGATAGATTAGGTCATTTGACCTTGATAGTTATCTTCAATACCAATTTTATATATTAATGATAGTTTATTTACACCTAATGATGGTTTATAAGACATAATTTATCCCTTAAAAAATATATATCTTTCTCTTTAACTCTTATACATACTAACTAGCCAATTAGGCCTTGTTCTTATACCACGCTCTTGCTCTTACACCTCTTGGTTAGACATACACAATTTATCAATTATATTTTTTTAATGAAATATGACTTAAAAAATTACATAAACATGAATAAAAAATTATAATATGTTGGTCATATCATATAGGACCAAAACCCCTTTTAGGTCTTAAGGAGACCTAATTCAATTAGGCCTTCATTAGCACACGTTACCCTTTGAAGTATTTAGAACACTCTCAAAATTATCACACAATAGTAAAATATAAAATTTCACTCAAATATACCTTAAAAAACTTCACTTTATGTACAAAACACCTTTTAGGTCCAACCACCACTTGAACCTCTTCTCAAAATACTGTTCATACTAGGCCTGTGCATATCCAAAACTTTATCTTGAATAACTGAAGCATAAGAATTTTTTTTACATAAAATCATGTAAAAAAATTTCACATAAAAAATATACATGACCTTTAAAACTTCACCAAGTTTATTATACTTCATTACATAGGGCAAAAGGACTCAAATCCTTCTCTGAAAACAACCTAGTCAGAACTGCCAACTAGCCTCAAAATATAGTCATTGAAATAATGACTTAAAATACCTATAAAACCAATTTAAAAGACTTAAAATTCATGTATATTATAATATTAGGTAATAATTCCATTATTAGATAGATAGATAATATGGTCACATGGCAATATTGGTCTTGTAGACCAATATCATAGTCTTGTACCTCACTATCTCATCTAAACAAGACAAGTCAAATTATGAGCAACATTTTCATCATATATAATGACCTAAAAAATATATATCCAAAATTAACATGTATTAAAGGTATTTAAAAACTTCTCCATGCACTTTTATTCATACCTAAACCATGATAGCACATCCCTAATCAACTTCTCACTTCTATGTGGTTTTCTCACTGTCTTCACCATTAGGCCTGTTAACGACTAATCAACTATTAAGACCAGTTTATCAAACCTAAGGGTTATAAAATCCTCAAAAAACACAATGTAAATATAATAAAAGTCTCAATATTCAGCCTTTATCCATTTGGTAACTTTGACTTGGTCAAATTTGACTGCTACAACAAATCTCTCAAAAATAAGGCCTTTTTTGTAGGGTCCACTCACTCATTTGAAAAAAAATCACACTTGAAGGTGCCTGGGATAGTTGAATACAACATCCAATAGCTTAAATATCCATTAAAAACCATTATTATCACTTTAGAACAAGATATTTCTCATTAGGTCAGTATTAGGGTTCTTTGAGGGTTTAAACCATCTTCTTGTCTTAATGATCATTCATAAAACTTAGCCCCTCATTACAAAAAACAATGATTATAAATTTTATATAGGACCCTTACCCATCTACCATGAATATATTAGGTTCCCATTTAGAGGTTACACATGCCAATGAATAATTGAAAGTTATTCTCAGGTTGAGAACCCTTTATTCTGTGCATATGAGAGACCTCAAAACACTTTTTATTGCCTTAAACTTAAAATTTTGAATTGAAACTTGGGAAATAAACTTGAAAAAATATGACATAAATATATATATGCACACATACACTTTATTTGGAAACTATTCTTGATACCCCATCTATTCACCATCTCTCTCTTTACCCTCTAGGCCTTGATTTGCAAGTCACATTAGGACTTGAAACTAATCTTCTAGCCACTTTACAAGATATAAAAACCTAATATACATTTAATAAAAAATATTACCATGAAAAATAAATACCACACATTATTAATATGCCTTGACCATACATCATGACACCTCATTAGGTCAGGCAGGGTCTAAAACTAGTCTAGTTATATGCTAGGTCAGTAGGTCCTACCCTTATAGGATTATTTTGAGATTTTATGAGTGATACAATGCCTCATATTCACGATTAAACAAAATCATATATCTAATTATGGATCTATGAATCCATATCACTAGGCCATCGAGATCATACCTTCTCATAAGGTCTCTTTATGTAATGACTAGTGTCATGACTAGGCTTCTCAAGCACTTGGAGCTTGACAACTGACCTTAAAACTCTCCTTGATGCTTATATGCCTTGATCACATGCATTTAATGCTCCTTATGAAATTTAATACTTTTGTACATACCTCTTTATGATATAAAACAAGAACATTATTCAATGACCTCATGAACACCTTTATTAATAACCTTTGACATCAATGACAACATCAATGCCAAACTTCAATCAACAAGAACAATGCTCAATAATATCCCCCTTTGTCATTGATGGAAAAACATACTATATGTAGTTAATTCTTATCTCCCTATTCTATTATTTATCCCCCTTTAACATAAATGACAAAGTTATGTTTTCAACTCCTTGTATTACACTCCTTGCAACTAAAATACTCAACATACAGGGCTTATGAGATTATGAGAAATAACACAAACATGCTCCACCTATCTCCATGTAGACCTTCTTGGAAAAACTCACCTATTCTTGGAGATAATGATCATTATTATATCCCTCTAATTTATTTATTTTTTCAATGATTTCTAGGGGTAGGAATTACACCCAATTCCTGTCTTAGATGTTCAAAAGTTACCTTTAGAAGTGGTTTGGTCAAGATGTTTGCAATCTGATCCTATGTATAAACATAATCAAGTTTGACACTTTGTTCACTTAAATTCTCTCTTATAAAATGTTATGTGATGGGAATGTTTGGTCCTTGAGTGCATGACATCATTCTTTGAGACACTTATAACACTTGTATTATCACAATAAATAGGGATAGGACTATCATAATCCACCTTTTAGTATTTTAGAGTCTATCTTATTTGTAGGACCTAAGTGGAATATGAAGTTGTTATAATTTACTCAACCTCACAAGTGGACAAATTTACTAATGGTTTTTTTTACTTATCCATGAAACTAGGCACCCACCTAGGAAGAAGGCTCCTCTACTGGTACTCTTCCTATCATATATACTTCCTACCTAATATGCATCTATGTAGGCTATCAAATTGAACTCATTGATTTTTGGATACCAAAATTCATAATCCATAGTCCCCTTGATATACCTAATTATCCTTTTGAATGCTTTCATATGATTTTCCTTTGGATTTACTTGAAACCTTTCCACAAAACCTATTATTTCCATGATGCCAGGTCTAGAGGTAGTGGTGTACAAAAAACTTCCAATCATTGACCTATATGACATCTGATTGACCTTTTAAGACTCATATTCCTTGCTCAAATTACATCCTATGATCATGGGTGTACTAACTACCTTAAAATCCTCCATCTCAAACTTCTTCAATATCTCTCTTATGTACGTGGATTGTGAGATGAATATACCTTTTTCAGATCGAGTGATTTACAACCCAAGAAAGAATGATAGTTATCCTAGTATGGACATATCAAAATATTTATTAATCACCTCTATAAATACATTTGTCATGTTTTCATTATTTCCACAAAATATGATGTCATCCACATAGATAACTACTAAAAACTGATGGTCATATTCTATCTTGATGTATAGATTACTATCTGTAACTCCTCTTTTGATTCTTTGATCCAATAAATAATTGTACAACCTAGCATACAAGGCTCTAGGAGCTTGATTTAGACAATAGATATAATTTTAATTTGAAAACATAATCTTTGTCATCTGATAGTGGGAACCCTTCAGGTTGCTCAATGTACACTTATTCTATATTCCCATTTAAAAAGGCAGATTTGACATCCATCTAGTATACCTTGAATCCTTTGAATCTTAAATAATCTATAAATAATATGGTGGCCTCCAATCTTAAAAATGGTGAAAAAGTCTCATCAAAGTCTACCCCTTCAACTTGTGCATATCCCTTGCAAACCAATCTAGCCTTATTTTTAATGACTTCTCCATCTTCATTCAACTTGTTTCTAAACACCCATTTTGTTTCAAATGCATTCTTGTCTTTAGGCATAGGAACTAGTTCCCAAGTCTCATTCTTCTCAATTTGGTCTAACTCTTAATTCATAATAGCTATCCAAAAATTTTCTTTGCTTTCTTCTATAAGGATCTTAGGTTAAATCTTAGATAATAGAGCAACATTCTCTTGATTTAGATTACTTGCCAGTCTTATCCTTGTTTACATACCTGCATTCTTGTTGCCAATGATTTGAGATTCAGGGTGATATCTTTGAATCTATCTTGAGGGTCCTTTTGAGTCCTGTCTCTCTTCAACTTCTTATTATTATTCATCAACCTATATAGTCTCATCTTCATTATTTAATTCCAAATTCTCTAAAGTTTTCTTTGACTGTGAGTGAAATTTCTTTGTCTCATCAATCTTCACATTGGTGCTTTCCACTATCTTTTGTAGTCTCTTGTTATAACATATATAGGCTGAGCTCATTGATGAGTATCTTAATAATATAACTTCATTTCATCATCTCTTTTGATGAAACATTTCCCCCCAAACACTCTGAAGTGTTTTATATTTACAGGTCTGCCCTTCCATAGTTCATAAGGATTCTTGTTGCCATTACTAATTATCTATCCTCTATTTAAAATGTAGATAATAATACTTAATTACTCTCTATAATATCCATAAGATAATATATACTCATTCAACATAGTTCTATCCATCTCTTGAACTATCCTATTCTTCCTTTCCACTACCCCATTCTGCTGAGGTGTCCTAGCTACTAAGAATTGTCTCCTTATTCCATGAAACTCATAAAATTCATCAAAATCATTGGACCAAAACTTTCATCCTCTATCAAATATTAGGAAATTTATATTTCCACTCTTTTCATTTTCAACAAGAGCCTTAACTTCTTTGAACTTGTCAAGATATTTTGATTTCTCTTTCAGAAATGCAACCCAAGTTATTCTTGTGTACTCATCAATGAGTAACATGAAGTATCTATCTCATTGAATGTTTTGTATTATTTTAGGCCCATAGAGATAAGTGTGGATTAAATCCAAGTATTTTTTAGTAGAGTAATCCTTATATTTGAACCTTCTTCTAGTCTGCTTACCATGTTGACATGCCTTATAAAGTATGTTTGTAGGTTTAATGATATTAGACTTATTATTCACAAAATTCTTAGTGATAATAGTGACTAGGTTGTCAAAGTTTAGGTGACCTAGCCTTCTATTCCATAACCAAATTTCATCTATATTTCTCATGAAACATATCTCCTTCTTGATCTCATTCAATACATATCTATTGTTCTTAGTCCTCTTGGAATTGGAAATTAACCTTCCTAATTTGGCTCTCCTTATCTCAAACCTTATGTCATGAAAGGTTAGTGTGTGTAATTAATTACACATTTGAATTACACAAAGTATGTTATTTTTCAAACCTTTCACATATAACACATTTTGGGTCTTAGTCTTTCCATTGTCCAAACTCAAGACATCTTTTCCAACTACATTAGCAGTTGTGTTGTCTCCAAACCTCACTATTCTTGTAGCATTATTATTTAATGAGATGAACTTATTTATATCTCATATCATGTGGCTTTAGAAACAACTATCTATATACCATTTCATGCCTTCATATTGAATGTGAAAGGCAATATGAGCTAGCATCGAATCCTCTTTGATCTTTTGTTCCTCCTTGGAAAATAGTCCATCTTGATTTTTCAGATCAATATGATCCATCCTAACTTGATTTGGATTCTATACCAATGTTTTATATTTTATTTGAATTCTATGAGCTTCATATGTCTTGTTAAATCTTGTAGGCCTTCCAAATTTACTAGATTATAATATTTCAATGTGTCTTATATTGTGATAGATGTAGAAAACAACATTCCTATACTTACCATGGTTCCAAGCTGACTTATCCTTCATTGCATTGGGATTCCTAATTGGTATTTTCATGTTGATATCATTTAATTTTTCTAAACTCTCATGCTCTCTCTCAAACTTGATCATTTTGTCTATGAGCTACTCATGCTCAAACTTCAAGGAATCTAGTTCTATTTTTATCTGGTCATACTCAAATTCCTTTGACTTAAACCTTATGTTGACATATTCTAACTGAATATTGAGATCATTAATAGTATTATTTTGATGCTTCAAATCATAAATGGATCTTATGAGCTTAGCTTCAATGTCTAATTCAACTTCTCCTTCTTCATTGTCATAGTAGACTTCATCATACATGTTGTCTTCTCCCTGTTGATCATAAGACATATTATGTTTCTTAAGATCACCTTTAAGATATTAGACTTTTAATAAAGGACTAGGATATGATATTAATTGATGGAAAAACAATGACTAAGCATGGGGGTGAATCGATATTCAAATTTTTTACAACCCTTATCATTCATACACAATTAAAACAATATAGTAAATTAGCACCACATTAAGAGCCATGAGCATGAGAGAAGAGCATAACACATAGAAAGACAATTTGAGTGGGAAAAAATTAATGGGAATAAAACCATTTTATGATGAAAATGGAATACAATCCTATAAGTCAAACATCAAGATTTAGTGAAGCACCAACCCCAACTAGTCAAGCACCAACTTGACTAAGCTTTAACAAGCACCTACTTACAAGGATGAACCAACCCCATATATGAATCATCAAAAAATAAACCAAATCAAAATTTTTATCACCTTTATATACCTTTATTTATTATACAATAGATAATGATATCATTCTTCAACTCTTTACACACTTCTATCCTTCTCAAACTAGTCTTTAGCCTTCTTCACCCAATTAAGTCTCTTTAAGATAGATTAGGTCATTTAACCTTGATATTAATATATATTACCCATATTATATCTTCATTATAGTTTCTATACACCATGATTATGGTCTATAATACCTCCTTTATCTCTTAATTTTTTTATATCTTCTGTTTCAACTCTCATGAATATTAACTAGTCAATTAGACCTATTAGGCCTTGTTCTTATACTAGGCTATTGCTCATACACCTCTTGGTCATATATGCACAATTTATAACTTATATTATAAATTAAATATGATTTAGAACATGCCATAAACATGCATTAAACATTAAAATAGGTCTGCCATAGCATATAGGACCCAAACCCCTTTTTAGGCCTTAAAGAGACCTAATTCAATTAGGCCTTCATTAGCATATGTTACCCTTTGAACTCTTTGGAACACTCTAAAAACTATAAAATAGAAGGAAAATATAAAATATAAATAAAATATACCACATAAAACTTGAATTTAGGTCCAAAAAACTTTTTAGGTCCAACCACCACGTGAACCTCTTCAAAAATACTGTTCATACTAGGCTTGTGCATACCCAAAAAAATTGTTTTAAATAACTAAAGCATATGAATTTTTTTTATAAAAAATATATGACCTTAAAAATTTCACCAATTTCATTATAATTCATTACATAGGGAAAAATTACTCAAACCCTTCTCTGAAAGTAGCCCAATTAGAATTGCCAACTAGCCTCAAAACACACTGATGGAAACAATGACTTAAAATAATTGTAAAAAACATTTCATAGAATTAAAATTAATTTATATGATCCTATCAGGTCATTATACCATTGTTATATAGATATATAATATGGTCACATGGTAATATTGGTCTTGTAGACCAATTTCATAGTCTTGTACCTCATTATCTCATCTAAACAAGACATGTTAACTTATAAGAAACATTTTTATCATATAAAATGACCTAAAAAATATATATAAAATATTAACATGTATTAAAAATCATGAAAAATTTCTACATGCACTTGTATTCATCCCTAATCCATGATAACACATCCCTAATCAAATTCTCATTTCTGCCTAGTTTTCTCACTGTTTGTACCATTATGGCTATTAGTGACAAGTCAACTTGTAATAGTAGTTTATAACACTTGAGAGATATAAAATAATAAAAAAAATTCCATGGAAATATAACACAAGTCTCAAGATTAAACCTTCATCTATTTGACAATTTTGACTTGGTTAACTTTGATTGTTATAACAAATATCTAAGAAATAAGGCATTTTCTATAGGGTCCAGTGATTCATATAAAAAAATCACACATATAGGTGATTAGGAGAGTTTAATACAACCTAAAATCACTTAAATATTCATTAAAAACCATTATGATCACTTTATAATAAGATAGTTCTCATCGAGTCACTATTAGGGTTCTTTGAGGGTTTATACCATCTTCCAATCTTAATGATCATCCATAACACTTAGCCCATAATTTTAGAAACCAATGATTGTAAATTTGATATAGGACACTTAAAAATGTACCATGAATGTATTATGTTCCCATTTAGAGGTTACACATGCCAATGAACACTTGAAAGTTCTTATCGGGTTGAGAACCCTTAATTTTGTGCACATGAGAGACCTCAAAACATTTTTTCTTGCCTTAACCTTCAAATTTTGACCTAAAAATTGGTAAAAATACTTTAAATAACATGAAATACCTCTTTAAATTCACACATACTCACACTTTCCTTGGACTCTGATCCTGATACCCCATCTAGTCCCCATCTCTCTCTTTGCTTTATAGGCCTTGATTTGTAAGTCACATTAAGCCTTAAAATTGACCTTATATCCACTACCAAACATATAAAAACATAATATAAATGTAATAAAACCTATTACCATTAAAAATCACTTCCATAAATTCTTTATATGCCTTGACTATACCTCATGACACCTCATTAGGTTAGACATGGTCTAGAACTAGTCTAGATGCATGCTAGGTCTGTAGGTCCCACCCTTGTAGGATTAATCTAAGATTATCATGAGTGATCAAATAAATAATATTCATGATAAAAAAACCTCATACAAACCATTATTAATCTATGCATAAATCTCACCAGGCCACCGAGCTCATACCTTCTCACAAGGTCTCTTCATGCAATGACCAATGTCATGACTAGGCTTCTCAATCACTTGAAACTTAAAAAATAACCTTGAAACACTTATTGATGATTATAAAACTTGATCACATGCATTTAATTCTCCTTAGGAAATTCCATACTTCTATACATACCTATTTATGCTATCAAACAAGAACATTATTCAATAACCTCATGAACACCTTTCTTAAGAACCTTTGACATCAAGTACAATATTAATGCCAAACTTCAATGAAGTGTAATAATGATCAACAGTGAAGGCCTCTATCAATAATATAAGATATATATCAAGCCTTCCTCTCTACATTTAGAACAAGACATGAAAACTCTCACATGTGGATAATAATTAGGAATTGCAAGGTTTTAGGAGGTCTTTTCAAGAGTTGTAAAACCTATAATGAGTGTTTCAAGCATAAAATAGGGTCACATGGATCCATCACGTCATATCTTAGGCCTCATAGGCATTCAATAAACATAACTATGATCTCAGACCTCAAAATAAGGAAAAACTAATCCAAGGTATCCTTCGTAGGCACCTATTAAAAGTTTTCTAGGATATGCCATCTTCACTAAAGAGTTAAATGGGATAGTATAGCCATTGGATAAAATTTAGGAGGTCATGGAGTGTCCTTCCTAGGTGTTTAAAAGTATGAAAAATTAGACAAGGCTATGAATCATCCTTAAGGAGTCAAAATAAACCAATAGGTAGCTTGATAAGAGCAAGATTTGAGGTTGAAACTTGTTTATAGTAATGCATGGCAAAGGATGGATATTGAAAGAGGTTCGGTTATATATTTAACATTGTCTTGAACCAAATAAATTGATTGAGAGGCTCAAAAACATGTTGATCCATCATAAAATGGACATGAAGTCTTAAAACCCCTAGAAAACCCTATAAATTTGTAAATCATCTTCTTGATGTTTTGATGCTTGTTCAATTTAACTAGATGGAGACATAAAGGGTATTGAGGTGATTTTATAGTCCCATTGGTATCACTCCAAGTAGGTTTCAGGCCATGAGGTCTATGCTCAATGTTTCAATGAAGGTTTTAAGATTCTTAAGTACATATGCAAGTCTACATAAAATGCAAGGTTTTTAATGCATTTTGAAGTGTTTCTCTCCTAGAGAAGGGTCATAAATTAGGACATGAAATTTCAACTTAAATACAAGACCATGCAAACATAGTGTAGGCCCATAAAAGTCTAGGTTAAGGATTCAATGAGGCTTTGATGCTTGAAGAGAATACATATAGACCTATAAATAAATAATATGTCTCTAATGTGTTTCAAGGTGTTTACCTCCAAATGGAGGGACCATAAATAATTATAATAGTCCTCCTCTTACTACTATTGCCTTAAAAGCAAGATATAATCTCATGGAATCCATTCTCAAAGTTAAAAATAGGTTCAAGCTTGATATGGACTGTATAAGCCTACAAATAAAATAATGGAGTTTTAACATATTTTGAAGTATTTCTCACTTGAATGAAGGAGGGATAAAAAATAAACCCACCTTGAACTTAATACTTATAATCAAGTGGAAGACCCATGGGAGTCCTGGAAATCATGCTCAAGAAGGTTTCAAATTGGAAGAAAGATATCTACAGGGCTACAAGTAAGAGTGAATTTACAATGAGTTTTAAGATGTTTTTATCTCAGTGTAAAGTCAACAAAAAAATCATGAAATGCGAATCTTGATAAGTTTTCCATTGCACCAGTACCATTTAGGAAAGGTTACAAGCAAAGTGAAGTGAGATTGAAATCATTTTCAGGTCTGTGCAAAAGGGGAAGATGACAATTCTAAGTTTAAGAATTTACATTATTCCTCAAGGCCTCCATAGCATTTTATTAGCCTATGAAAGTGTTTATATTCTGTGATAGGTATGGCAATGATCCATGTCCTCATGAAAATGTTATATATAAACCTCAAGACCCTTTCAATGGACTTGTAGGTCTGAGTTTTGGAATTGGTGTTATGACAATCAAAATGAGAGTCTTAATCTACCATCAAGGATTGTTAAAGTGGTAAAAATAATTGTAAGAGTGGGATAGGTACGTTTATAGACACATAAAATCATAAATCCATAATAATTGTGCACAAAATGTGAATTTACTTGGTAAATGTTACTCTTGGGTATGTGTCTAGGTGTTTTCTACCTAGGGTTTTAGGAACCAAGAAAGTCTCATATCTTTTATTTTACCTGATAAAATTTTATGAAATTGGAGAGGAAAATAAGAGAGAGAATTATTTGTGTGTGAGGTGCTTTTATGTTTCCAGGGTGATTAAAAAATGAGTTAAGTGAGTTTCAGGGTCAATAGACCAAAGAAACATAAAACCCCATTAAGTCTGAGTTTTAGGCCATTCAAAAATTATAAGGTGGTGTAAGGGTAAAGTATTGAGTGAGTAGACATTGTGTTGAGGTAAATTTACCAAATATTAATAATAAAATAGGTGATATTATAGAGATATATAAATCAAGGTCTAATACAAAGATGTTTTCTTGTTTGTATAAGAGAGTACTATACAATAAAGTGATGCTAGAGGTCCTTAATCTAGAGGGAATCAAGAAATCTATGTGTGAAGGAAAAGGATTCTTTATTTTAAATTAAAGAGTTGAGATATAAGTAAAATTATAATACATATAACATATTTGGCCCAGTCTTTAAGGCTTGCTAAATGGACCTCATGGTTGACAAGAAAAGGTTCAAGAAACTTTCATAAGAGGTTACAAGTTTGAAATCAACTTATAGGGCCTCTTGTAAGTTTTAAAAAACCTTAATAAAAGGTTATGGATCATATATTTGCCATATAAATGGATTATAATCCTTAAAATATCTTCAATAACTCTAATAAAGTAAAGGTAGGTTTCTTCAATGCCTTTACAAGAAGATTGCAAAAAAAATGGTTGACCCTCCACCAGATCAAGAATGAAAGGCAATGTGTACTAGAAAATGTGAATTTTGGAATTTTGGGGGAGATGTTTTAATCCTATCAAGTGGATGTATATGTTATAGACATATCCATGTGATAAATAAGGAAACACTATAAAGGATATGGAATTTAAGTGTAAAGTAAAAAAGGTTTCAGTTCCTGACTCATCTCAACATGTGTGAAACATTACTCCTATAGATTGTATAAATCCAAAAACTATATGAAGGAGTTTACAAACAAGTTATTCAAATATTTTATGGATATATTAAAATTTAAACTTTAATATAAATCTCCTTAGCTTACATATAAGCCAATGGGATTGTGTGATAGGTCATGACTAGGTTGTAAGTGATCTTGAGGAGTTCTGAGCTAACCCATAATCTCAATGTGAAGGCCTAATATTATTTATGGAAGATAAGATTAAGAAAATTTTAAGGTCTCTTAGTGAGATGGAAAACCACTTGTATGCCTAATTTTTAATTGGAGGATTTCAAGCATGGTCTTATACAAGAAGAGGACAAAGTTATCAGAGTTATGAAGTTGTAGTAGGTTTTCGAGAACCTCTTGAAGTTAGAAGGTCCTCAAAGACAAGAATGATATGATAAGTAAATATCAACTCAATAATCATATCAATAAAGAAGAAGAATTATGAGGGCCTCCCAAGGAATGGAGGAGAGATTTAATGATTTCCATGAACTACTAGTATCATGATCTCAAGATGGGAGACTTGCATGTTATTTTGCAAGGCATATTTAGAATGATTCTCATATGTCTAAAACATTATGATAAATGAGGACATGGAATAAAACAAGATTGTTGTAAGGGTATAAATAAGATAAGAGGAAAAATGGGATTTTAAAACATGAAGATATAGATTTATCAATCCCTTAAGGAGACCTCATGAGGAACGAGAACACTACATCATATTTTCTACCTCTATTAAAGACCCCCACATATGTTTCAAGGTGAGATTTAAATTTGATTATGTTCATATGGATTATCAATCATGACCATAGGTGGGGTTAAGGGTCATTAATTCTATGATGGAGATCTAAAGTGTTGGAAAACTAATATCATAAACATGTAACTCTTCCATGAAGTGCTCATCAAGTCAAGTCAACTCTAAAGGCTAAAAGTTGTGTAGGAGGCCTATTTATAAGTCAACCATGCAATAGGTTTTTACATGCATGTGTGATGACATAAGTGAGTGAAATAAATCAATGCAGGAGTTTCTCAAGTGGAAAAGACTTGTAGGAGCATATTCACCATGATAATCACTTCAAATGAACAAAAATACCAGAAATGAATCCCTCTCCTCCACTTCTACACCTATATTCCATGAGATACATCAAAGTGGAAAGTATGAAGGAATTGAAGAGAGATGAATAATCCTATTTTTCACTAGTTTTTCTCTTAAATAGGCTGAATTTATAATGTAATAACTATATTTATGCATCCTAGTAGTGTTTATTCTCCTCTCTTGCTTTATTTTTCTTATAAAAAGGGCTAGAAATGCTTTATTTTTATCCCTCCTCTAGGTATGACAAGACTATGTTTATTTGGAGACCTATAATGCTGGATTAGGCCTTGAACTATCAATAAAATATTAAATTTGCCTCTCTTTCCTTGGTATATCATTGTGTACTATAGAATTTCAATTGCATTTTGTGGTTCTTAGTCTCTTTTGATTAGTTTTAAGGTCAATTGAAGATGTTAATTAGTCTCATTTATCTCATTAAGGAAATTATATACAATACAATCCTCATGGAAGCTAGTTCCTTCACTATACCTCTACTATAACATGTTTTTTAGAGTTTTCAATTGAAATCAGTCCTTCAAAATTGTTCTTACGCTATTTGGATGAGTGGAGGGGATTTTAAAACTTGGTGCATCACCTTATTTTTAGTTTTTAGCTTCTTTATTTTCCCTTTTCATGACAAAATCATAATTGTAATTAGGCTTTGTTAGTGTAAGTTATAAGGATATAACCTAATATTAAATTAGGTGAACTATGATTTGAAAAGGAGCTGGGCTTCTCCAGAGATTTACTCCTATTATAGGTCACCCACACCTAAGAGTATTTACATTGCGTCACTTGAAGCAGGTTTTAGGACCTAGCAAGGTGCAGTTAAAGAAGATAATAATTACCCTTAAAATGTCCAACATTATGTGAATTTATAAGTTGTGACTCATTTTTGTTATATATTAGTGATAAAATTATTTTTAAGATTAGAATTTCTATAGGTTTCATGTATTTATAATTTTGCATTGAATTTAATTTCATATTTAGTTGTATGCTTATTAGGGTTATCTTTTAATTACCCTTTTTATTAATGTTTTAAAAATTAAGAAATTCATAAATCCAAGTTTTTAGATTATAAAAAATACTTGATTATGATATTTCTCCCTAAAATTTGTACATGTTGATTACAACTTTTCATTTAAAACATCTAGAAACATTGAGTTTCTATTTTAGACACAAGTTTGAATTTAAAAAAAAATCTCACCAACCATGTTGACTACTAAGTTTAGTGAGGTAAAAAAGAGGATGATAAAAGTGGGGTGAGGAGACCATGACCATTTGGTTGAAAACTATTTAGTAGGTGAATAAGGTTGAAGACTCGATGCTCAATAGTGGAAGCGGTGGTTGTTGGTTGTTGATGCTTATTATTACGAGAAATGACAATTAACAGTATTTCATAGTTGAGATACTACCAAGAAATGTGATTTGGGGTAGATATAAGAGCTTGAGGCCTCAAAATAGGGTTTAAGGTCATCGAGTTATACTATGATATAATTGTTGAGGATATATTTTCCCCTTTATGATCTCCACCTTCTCGAGGGTGTCAAAAATAAGGATTCATTGATAAGGACCCATTATAGAAGTGATATGATTATCACTTCCTTATTAAAATGATAGAGTTTATCACCTCATAAATGGGATACACAATAGACACCACTTAAAATCCCTCCAGGTCCTCCTCCTTCATGATAGGATACAAGAAACCCCTTGCCCTGTGAGCACTTTGTAGAAGCTGTGCTTAGGCTTAGGATCAAGCTAAATCAAGCCAAGTTGATTGATTCGATACTGATGCATGAATAAAGGACATTTTAACACATTAAAAAAATATGTGGCTAATGGGAGGATGGCCCAAGTCAAAGAGAAATAAAATAAACTCTAAGATATACAGGTTCATTTCCAGACATATATTATGCAGAGATTTTGATTCTTGAAAAAGAAAACTTCTACTAAATCTGATATAACAGTTACAAAACCTAAGACTATTACATAACTATATAACCCTATAAAATCCACCAAAAGGAACCATATATTTTGATTTTAAAACCCATAAACAATAAGATCTAGTGCTTTAACAAGGTTATAAAACTATACGACCAAACCCAAAAAGACAAACAACAACACAAGAGGCTATACAAATTGTTAAAAAATGTAGATCCAAACAAGCCAAATACAAATATTCAAAATAAAAACATATATTTGAAGACTAAAAATGCAAATATCTCAATAAACACATTGTTATCCAAGGATCAATTCAAAATCCTTCAATACACTATCAAAGAAATGGTAATATTTAAATAAAATTAATACCATATTTAGATTACCATAGAGTAAGGCTGAATTTGTACACATTATGGCAATGCAAACACTAAAAGGAGCTATAGGAATAAAGATAAACCAAATATTAATGATAATTAGGCTAAGTAATGGCTGAGGAGGTTGCTTTAATACCATATTGGAGTTATGAAAACTCTCAACCAACAAAATTTCTCTAGCAATACATAACCATAATGAGGAAACCATCACATAGAAAACTCATGCACAAATATGTCTCTATATATTTTATGTATTATAACTTCCAATTACAATAGGGAGTACCATATAAATAGATTGGTGAATGGGCTAGGATAACACATATGTAAATGTTCTAACCCATGTAGAGTGACATCTAATTAGGAATAACTAATCTTATGTGCACATAACTATCTCCCTAATTTAAGATTACCTCATGAGTTAGTGTGACCTAGGTTCAAACTAAGTTGGTTAGGAAATATATTGAACCAACTAGTGTGAACACAAACACTCTAATAGATAGAAATCAAACCACATGTAGTTCTCCCACCTATTATGATTATGAAATTGTGTTCCTTCCTATATGTATGTAGCTAATGATTTATATTTAATACTTGATATTGATTACTTTGAATTGGCTTGTGACTGTGCTTAGTGATAGTTTTCAATCTGGGAAGAATAAGACAAATTTTCATAATGTGAAATAGTGTATAGATGTTTTTATAAAAATGCCAAGTCGCTTTTAAATGAGACCCTGATTTTTATATATATGAGTCCAATTGAGTAGTTTCTCACATCACCAATGCACTAGGAAAATGGGTTGACTCTAAGGAAAGTTTTAATATTGAAAAAAAATTGTTGGGAAAGGGTTAGATCAAACCAAACATAATTATTATTAACTAATGATACTGATTGAATCTAGTGTAACTGACTTGAATATAGATGGACTCAACTGGGAGTCTGAAGATGTCTATGCAAGATATTTAGTAGGTTTAAAACAAACATTAAAGTTCATGTATGTGTGTAACAACTAAATGTAATGGTTAATTCATAAGATAACATGTAAGTGTGAAATAATGGTGGATTAAGACCCTGTTTATGCACTCAAGTCATGTGTGGTAAATGTGTGTCAAGCTTGTCATTGTCAAGTATTGAAGTCCAAATCTTAGCAATTAAAATTATATGTTGTTAATGATTCTTTGGTTGTTAGAGTATGCTATATGCCTATTATTTATTTCTATATACTAATAAGATATAGAGGCTTGTTACCCATGCATTCTACTAAGATGGAATATGTACTCTATAGTCACTTTTTTTCACACAACTAGATTTATGGAAATCACTTTTTTTTTATTCTTTCTACATCTTGATTAGTGAGCAATTTGTTTCTTGTACCACATTTTTCATTAACCATGCATTTTTAAATTCAATTTTTATTGAGTAATATTAACTTGGATACTCATTTGATTGTTTATGTTGAATTAAAGAGTAGCAAGTTTTTATTTGAGTTTCATGTAGATGTTCTTTTATGAAAATGAGGGATAGTATTAGTAATATGACATGATAGTTTTTGGTGGCCATAATCATTCTCACTTTCTATAATTATTTGATTCCTAACATTTGATTCATTTTGTTGAAGATTTTAATAGATTCGACAGTCATCTAATTTAACTTCATTATTTTTTTATTTTTTATTGTATATGGAAACCTCATCAGGCCTAGTTGTTGGGACCCATGATACTTGTGAGATTAAGTCTCTCTTCCATTTTGACACATAACCTAAACTAATATTCAGGGGGGGATATTGGCATGTGTCAAATTCACACTATATGTGAAGTACACTTTAGGTAGTTTTTTTTATCAAAGTGAGATTTATTATGTGCACAATATTGTTAAATTCAGATTTAATGTGGTAGTTATCCTCACATACGAGAAAGGTTAGTGTAATCTTTGGAATCATTCAAAATTAAAAATCACCAATAAATGTCTTCCACTCACCACTTTATTTTCCTATATAAGGAACCTTTGTGTCCATTTTGGGTAAGTAATGTAAATAAATTGTCTTGAAACATACCACATCTAGTGATTTGGTAAAGATGTAGTTATTTAGGAGAACCAAGTATCATTCCTTGATCTTTGGTATTTTTTCTATGCAAAATTATATTTTCACACTTTTTGCTTATATATCCATTTTTTCAAATTAATACATTTCTATTTTTTTGGTGGAATCTCTCATCTAAATACTTGTTTTTGAGCGATGTCTTTACACACAGAGTTTTTTAGGTTTTACTATTGCATGACATGGTTTTGTGTTAAGAGACTTTTTACCAATATTTATATGTTGTTATGTATAAAATATTATAAAATAAATAAAATAATTTTATAGGATCAATGATTTTGAATGAGATCCATAAGATAGACTTACAAAGTTTAGATCTAATCTCTTAAAATTGAAGAATTATTTGGTATATATAGTAATTTACATCACAAGTATTCATTAGTCACCCTACACCATGACTAACATCCACCATGTATGTAGAATAATTTTACTACATGTATGCATTCCCTAAAACTATTTTAAGTTTTCAGCATGTATGTGTAACAAGTGTTCACATGCATGGGTGAGATTCTACTCATGCGTCAAAGGATACATGTTGGATGTGTTAGAGAATAAGTGTCCTACATATAAGTTTTATCCTTAAAAGTATTATAAATTTTCAACATGCATGTGGGAAAAGTGTTAACATGAATGAGTGACATGATAAGCACACCTCAAAGGATACTTGTGAGATAAACATTACACTTTTCACCCCTTTCAAAATTAATGACATGGAAGCAAATAAGGGTAAAAATAGAGAGTTTTTTATTTTTTACTTTTCTTGATTTTAGTGATTCCAAAAATAAGGAAATTATTAGAATGTGCATCATTGATTAAAATTAGAATTTATTCAATATTTAACTATTTTATCCATGAAATTGATTTACCTCTAAATTTATAAAAGTGGAGGCCAACTTCTACTCTTTTATTATATCATTTCGATAAGATTGAATTATTTCCAAAACTATGGGTTTCACTTAATTTGTATCTTCTTCAAAAACTATTTTTCTTTTGTTAAATGAACATATTTATATTTGCACTATATTGATAATTTGGTACATTGCATGTGTCATCCGTAGCTTATGTTTTCATGTGTTGGATTCTCTCTCCTTTATCATCACTTTTTATTACATCACTTTATGGATTTAATCAATATTGGAGGAATAATTTAGCCTAATTTCATAAGGTATATATCTGAAAGGAAACTCTCCAAGGTTGGTCTAGACTCTCAAAAAGTTTGTAGAAACTTTGAAGACACTCAAGTTATGGAGCTTTAGTGTTTCATTGTGCATTTGTTTGAGCTTGGATCTAGGGTTCAAAAAATATTATTTCCTAATAATATTATTTTAGTCTTACCAAATATGTGTTTGGAGGTTGAATGCAAATATAAGGAGAGTGTTTGGTGAAAATTTCAAGTCCCAATTTTTTGCAGTTTACTATTTGGAACTATATTAGGGCTTTTCCACAAAGATACAATATTTAGATTTTAGGGTGGAATTTTATAAAATAATTTGTAGATTTGGAATCCTTGCATAAATTATATAGGGTAATTTTTGACACTTATTATAGAATTGGTATACATCCCTTCAAAAATTTAGTTGAATTCCCAATATATTAGAGGAGGGATGACCTAGAAAATAGGTAACTACATATAATCTAGCCAATTATCACACTTCATGATTTTATTATAGAGGAACTAGTGGCCAACTTATTATTTATAAGTGGTATAAGAGTAAAAATTAGATGGTAAAATAATGGTGACATTGATAGTTTTCCATTTTGGGGGTATATAGTTTTCCTATGGTGATCAGCAAAATATGTTGTTGGAGATGGAGGAAGCAGTGGAATTGCTAGAGTGACACTACTCACAATAAATTCATAGTTATAGTGCCACTAGTATTCACCCCCAAGGTGCCATTTCACATTATATAAAGGCTAGTTAATGAAAGCATGCAAGCTTAGCCCACTAGTGCTAGCCTTGGAGGTCATGGGTTTTATTCCCAATGGTACTCATTTCTTATTTTTTTATATGTTATGGAAATATAATATGAAAACACATGATATTAAACCATTTACTAGTACTTGTATCCAAGATTAGAAAATTAAAATAATTATGCTAACCCCTTTTAAAGTGTCATTGGATAAATTTGTTTTACTCGATCAATTATCATGTGAAGTATATTTTTATTATTTGTGTAATTTTGAAAAACATCATAATCACACACAAAAAAAATAAAAATAAAAAAAAATAAAAAAAATTGGGTTAGTTGTTTGCAATATCCAGTAGATCATAATGTGGTTAAATTCCCTTTACTCAATCAATTATCATGTGAAGTATATTTTTATTATTTATGTAATTTTGAAGAACCTCATAATAAAACACACACACACACACATTGGGTGAATTGTTTGTAATATCCAATAGGTCATGATGTGGTCATGTAAGATCCATTTTATGTCTCCTTTATTTAAGAGTTAAAGGGATTCATAAAGATCTATTCTTTAATTGGGGATGTTTCAATTTTTTTTTCAAGTTTTCCTTATTATTGGGAAACAACAAAGCATGACTTTAAATTCATGTGTTAGCATCCAAAATGAAAAAAATACAATGTTTTGGAGAAATATGCAAGAGTGATTGAAGATAAAAAGGTCTATGAAATATTATTAATGATTCAAAAAATCTTGAACTAATGTTTTGTTTATGGTTGTTTAATATCAAACTTTGTAGATGCTTAAAAACTATGATGATGTGGACTTATATGCTATTATCAATTAGGAACTTTCAAATAACTACAATAACTTGCATCATTTTTATTTATGTGATTCAAATCCTATGAAAGAGAAGTTTTATATTTCCCCCTAAATATTTACATGGGTAGGAGTAGACAAAGCCTAGTATCTATGCAATTCAAAATGATGTTTTATTTATAATAATAAAAAAAAAAATTTCATATATCTACACTTAAATATGTGTGGTGCAATTTTTACCCATTGATTTTAAGTGTGCCATAGATTCATCCTAGTTTCATGCTATCACCCAATGATTTTTGTTGAATCCAAAAGGCTTATAAATTAAGAAATAGTATAAATAAAATAAAATATTTTATGACAAGGAAATCTAATAATAATTTTTTAATATTAAAAAAAACCCACTTATCATATTAGATTTTTTATTTTTCCCAATAAATTACCTTTACTATGTCCATCATTATGTGACTTTCAAACTTATGACTTATTTTTGTTATATATTTGTGCTAAAATTAATTTGAAGAGTAGGAGTTCTCTTGTTTCATATTTTTATAGTTTTGCATTGAATTTTATTTCATATTTAGTTATATGCTTCTTAGGGTTATCTTTTGATTGTCCTTTTTATTAGTGTTTTAAAAATTAAGTAATGCATAAATCCAAGCAGTTAGATTCTAAAAAATGTTTGATTATGCTATTTCCCCCCTTAAATTTGTACATATTGATTGAAAATTTTCACTCAAAACATCTACAAACATTGAAGTTTTTATTCTAGATACAATTTTATTTTACTAGGTATAATTAATATTTTGAAACACATCAACTCTTATAGGTGAATTTGTTGACATATATATATATATATAAGATTATCATGTGATAATGATGATGATGATGATTTAATTTTCATGTCCTTTAGATTAATTATTTTTAGGATCCACCCAAAAATGTTTGTTGACACTACAATTTCTCCTTTAATCCTTTGTGTAAAGTGTGATATATAATTGTCTTTGTTGACACCACCCTTCACAATCATTGAAATGTTTCCAACTGAAGTGCCTTTGTAATATTTGATCTCTTCCCAATAAAAGTGCATAGGAAAAAAGTAATGAATTTGAAATAGATCAAGATAATAAATAATTAAATAGAAGACATAAAGTGGAAAAATTGTGAGAGATGATTTTTAATACCCTATTTCTTAAATGAAAAAATTGACCATCAAAAACAATGTTTACTCATAAATTTGATTTTAAAAGAATTTAGACTCAATAAAATCACTAATATTTTACTGGTTATCCCGATTCAAGATTTCATGAATCAAGTTATGATTAGATTTATTGACATAAGATGCATGCATTATGTCATTACTTGAGTTTGACCTCCATATTGGAGTTGAACCAAAGACTAAAACACAAGGTTGTGCCAGTCAGTCGATTATCAATTCATTATTAATTAATAAAGAATGTTATATTTAAATAGGTTTATGGGCTTATATAATTTAAGAGATTGAATAACCATAAATCTCTCCTATAACCACTCTATTTTATATAAATAAGTTGTTATAAAAAATCATAACACATTTAAAATGTTATACACTATATTTGTAATATTACACACACATTATTCTTACTCACATTAATATTTCTAACCTAAACACATTAATACTAACTTACTTATTTTCCTAACATTCCCCTCCTTAATACTCACATGGGTACTCTCTAGAACCACATCGTGCTAAGAAGGATATTATGATTTGTATTTGAGGTATAAATTGAACATTGTGTTACAATCTCCAAGTTCCAAGCCAATTTTGAGACCAATGGGATGAGGATGTCAAATGTTGGAGGAAATGGAAATGGAGATGGGGAGTGCTTGTAGATCAAGTCAAGGAATGTAACACTAAGGTTTTTAGATATTTTAATCTAAGTCTTAGTCTAATTTTATTACAATACATGACACTTGTTTATTGAAAAACCTCATGCTTTGACCAAAACAAAAAACCATGTGCAAATAAAAACTAGGCAAAGACAAGGTTGCTAATGCAACAAAGCTGAATTGGTATCCTAAGATGAGTAAAGAAAGAGAGTTGTATATTTTTATCACTCAAATCACATGTAAATAAATGTGAAATTTTGAAACATTTGTGTCAAATCCAAATGCACAATACAAATCCTTCAAACTCAAACCCTCTATGGTCTTGTATGACCTACATGAAAAAAACCCAATTTTTTTATAATTATTTAATAGAATCAAAAAAATAGTGCTGACACACCAACCAAATTATGATAAACATTATAACTTAATATTAAAATAAATGAATAAAAAATTGACAACGAGGTTGTACATGGTCTATAATACTGACCTGTTGACAAAGATATAGATAAAAATAGAAGATGAACAATGAAATTTTTACATGATCCTCAATTCATATATATTATTTGTCTCTTTATTTTAGAGAGGTTCAAGAAACCTAATTTGATACTAAATGAAGTTTGACCTCCATATCCGAGTTGAGCCAAACACTCAAACACATGTTTGTGTCAATGAGTTAATCATAAATTCATTATTAATCAATAGACAAGGTTACATTTAAATAGGTTGATAAGCTCTTATAATTTAATACATTTTCCAATA
Source organism: Torreya grandis (assembly GCA_037957365.1). Classification (NCBI taxonomy): domain Eukaryota; kingdom Viridiplantae; phylum Streptophyta; class Pinopsida; order Cupressales; family Taxaceae; genus Torreya; species Torreya grandis. The sequence continues at coordinate 1,442,316 of JARHVA010001889.1, forward strand.
ACAAATATTTTCTACAACTAGTCTAATTTATATATACGAGTTATTATAACAAATTGTGTCCCAATATTAAAAACTATATTTGTAATATTCCACACACATTATTCTTACTCATAATGATATTTCTAACTTAAACAAATTAACACTTACATATCAGTGTCCATCTATCAATTTCATGTGAGTGAGTTTTTAGTTGTGAATTCATAATATTATTTTTGAAGTGTTCATCTACCATTTTCTCTATATAGATCATGTGAGTTAGTTGTTAGTTTTTCATTTATAATTTTCTTGTTGAATAGGTATGACAGGTGTTAAGTTTGGGATTTGATGATATCTTTGTAATAAGAGATATTTCTTTTATCTTTTATATTTTAATCCTTTCAAAGGTTATTAAATACTTTTGTTTCAAGTTTTAATTATATGTCCACATCACATGATATATTAATTTATTTTGGATGCCATAAAATGTTAACCATTTATTAGTATTTTTAATATCACCTTTTAGATAAAGATGCATAAGGTATGATTATTTTACAATGATAGGAATCCTATAGGGTATGATGTACTAATTTTTATTTTGAATATATGAATAATGAAAGGTTTACTAATAAATTATTCTACCCAAGACATCAAAACTATGGAGGATAATGAGTTAAAAAGCTATAGAAAAATGTTTTATTTTTATCAAAATACTAAAGTTCAATATCTCTACACTAGTTTTCCAAACCATAATAATAGGCCTTATAACTCACAATTTTTTTTGCAAGCTAAGGTTATGATTTTATTTATAATTAAGATTAATATCATAGTCAAGATATTTATATTTTTGAACTATATCAAGCATTATTTAAGGAAATTGTTAGTTATGTTAAATTTGATAATCATGATTTTGGTTTTTAATCAAAATTTATAGTTAAAATGACCACATTGTAAATTTATGGAAGGATGTATAACTATTTTCCCAAGTTATGAAGGTGTTCAGCAAGAAGGACAATGTTGTTAGTGTAAAATAGAATTATACTAGTGTATTTGTGAATAATTATACATGTGCACTCAACCTCTTTCAATTTTTTTAATAAATGATCCATGTAACTCTCAAAGAGAATTATGGACCAAAAAAACTTGCTTTACACCATTATTGAATTTAATTTTCTCACACCAACCTTGAATACCATTAAGTTTAATAATAACCCACTTATAAAGTCTATGTACTATAATTAAGAGTTTAGAGGAAATTTACAAATCCACCATAAATGTTAAAATATTTCCTTTGGTGACAATTCAACAAAGAAAACAAATAGATCATCTTTATTGTTAAAATTTTTAGCTATAATTTTACAAATGAGAATGTGATTAATTATCAAGAATGTTTAATTCTAAATCCAACTTGTTATTTAACCCTAAGCATCTTATCCTGAAACAAACCACTGCTTTTATTTTATAATAGTTCTAAAAACCTTGGCAATTAAATAGAAAATCATAATAGTTCTATAATTATAGTGATTTTTTCCCAACATTTATAAATATGTATAACATAAATTTCCATCCATTACTTTATGACCATTCTCATAATGAATTGTTTAAATGGTTTAGATATGTGGGACAAGGATAAAGTGCCCATTATTAATAATTTGATCTTGAAAGCCTTCAATGTATGTAGCCTTTCATTTCATAAATTTATTTATTCCATCTTTGATGTCCTTCATGGCTAATTTATTAAATTCATCTTGTTAGAGTGTTATGTTGTTCTGAATGTCGTTCATGTTGATAAGATCAATATAAAATTGTTTGAGACAATACATCCATTTGTTTATATAAATTTCAGGGACAATAGTGACTTTCTTAGGTAAAATTTTATTTGGGTTACTTTTGAAGATATATATTTTTTTATCCTTACATTTGTTAGAAAATAATGATTTTCATTTTTAAGTAAGTTTATATATAATTTTAATTTTATTCACTGCTTCTATCATATTGAGTGAGCTTAATATTGTTTTTAGTAATATCACAATTTTTTTTGCTCAGTGCTAGCTTTTGATTGGAGCTACAACTAGTTCTTGGGCACAAACTATGGGTCTAGTACTCAAGAGAACTATAGAACAATTATAAATGGATAACACTTTTATCACATTGAAACCATCAAGAAAATGGCCACATCTGACCTATAAACACCTTCTGAGATTCAAACTTGGGTGGGGCTGGGAACAACCAAACCACTACACCAATCCTTCTACATCTCATTGGCAAAAATTTTGGGTACTAACATTTTTTATAATTGGAAAGCCTAAAACAAAAATGAATAGTATCCCTAGCCATAGATTGTGGACTTGCCTCATTTTATTAAACATAGGTTTCAAGCTACATACTAACTGACATCACATTAAACATTGAGCCAATTAGCCCATTGCATGTGGATAATTTTCATGAAGGTATGCATACCTTGCCCCGTATAGGGTTAGAACTTGTGAGATCCATTTTGGGAGCACATGTTCTTCACCATTAGGCAACCTTAGGTGCACTCTAGCAACATGATAATTAGTTATACCATTCATTAATTTTTGATTGATTGTGGTTGAAGGTGATTTGATGGGAGTGTTTATTGATTGTTGGGAGTTTTAAATGTGCTTCCTTTAGTTTTTGTATAATTTATGTATCTAAATAATAAAATACTCTTAGTGTCAATATATAATTAAAAAATAAGTACTTTAGATCTTATTTGAGGCACAAAGATAGAGAACTATGTATTTATTGCATTGTGACCAAAATAAACCATATGTCATAGATAATTTACCATGGCCTTCTATGTGTGTATGCATATTACACTAGTAGTTTTACATGGTTTCATATTAGGATTTATGTCTAAATTGGGCCATTTTTTGCCTAGATTTTTTTCTTACTTGACATAATTTGGGTTAGCAAAATTAACGTAACTCAGATTATTTGTCAACCAAATTGGCATAGATTGGTCAAAGTTATATTGATGCAATGTGCATCACAAAAAATTATGTTAGGAAGTGGTAGGTTTTTTTCATCAAAATTGTTGACTTTTCCAAAATTTGAATTTATTAATTTTTAATTTTTGGAGGGAAAAAGTAAGAGAATTTAAAAAGTTGCTCATTGACACAATTCACATCATAGATGGTTGACACAATTTGCATCAAATATGAAAATTTTCCTATAAAATGTGTTTTTCAAAGGCTTGGATATAGGTTTTTTAGAATGCATTTGAGGAATAAATTTATTGAGATTATGGAGGTCAGTGGAAAAACAATAGTATGGAAGGAATAACTAGTTTTCAAGGTAGTAATAATGTAATGAAAATGATATATGATGGTTATGACTTGGGTTACAACAAAAATGTTATCTTTATAAGTCCCCATAAATCATTCTTGCATAATTTAAGAACTATAGATCCATATCCAAGTGAGTGTTAAGCATACGAGTAATATTTGAATCTCTTAGAGCTCACTAAAAACTAGAAATCTAAGGAATGTCTTGATCATCCTTTATATTTATTGTTAAAACTAGCCTTAAAATTATTAGAGATAATTTTCAAGTTAATTTCATAATTTATATGTGGCACTATTAGGAAAGCATATTATTAATTATTATAATATATGCAAGCTAATTTATTTGTATTCCTTCAAGAAATCTACATAGTTCCACAATGAAAAAGATCACACACATTACCTACCCTCCTTTGTGCTTCCCATCTATACCATCACACATAAAAAATGTAATGGATTTATATTATTAGTTCAAAGAATTCGAGTAACAATGATAGAAAATAAATAACCTCTTTCCCTATGATGTCTTCAACCTGTAACTAAATGGCATGGGTTCACTAAATGTAATGACAAATTGAGCATTTCACTTTTGCTAGCATACTTAGCCTATATAAAAATTCCTAAGCAAAAAAAGCCTTCTTTATCATATTATGAAATGTGAAAGTCTTAAATATATAATTCATAATAAAATTTTCAATCATTTATTTTCCACTAAAAATACATTCAAACTATTTGATTTGTATCCAAGGATGGTCTGGATCAACTTTGTATTAACATGTGGACATACGATTACACTAATTAGATAATGGGAGTTTATTTTTCTAACTTATAGTAGGATATGACATAAATAATAATGTAATTAAGTAAATATTTTCATTTTTTTTGATTGAGTTATTATAAAATAAAATGTAGGAAATGTTTGTATCATGTTTTATATCATATTTTAAGTCATATGTTGCATTAGGCCTCATTTTTTGGACATTGGTAAGGTCAATGCCTCGATCAAATCATATTTTTTTACTTGCTGAACATAATTTACATCAAAAAATTACATTGACACAAATTTTATGTCAACATCACAAAAAATAAAATTTCAGCACAAAGACACTACAAATTCATAAAAATATAAAATAATTGTAATAAAAAATAAATATGCTCAAAATTATACATTACCATAAAAGAAGTATTCATGTCAACATACACTATATACATTGATAGTACAACTTCATATTGCATAGGAAATATGTCTATTGCATTAGTTGCTTGTAGCTAACTACCCCAAACATATTATCATCAATAACTAACTAATCATTTCTTAAAAAATGAGGAGAGCTCACCACCTTATGTCATATACATAAAACCTAACCCTAAAGTAAATTGATCATATTTATTACAATACCATACGTGGTATTCTTTGTCATGAATCCTTAGTCTGTATCAACCTTAGCATATACCTTCATATACCATATATCATTTTCCTTCTACATGATCAAAATTTGGGCCAATAATTCCCCCATGGTACTGAGGTAGGTAATGCCTACCTCATTAATTCTCTACTTTATTGTTTTTATTTTTATATAATGTACATATTTGTGTGATCCCTTGTAAATATGTAATACTACTATCTGTCTACCTTATTAATCTGTATATTTTTGGCCTCAACATCAACACTATTCAAAACATCATTTGTGACCATCTAGATTACATTCCATCCCATTTTTTTAATTGATAATGTTGATTATTATAGTTACAACCCAAGTTATGAATAAAAAAAAACCAAACCAGTGATAATATAGAGCCTCATAATTAAAATTTTAACTTTCTATAAAATCTTACTTGGTTATATTTGATCTTTCTAATTTATTTATCAGCATTCACCGTTATCTAAGATAATTCTATGTTTTGGATAGAATATTTATTTAGTTACCTATAGGATGAAATTAGAGTAAACTTTTTGAATGAGGTATTCAAATGGAATACAAGATTTATTGAGAAAAATAATGCATCTATTTTTCTATAAGTAGGTAATTATCAATTGTCTAAAAGATTCAAAAATCACATTATGAGAAATATTAAGGCCCAAAAATCTTGTTTCCAAGATGAAATTTCCTTAAATATATCAAAGATATCAATCTGTACAACAACATATGTCATTTTAGTAAACCTTCATCCCCAAAAGATATGCATAATAAACTTAGGAAGATTTGAAATTAGACACTTCATAAGATTGATAGTAAGAAAATGTATATTTTCACCAATAGTCAATGTGTAGAAGAGAAGCTTCCAAGAAATGGTTTGTGCCATGGCATCAACTTTAGACTTTCAAATTGTAGTTCCAAGGTGTTTCCATTTAACTCCAATGAATTTATATTTCTACTTTGAATTGAGTTTTTGTTCCAAATATAAACCTAAAATGAGCTTATAATAAATAAATTTGAGTAGGAAGTGGTCTAAATTTTTACTGTTATGTTGCCCCTAGTCTTTCATAAAGTTACATTGAACCAAAGTGGACATCTTAACATGGAATGAATTATCCATCAGTTACAAAATTTCAATCATAATAGTCCTATCAGTGTCATGTAGATGAAACAAATTATTTAATAGAGGCTAATATTTCCATTGGAAAAAAAATGAGTGCAATAAATCTCCAAATTGACACAAACATTTTTTAATAAGGTAATTTCCTTTAAACCTATTTTGAAGAGCAAGGGGTTACTAATTAATTTGCACATGTATATTACACCAAATAGAGGAAGTGAGGAATCTAAGACCATATCAAAGAGAGTTGCCTTTCGACTCCAATAACTTGAAAGTTTATTACTATAATTTTCATATACTATTAAGTGGGGTAGATGCTGAGAGTTTGAATTATTTAGATAGAAACAATTTTTCATGCATATACACTTCTTTCCTTTGGCCTTTAAAAGTAGCAACAAAAACCCTATGGTGAACAAGAACTTTTTAAAATTCAAAAACATGAAGAGCACTTATGTTCTATTTAAAAATAAAAAATTTACCTTGTATCCAAGGATATATGATGTTAGGGACACCTCTATCTTTCAGGTGAATGCATTGATTCTAGGAAATACCCTACACACCCTTGCTTCTATCCCACTTGGCCCAAATTATTTTTTTTGATAAGTTTGGTGAAATTTTCGTGCCATGTTTTATATGGAAACCAACCTGAGGAACAAAAAAACATGATTTGAAAAAATACATTATTATCAAATTCAATTCTATTAATAAAGGATATGAATTTTGATCCCCACTAGTCAATATTTTTATGATTTTTTAGAAAAACCAGCTTCACATGTCACTAAGAGAGACTCAAAGACCAAATAGAATGTCCAAGTACCTTATGATTTATTCATGTTGGGATCTATTCCACTTAGCTAGAATCAAATGGGGACCGAGATCAACTTGAATCATGATAAATTATGCTTTATATATCAAAAGTTTAGAGCCTAAAATAACATAATACAAATCAAACACATCCATGGCATGACTAATTTCCTTTTCATCATTTCAAATAAAAAACATACTATTATCATCAAAATGAGAGTTGAGGGAAAAAGCATCATTAGGAAGAGTGATACCTTTAATTATAATATTAATTTCATGTGGTCTCTACAATAGGTAACCAAGAGTATCAGTGGACAAAACATATAAATACAAAGCTAGAGGATAACCTTGGCAAATGGATTATTGAAGAACAAAAGATTTAGTGAGAGAACCATTTACTTAAATTTTTGTTGAGGCATCATTTAATTTGTTTTAGATGTTATGAATCATTTTTTCCCCAAAGCCTAACTAGATTAACATATTAAGAATAAACTTCCACTTGATTCTATCATAGGCCTTGTCAGAGTCAAGCTTGATGATAAGCAAATTTTGGGAAGTTTTTTGGGCCCATTCTATAGATTCCCATGAAAAAACTAGGTTGTCTAAAATTTATATTACCCAAATATATCCTATTTATTTAGGTCTAATAATATCTTACACTAAAATTTTAATATGTTAGGAAATAACTTTTGTAATGATCTTGTAAGAGGTATTAAGGAGGGTGATGGGTCTCAAATTGTAAATGTTGTCTAGGTTATTGCTACCTTTAGGAATAAGTTTCATTAGTCCTTAATTGATAAAGGTGCAAAGGGAATAAATTTAATTAATCTTGAGATAGAATTGGTAAAAATACCCATGAATAGTAGGCCACTTGGATTTAAAAACTCAGTCAATAAGCCATCTAATTTGGGGATTTTATCATCCATCATAGAGAAGAGAGTGTGTTCCAGTTCCTTTGGGTCAACAACATATCAAGATGATTGTGAAGGTATTGCATGATCTTTATGGGAATTAATTGGATCATTGATTTGATCACTTTAATGTAGGAAATATAATTGTCATTCTCATCAATGAAGAGTGTTTTGAAATGGTGGCTAAAAAAATTCTTAATTTCAACAAAAGAGGAACAATAGTTTCCATTGTGGTATATGATAGTCATGATTTTTTTTTGTGTTTATGATTTAATTATTGAAAGAATAAGTTGGAGTTTTTATCCCCCTCTTTAATTTAGGTAAGACAAGAGCATATTTGAGCTCCACATCCCTAGTAAAATTCCAATTTGCTGATCTCATTTTCCATAAAAGCCACTAATTTTTGAATATTTTCATTCAAAGGATTAGAGAGGATTTTACATCCTTTCTCAAAACTTATCCTTAGATACCACTCCATTATATTCTTTGTTAAAGAAAAATTTATACCATAAGATAGTAGAAAAGAGATGCATCTATCAAGTGCTTCTTACTACTAAAGGATCTAATTGTTTCATTCTTTTGGATTGCCACCTGAATTCAGAAGAGCACCAAGGGAAACCATATAGCCCTTTTTTTAAGATGTAGCACATTAATTTTAGAAATAAAATTACTAAAAATATCATCAACACTAGTAAGATACAGTTGGATATTAATGGGTAGATGATCATATAAGGTATAAATAAGATCTAATACACCATTTTGTCTAGAAAAAGGCACAATTTGAATATTTGGGGATTATTAAAATCATGTGATATCCCCCACCCTATTGATAAAAGTGCTAAGGCAATGACTCAAATGGTAATTCAAGGTCATGGGTGAATGGCACAGGTTGTGGAACACTATTTTTAGTGATATCCACCATAATGTGTTATATATATATATATATATATATATATATATATATATATATATATATATATATATATTCAAGTGGGGATTAGTTTTGTATATGATTAAAATAATTGTTTGTAGAATACTCTGAGCTTAAAATATTAAAGAACAGAATATAGATGTGTTATAACCTTTTAGAGTTTTACTAGTGTAAATATTATATTTGATTAAAGCATTGAGTAGTCTAAATTAGGGAAATAATATGCATAATATTACCACTAATTTATTACAGATTTGACTAGCTTTGAATTTTAAAATAAATAGTAATAAATATGTGTAAATAAATAATTATGTAGAAAACACCTAATACAAATGATATGAGTGCTAGAAAATAAGATAGGAATAGGTCTAAGTGTCATAAATTAGATCCCTATGTTAGAACTCCTCCTAGATAGTAATACCACATTTGGATAGAGGCACCATGTGATTCTAGTATCCTGATAATGGCTCTAATTTCCTTTGTGCAAGACTATCTTGAACTTCTAGGTGCACTTGTGTCTATGTTTTTGGGTTCTATTTTTGTGTGCACAAAGTTTGAAAATTTGTATTATGCTTATAATAGCTGATTTATGATGCAAACCCTAATCGTCATAGTAAGGTACGAGCTAAAAAGTGTGTTCATTAGTAAGATAGGCTGGACATCCTCAACACCTCACTATGAAAAGAGTTGCCCATATACCAATACTCTAAGAGGGATTAATTTTGATGTAATTTTCCCCACCTAAGTGCTGGTTTAAGTGCAAGTGATGCTAGTATGATAGTGTCCTTGAGTGCCATGAGTGTGCTTGAGATTGGAAGTCTAGAAAATATGAACTTAGGGAAGCTATAGATGGTAGTATGCAGTAGTAGGGTAGAACATGGATTAATAACCTTGATTTTGTTTAACTTGTTTCATGTTTGAATACGTATTTTGCATCTAATTTCCATATAGTGGATACAGGACTAAAAGTCATGTATTTATAGTGTTCTATTACTTGTGTGGATAATAAAAGATGTTTAGGATGAATTTAAGAGAGTTTTAATTTTTAAAATTTATTCATTCAGGAAAGCTAGGGTAAAGGATATAGGTGCCTTTTTAAAAAACTAACTTGACATGGCTCTAGTGACCTTAATGTGGTGCTAGTGTCCAACTGGTAGAACACTAACACAAAGTGCTAGGATTGGTAAATGAAGGTCTAAGACTACATTTGAGCTGACTAAGGATGCTTTTAGCCTACATGAAGGTTGGAAAAGTGTGATAATAGGCTCTAGAATAGGTCTAGGGTTAAGCTATGAATAGGTAGTCTCAATTATCACTCATAGCACTCACATACCACTTTTAGGTGATTACATTACCCACCTTTATACTATAAATGGAGCAAAGCAAAATGACTAGTATAAAGGAAAAATAAGCATACCTAGACTTACCTAGGAAGTGAAGCCTGTAAAGCTGAATCTGAGTATGTAAAGATGGGTTTGCATATGTGAAGCATGAACCAAGGCATGTCATGTAAATGAAACATGCATAAATCCATCATTACTTAATAGATATCAAAATCAAAAGACTATGCTGAGTAAATAAGTAACTGAGTAAAAGTGAGTAAAGAGATATGAAAGAGGAAAGAAATGAATACACCTCATTGGGTATGAAAAACAATGCATGAACTTGGTGATAACCTATATGTGTGCATGTATATAGTGATCAATCATTGAATATCTTAGACTAAGATGATAGATTTATAAATCTTCATGTGTGGGTGTCTTAAGAACTCAATCTAGTTTTGACTCCATCTTTTCCACCCCTACTTGGTGGATCATGACATGTGAATAGCTTGGATTAGATAGATAATGTATCCAACCCTATAATGTAGGTGGCTCAAGAACTCAATTAGGTTATGACTATATCATTTCCCACCCATGTAGTAGATGTATCTAAAAATGAACTACATAAAGTATTGAAAATATCTAATTGAGTATATCTAACTATGTGGGTTGGCTCTACAACCATTCAGGTACATTAGGTAGCTCTAGGCCACTCAAGAATGCCAACCACTATAGATGGAATAAGGCATGTAACTAGTAATAACATGGAATCTAATTTCAAGTGTATACAACATAGATAATGACATATAGTTTACCATTCTATCTGATCAATCAGTGTGTAACTGAGCATATGGAAATAATGTGCTTCACATATGCCCCTAATATGATATCTAAGTATATTGATTCTATATTGAGTTGTAATAACTATATCTGAGTATCTAAACTAAATATGGGAGTGATTATGCCACAAATGATGCCCCAAATATGAGTGAATGATATGAATTTGATCTGATAATGTAAATCTGAGTAAAATCTAAGTATAAATGTCAAATCTATAATTAGATATGTGTAAATATGTACTATACCTACTATACTATTCTAACTAATTTGAGTTGTTCTAGAACTAAGGATACTAGACAATAACACCACATATTGGATAGTAGTGATAGTGGCACTAGTGTCCCTATTTGGGTGTTAATGTATTTTTCATTTTAAATCTATCACTGTACTACTTTTTGAGTCATTATTTTTCCTCTGTGTTTACCTGTGTCTAATTTTCTGTAATTGAGCCTATGCACTAAAAAATATTCTATGAGTGTAATAAAAGATCCTGATCTCTATGAAAAACTCCTATGAATTCCCCCTCTTTTGAGGGTAGTTTTTGAACCTGTGTAAGAACTATCCTCAAAATAAAAAGCTTTAAAAAATTTGTGTTAGCTAGAGCTTATATGATAATTGCATGATAATCTAATATAATGTGAAAATCTAACATTGAAATATGAGATAATATGAGATTAATTATGTAATGTAAGATGTATGTCATATCATATATATCATTTCACAAAGGTGTCAAGATAGATGTGATAAATCTATGTAAAAATAAATTTTAGTAGAACTAAGTGGATACCTAGGGGGATGGGGCATGATGTCCATCATGACACCCAAGTAGGAAGGGTAGATCCATGAGGTCCCTCATGGATTGAAAGATGGTGTGTATAAAAATAAAATACAAGTGTCATGGCCATAATGCATATAAGAAATAATACATATAAAACACATGAGGCACACAAAATAGGCCAAAGGGACATAATACAAGGGATATGGGCACATGTCACTAAATATGAGAAAAACATGTTCAAATGTCCACATACACAAGCAACAAGTAAGTTGTATTAGAGACACATAGAAAGACATGTTCAAATGTCCATATAAATAATCAATAAAACACACAAAAGGGACATGGGAACATGTCCAAAGCATACATACTATGAATAGAAGTGGTATAAAGCTAAAAAATAATGGCATATTCAAATACCCTCAAAATATAAGAAGCATAGAAGTAAAATCAAGTCTAAACTATGAAAGATTGAAATGAAATCATGCATGAATGTTGTACAAATATGTGTTAAATATATGATGTAAATATCTTGAGTCTAAAATAGTGATAGCTAGAAAAAAATCTGAGTATGACTAGCAATGATCAATATCAAGATATAACAATGCTAAAACTAGGATATAGATTATAGAAGAATATAACCTAGTAATAGAAACTATGTATAAGATGCCCTCAAGTGGATGAATGTGTCAAATGAATAACCATGAATAAGTGTATATGCCCCTAGTGGGAAGATGATAGCAAGTCTAGATCTATGTAGTGGAACTGAGTCTTATAAGTAATCTCCAAACACTCGACAAGAACAAGTGAAGCATGTAGTATGATAAAACTGACTATACTAAGATATCTAGCATATGTAGTTTTTAGAAAATATAAGAAGTGTAAATATAGTAATACATAAAATCTATAAATTTTGTGTTTTTTGACATGTTATATTGTTTTTGTATTTTCTATAAATAAACTATGTATAATAAATATGAAAATAAACTATGTACAAGGAACAAAGGAAGAGGGAAAGTATGTACAATAAGGGGGAAACCATACTAACCAATGAGTCTCATGGGAGACTCATTATCACTATGACCTATTATAAATAAGGGAACTATGATTGTGTGTGCTATGTGAAGGGAAATTATGATCCCATAATCTATTGTGCTGAGTAATCTATATCTGCATCTGCCTATGTGGTGGTGCTAGGAATCTATGGCACTGACTATGGTATCTTATGAACTATAGGGATATTAGGAACATATCTGATATAATAAGATATAGGTGACATAGGTGCCCTATGCTGAGAACTTTGAGAACCCAATAATACTAATCTTGGAAAAAAGTGAGTAGAGGAAGTCCCTCTAGAATATGTGACATATCTCTAATGTAGGGGTCTCTAATAATGGTCTCTATAGGAGAGTATGATTATGTGTCAGTACTATAGGAGTAAAACTCACCTACACTAGTGGATCTTCCAAACTCTATTATGTATCCACAATAACTACACTCTAAAATTGTAATTATCTGGTAACTATGTTAAAATTGTAATTGGTGATTGTGAAGTAACTACCTATGGAATGAGTACATGATACTCATATGAAAGACCTTCAACTTTGACCACATGATTTATGTGTTTATATTTTAGGCATTTATGAATTATGGATATGATGGATAGTAGTTGTTACAACCATGGCCTACCCAATAACATATCAAACATGCCTACACTAGGTACTACTAATAATTGAATGGCTATATGTGCTAGTCTAGCTTGTAAGGGAAGCATAATATATCTAATGGAGCTATGAACATGACCACTAAAACACTAATAAATATGTTTATAGGGAATATATCTTTCTCTAAATACCTCAAATGATATAAAAGTGTCATAGTACACATGTTAATTCTCAACCCATTGTCAGCCATAACACTCTAGATAGGATGATGATCTAAGTATTTCTCATACAAAGAGTGCATGTAAATATGTATCATCATCAAAAATATCATGATTTGAGAAGGTGATGAGTGGTCTAGATGGAACTATATTATGGTACATGCCAATGATGTTGTGTAATGGGTGTGCCTCCTCTATGATAATATGATATGAATCTAGTGGTGGATGTGCCTGATATGTGTAGTGAACCTCTGATGTGCTCCCTGCCTTATTTGATATGTGCTTTAGAAATAGATATGAGAATATATTTAATTCCTTAGATTTTATTTTTTGTAATTTTGGTTCCTTTATGGGTGTGACCACATCAAAAATATTAGCCTCAATAAAATATTGTATCTTATGTTTTAGGCTTATGCATATGTTTGTTGTATGGCTTTGTGCCCTGTGATACTCTTAGAATGTGTTAGAATTATAGTTATTTGTAATAAGTAATGTAATATCAACCTTGTTAATGGGAGAGAGATATATGACATTAAATTCAAATATCTATTGTAAAACTTGTGTTGGTGACTTTGTAAGGTTGATGAATATTCAACGTTGAGGATCAAATAAAACCAATCAAGGAGATGGCTTTGAAGTTGCGTTAACTGTGGCCTTTTGATCACTCTTGTTCTTGATGTCCCTTACCTTATAAGGAGGCTTATTGAAATATTAAAAGTTGATTCTGATCCATTTTTATACTTTATTTTTTCCATTGATAATGTCTTGATCTCTCTTTATTTTACTATGTGGCACAAATATGTGAATTTAGGAAACTTATTAAACAAGATAATTGTTGACAATTTTGCCACCATTGGTCAAAGTTGCTCATGTGAATATTTTCAAACATAATATTTAATGGATTTAATATTAAAAAATGTCTCCAAAAAATAATAAAACCTTCATCAAACCTGAAGCATGTTCAAGAACAACTCACAAGTCCAAATTTTTATAGAGGTTCTTTTTGTTCCTCTAACTAGCTAGTTGCAAGTTAGTGAAGGCAAATTTCAAATGCTCGATACATGAAGGAGAATAAAATTTGGTTAAAATGATATTAGTAGGATTTTGGGGAACCTATTACCTCAATATTACATGAATTTTTTAAGTTTATATGGGATTAAATTTATGAATAATTGTTAAGAAGAACATGTGCTATACAACCCTTCTTAAACACCAATTGCTTAGTTTTAAGAGATACAATTGCATTTTTAAGTTTCTTGTTGAAAAATAAAATATTTTTGAGATATTATGTGTCATAAATGACCTCCATACACATTATTAAATAAAAATTTTTAGTTAAAAAATGAAGAAATGCAAAAGTATAGGTATTAGGGTTTTAAGTAAGCAATAGAGACGATTAGAAAAGACAATTTTTAAGAAGTTTAAGAGATTAGTTGAGAAAATACAATGGTTTAAATTATAATATGGGTTATTAAAGGTAATCATACAAAAATATTCAGGTATTTAGGCCTCATAAAACTTAATAAAATAGAAAAATTCATATTTAGAAATGAAACTATGCAAGCTAAGAAACATCAAAAAGTGCATATTTTGAGTTTTATTTAATGAAATATCTTTAAATTTGACATGGAAGTATGTTTTGATTTATTTCAAGGTTTAAAAGTGGTTTCATGTCTATAATCTACTTGATAAGAGATAAAATTCCAAAATATAGGTCTATTCATTAAGGAAATCAAAGTTTTTTGAGTCCTATTTTATTATTTTTAATAATCTAGTGTTTAGATCATAAATAATAAGAGTCTAGAATAATAGGAAAAATATATATTAATAGGAAAAAATATATATTTTACAAGGTAATTATGTAAGAGAAATAGAAATAAACTTATCTAGTTTCAAACTAAAATGAACTCTGAGGCTGAAATTTGAAGAACAGGATTGAGACACTCTCAAGAATCTGAAACTAGGTTCTATTTTTTGATTGGGTAGGAGCATCAAAAATATGACACCCTGGTGTCTAGTTCCGTATTCCTTTCTAGTTCTATTTTCTTAGATCTAAGCTTTTTGGGTTTTGTTTATTTGGTCAATATGAGCCTACATACCAAATTTTGAGGGCTAAAAGTTATCATAGGTCACTGTAGATCTATTTTAATCTTTGATACCTATATCCATCTACACACATGTAAAAAAAAAATACATCAAAAGTAAAAGGGGGGAAAAAATGGGGTTAAGGGAATAATTATTTGATAATCAAGAACCCCTATTGTTCTGATTGCTACCTAAATTAACACTCAAGCTAGGGTCTCAGATATGATGTAGTTATCCCTTAGGGAACATGAATAATCAAGATGAATGATAGATGAAAGAATGAATTTTGCATAGGCCTCTCCTTGATCAAGCATGCAAAATGCATAATGCTGAGCTATACTATTGACTAATTTTTATTATGTCTAATATATCAAAGTAGCAAGTGATATATATATAAAATGCCTTGTGAAGTCCTTTATATAAGAGACTAATTATTTAGAATTTGACAGTTTTATTCATTTTTGTCCTACATTGAAAAACTTAGGAATGAATCAAAAAAAGGGGTAAGAATCATCTTGTGGGAGAAACTGACCATTGGAATCAAATTTACACTTGGACAATAGTGCTAAAAACTAGACACCTTGGGTTTTAGTACTGTAGTCCTTTTTAGGAATTATTTTCTAGAGGGTCTAGGACCTAGGGGGATGGAAGAATCATTGAAAGAGTAATGTAGTTAGTAAGGGTTAAGTCTGGAAGGCTATGAATGACTGGGAATGGTCAAAAAGGTGTCTAAGATAGAAAATAAGACCAAAGAAAATCAGATAAAAAGACATGGCTAGATGTGAATAAGACTCATATTCTCCATTCAAAGTCTCCTATGATATAACTATAAAATACATGATATGTGTGGTTGCTTGACCAATTTAAGGTGTATACAAGTCCAAGAGAGCATAAAATGACATTTTTTGAAGTTGTATATAGAGTTTGGAGATAAAAATTTGTTTAAAGGTATACAAAACCATGGTTATTATTTTAAAATCATATTTATACTCATTACATTATAAAATAATTTAAATTTATCAAGTTCTAGGTTCTCACAGTGCATTCAAAAAACTTGCTAAAACCATAGAAGATGGGCATATCTAAAAGAACCAGTATGAAAAGTTATGATTGTCATCTTCAAATGAATAATTAGAAAAAATATTTCATGAATAAATAAAAATAAAAATTATTCTCTCTCTCTCTCTCTCTCTAAATTTTTTGCCCCACTTTTGGCTACATTTAGAAAATGTCAAGTCAATAATAAGAGTCTTTAGTTAGCCCTAGAAAAGTGGAGGTCAAAACATGTAAAAGTGGAGAAGTTGAGTAAAGTATTGGTTAAGATTTAAGGAACTATTTTTATGAAATATATTTCCTAATACACCCTTATTTGGGATAAATTTATAAATTCAACAAGTCAAACATGCATCCAAATTTCAAGTGAGATAACTAAAGTCAAACTCCAAGTTGTAAGTGAGATAATTGAAGACAAACCCAACGTTTCAAATCAAGATAAGTTAAAGTAAAATTAAAATATGAAATAAAGGTAAATAAATTAAAAATTCAAGATGCATGAAAGATCAAAAGGAGTTAAATGAAGATAAAAAAGAGTTCAAACTATCCACAAGGAGTTAACTAAATATAGTCAAATATCTCTTCAAGTTGAAGACTATTCAAACACATGTAATAATCTTTAAATTTTCAAACATTCAAACTAGATTCTCTCTCATTTCCATACCATATTAAAAGGAGATCAAGTTAAATTAATGCTTAAACTCCAAAATTACTATGCTGGAATTTGGGGAAGTTGTTTTGAAGTTTGAAGTTTTAGTTAAGTTCAATTTGAAGGAGTGAAGTTGGACTAGACAAGGGACTCATATTTAGTTGCTTGTCTCCTCTCTCCTTGATTTTTTTATTTTTATATATTCACATTGATTTTTAAATTATTAAATGATATTATGTATTTTTATTATATAAAATCTATCAAAATTTGTAATACCTCACCTTTGAAGCAATAAAGAGATATTTTTTCCTTCATTTTCAAGTTGTTCATGAAGTGTGTTCTTAATGTTCATTAATGCAACTTAGTGAATAAATAAATTTACTATGTTTATGTCTAAATATCTCACCTTTATGTAGAAAATAATAATTATTTTAATCCATATAAAGTGTCTAATTCTTATTTCTACCTAATTTGGAAGTGAATTCAATCATTGTTCATTTCTTCCAAGCTAACATGTCTGTTTGTCAAGACCTTTGTGTGAAATATTGATACAAGATCCATTGTATGAGAATGAAGTGAATGTGTGTAGGTTATTAAAATTAAAAAGTGTGTAAAATATATGTATTATTTACCTTCACATTTTTGCATCATCCTAATTTGCAATTTTCATTTCCATTTTTAGCTTTAGCATTATTGCTTCTATCTTTTTTGTAGTCAAGAAAACACATAATTAGATATTTTAGAGAGAATTAGGTGAGTGTACCAAAGGAATAAGATATTAATAAATATATTATATCAAATAAAAGGTCATACACCTTTTATAGTTTCCATTATATCAATGGAAGTGAGAATGGGCACACGTTCTCAGTAGGGTGCACTTTTAAGTGATAATAATTTCTGGGATGTCTGATGGAATGATAACACAAAATTTACTAAATATTAGTGATGGTTTTATTAATTTAAATAAAATACATTACTTAAGTACTCATAAATTGATGAATTCAAGTTATATACAATTGGTTTAAGTAGTCCAAGTGCCTAAAGAGCATCAATTGGTATGTATCCTAATCTTTCTTTTGGTCAAAATGCATTTTTTGTACCTTCATATCCCTCATATCAGGATGAGAATATTTATCTATTCACCTAAAGTACTACTAAACCAAAAGGATATTATTATTCTCATGATATTTAAACCCCTCCTACCCCTAATCATATTTCCAATCATCTTCTAAAAAATCAAGTTCTTTCCAATTAGCTTGAAAAGAGTATGCAAGAGATAACACTTGACTGTGAGAGATAATGTATGGAATGTGATATGGAAGAGGAATATAATAAGCATAAATAAGAGATTGAATATCAAGACTTATACATCATCAAAATATAGAATCATTGAAGAGATACAATGAGCCTAAAATAGAACTAATACAATAGCTTCCCATGACTATACAAAGAATTGAGTCCAAAATCCCAATTAGAAAACAAGAACCCCTTAAATATTCAAGAGAGTCTACTTTATTCAAAATTTCAAGTTTTAAGACTCATAATCCTATGAAAGATTCTATGCCTATGTAATCTTTACTCACTCTTACCCAAGAGTCTAGGACCATTCAATCTTAGAAACCTTCTTGGACCAAGACCCCTGATTATGCAATGCCTACTCTAGAAAAAGAGCCTTCTTCTATTCCAATCTAAAATCAATAGATGGATAGGTTGTATAAACCCAACCAACAAAATTTTCAAGTTTCTTGATCCCTCCACCCATCCCTAAAAATGAAGTTATCCATTAAAATGAATGTGATAGGTTGATTATTGATTGGAAAGAGAAGTATATAAAATTGAAGCATGAATCACTAACACAAGTTTATTTCCCTTCTTTCAAAGAAATTATTTAATTAAAGCCTTATTAATGCCTCTTCAATGCCAAATCTCATTCAATATTAACCAATAATGACCTATATTTCTATGCCACCTAATGGAACCTCTTTCCCTTCTAGCATACCCATTTTTAAAGGAGGACCTATTGTATGTAGGGAAAAAGAAGAACATGCAGGTGAAGAGGAAAAAATTTCAATAGAGGATGATCAAGAGTTATGTTTGTCAAATGAGCTTTAATTTAGCATATAAAAAGATCATGTTTTATCCCTTGAGGAGTAGTCCAAACATTTAGAAGTTTCAATTCAAGCCAATCAATATAAATATGAATTGAGGGTTGTAATTTCCCCAAACAAATCAGAAGTTGATAACCCATAAGAAAAGGTTAATTTATATTTTGAACTTCCTTTTTTCCTTTAAATTGATGAGCCTCTCCCTTGCTGCAAAGAGAAATTTGATGAGATGTAAGAGGACCTAATTGATGTACAAGCTAATGAAAGGAATTTTGAAGACTTGTTTGAGATAATTGGACCAAGTTTCACTCTTATTAAAAGAGAATATGGGTTGGCAAAGATAGAAAAGGGAAACTTTTGTAAGTTAGACAACATACAACAAAGAGTTAGTCCTTTAATTCTAACATTTCAAGAGGTAATTCCACTTAATTATGATTTTTTTGATGTTATCAACGAAGGTTATCAACCTCTCAATCAGTTTTCATAACTTTATTCACTCTTGTAATATGATAATTAGGATGTATTTCTTCTTAAATCCAATCCTATAATTATGCCACAAGGTCCATCTCAGTTTGTTCAATTTGAGCAACCATCTTGTGAAGAGGTACATATTGGTTATAAAGAGAATATTGGTGAGATAAATACTACCAAAATATCATTTCCTATCATATATATAGCTTATTTGGAGGCTAAAAAATAAAACACACTACCTATAACGTTCATTTTATAAAATGAATAAGAAACTAAACATGTTCAAAATTAGCCCAAGTGTGAACTTCAAGCTACTCATGTTTTAGGAAAAGTGGAGGAAGTGTATAAGGTTTATTTTGAAGATTAAAAATATGTCATGATAAAAATATAGTTTAATAAATTATATTATTTCATGGCTTCCATCATTTTTTCTAGTCACATGGGCTTGGTGAAGAAGGGTAACTACTTTGCACTACTAGTTAATAGTTTTGTATAGGACTATCTCTAGTTGTCAAAGTAGGTTAGTATAGGTTAGATTAGTAGTGTTATATTTTATTTTCCTATAGGTTATATTATTCACATGCTGTTATTATTTTTAGTTTTAATTTTTCTCTAAGTGTTATCTTGCACATTTTTTAGTTGGTAGTTGTTCTAGTTTTCAATTCAATAAGTGCTCATGCACAAGTATTATAATTACTTGAGAGAGTTCATTTAAAAGACATTTTCATTTCAATATTTGGTTATGTTTTAATAACTCCATATCTAAATGGATATATCTACTAGTCTTGATTATTTATCAAGCACACATCACAATAAAGTCATCAAGAATGCCAATAATTTTACCACCATTGGTCAAAGTTAATCACATGCAGGTTTCAAATAAGAATCCATTCATGGAGTGAAGATTAAAAAAACTATAAAAAATATCATAAAACCTTAATTAGTCTATAACCATGATCAACAATAACTCATAAGTCCAAATTTTGACAAAAGTTTCTTTTATTCCTCTAACTACCTAGTTGCAAGGTAGTGAAGACAATTTTTAAATGCTCGGTACATGAAGGAGAAGAACAGTTGGTTAAAATTATATTAGGGAAAGTTTTGGAAAAATATTAAATTGATATTAAATTCATTTTTAAAAGGTTATATAAGATTAAATTTGTGAACAATCATTAAGAATAATAGGTGCTCTAAAACTCTTCTTAAACTCTAATGACTTAATTTTAAGAGATATAATTACATTTTTTAGTTCCTTGTTGTAAAATAAAAGTTGTTTGAGATATTATGTGTCATAAATTACCTTAATAAATTTTTTTAAATAAAAAATTTGAGTCAAAAATTGAATAAAGGCAAAGCTACAGGTATTAAGGTTTTAAGCAAGAAAGAGATACAATCAAAAAAGATAATTTTTGAGAGGTTTAAGAGATTAGTTGAACACATATAATGGTTGGAATTATTATAAGGGTTATTAAATTTAAAAATTAAAATATAATTATGTATTTATTATTCATAAAAATAAATAAAATTATAAATTTAAAAACAAAATTATGCAAGCTAGGAAACACCAAAAAATACATATTTTGAGTTTTATTTAATGAAATATCATGAAATTTTACTTGGAGTTAAATTTTTATGTTTTTTAATACTTCAAATTGATTTAATGTATATAATATACTTTAATAGAGATAAAATACCAAAATATAGGTCTATTCATGAAGGAAATCAAGGTTTTTTGAGTCTAAGAGAGCACAAAATGGCATTTTTTAGAGTTGTATATAGAGTTTGGAGCCAAAAATTTATTTAAAGGTCCGTGAAACCATTTTTATTATTTTAAAATCATATTTATTCTCATTAAATCATAAAATAGTTGAAATTCATCAAGTTCTAGGTTATCACAGTGCATTCAAGAAGCTTGCCAAAACCACAGAAGATGGAAATATCCAAAAGAATCAGTATGAAGAGTTATGATTGTCATCATCAAATGAATAGTTATAAAATATATTTAATTAATAATTAAACATAAAAATTATTATCTCTCTCTAAATTATAGGCCCCCTTTTTTACTAAATTTAGAAAATATCAAGTCAACAATAAGAGTTTTTAGTGAGCCCTAAAAAGTGGAGTTCAAAACATGTAAAAGTGGAGAAGTTGAGTTCAAGTCTTGGTTAAAATTTGAGGTGATATTTTAGTGAAATATAATTATTACA
Organism: Torreya grandis; assembly: GCA_037957365.1. Taxonomy (NCBI): domain Eukaryota; kingdom Viridiplantae; phylum Streptophyta; class Pinopsida; order Cupressales; family Taxaceae; genus Torreya; species Torreya grandis. The sequence goes on from JARHVA010001889.1 coordinate 1,464,173, forward strand.
AGGTTAACATGCAATATATATCCTACTACTACCCACTTTGGGATAAATTTATAAAGTTAAGAAGTCAAACATGCATGCAAGTTGTAAGTGAGATAATTGAAGTCAAATTTCAAATTGTAAGTGAGATAACTAAATATAAAATCCATGTTGAAATTCAAGATAAGTAAAATTCAAAGTCAAAATCCAATATGAAATAGAGGTAGATGAATTAAAACTTTGAGATGCATGCAAGATCAAAAGGAGTTAATTGAAGATAAAAAAGAGTTCAAATTATCCACAAGGAGCTAACTAAAGATAGTCAAATATCTCTTCAAGTTGAAGACTATTCAAACACATGCAAGAATATTTGACATTTAAAACATTCAAAAAACCTTACATATCTCATTTTCAATCCATATGATAAAGAAAATAATTTAAATTAATGTTTAAACTCTAAAATAACTACATTGGAATTTGGAGAAGTTGTTTGAAATTTTGAAGTTTTAGTTAAGTTCAATTTGAAGTAGGAGTGAAGTTGGACTAGACAAGGGACTCATATCTAGTTGCTTGTATCCTCTTTCTTTGCCTATTTTTTCTATATGTAAATTCATTTTTTAATGATTAAAGGATATTATGCTTTTGACTTACATAAACTCTACCAAATTTTTTACTACCTCACCTTTGAATTAATAAAGGGTTGATTTTTCATCCTTTTTGAAATTGTTAATGAAGTGTGTGTTTAATGTTGATTGATGTAAATTAGTGAATGACTAAATTTCTTATGTTTATGTCTGAATCTCTCACATTTATGAAGAAAATAATAACTCTTATAGGTCATATAAAATGTCTAAGTTTGATTTCTACCTAATTTAGAAGTGAGTTCGATCATTGTTCATTCCTCAAAGCTAATGTGTGTGTCTACCAAGACCTTTGTATGAAATATGTTTGAAGCAAAATTATTTAGGGGTGGGGGTGAATTAGTCTTTAAAACATTCATTCAATTCCACTTAACATTCATGATCAATTTATAAAAACATATAGATCAATCAAATCATAATAAACATGAAATAAAAGAACACATCACATATGTGGGAAACCCTCAAGGGGAAGAAAACCTATTGATATTTACAAATGGAATATATTCCTATAAAATAAAAACAAATTTTAATGAAGCACCAAATCCATATGGAGTACCAACCCCAACTATCTAAGCACCTAATTGAATAGGCTTTATAAAAAACCTACTTTCAAGGAGGCACTAACCCCCCAGATGACTCAACACCAAATCAACCACCTGATTTATTTGATCACCTTTATAACACTATTTTTATTAACCAATAAATGATGACCACATCTTCATATTTTCACACTCTTATCCCTCTCAAACTACCTTCTAGGCCACTTCACTCAACTAAGCCTCTTAAAGACTGATTAGGTCATATGACCTTGAGATTCATACTAAAACCTCTTATTATATATTATGATAGTTCATATAATCTCTTATTATGGTCTATAAGACCTCCTTCCACCCAAGGATATTATATTCCATTCACTCCTCTATCCAATCCTCTTTCTTACCTAAATAGGCCTATTAGACATTTATTTTATACAAGCCTCATGCTCATACACTTCTTGGTAATAAAAACACACTTATAAAATTATATTGGACACATAATATCCTTATGACATGTTACAAAAATAATCAATAATAATCTTAGGTCAGTCACAACTCAAAAGGTTACATTCCTTCTTTAGGTCTCATAGAGACCTATTAGGCCTTCTTAGACACATGTTAAACTTTAAAACTCCAAAAATAATATGAACATGTCATATAACAATAAAATATACCCAAAATAATGTATTATAAGATAAAAAATACATTTTACAAAAAATCACTACTTGAAACCCCTCATTAGTACTCAGTCCTATTAGGCCTCTGTAGACCAAAAATATGCTATTTGATACTAAAGATCAAACTTAGTTAATAAAATAAAACACATAAATAAAATATAAATGACCTTAGGGTCATAAAAATACTATTTAAACACTTCAAATCAGGGTAAAAAGGCTTAAACTCATCTCTTCAGTATGCTCACTCGGAACTACCAGAACTGTCAAAAACTAGTCATGAAACTACTTGAAATAAAACACATAAATGCAAAATTTAAATGATTATAAATAAATAAAAATATTATATAACATATTTATAACAACCTCAATCATAAAAACCATAATCCTTAATAGCAAACATTGGTCTTGTAGACCAATGTCCTAACCTTATCTCATACAGTCTTGCTTGAATCAGATAAGCCATTTTGGTTTCAAATTTTCAACCTCTTAAATTGACTTAAAATATTTTAAAAATTATTAATATGAATTTAAATTAAAAAAAAAACAACACCATGTACTAAATTTCATCACTCTTTCATTAAATTACACTCAAAATTTTCATCACTGCAACTTACTCAAAACTGCCAAGACTATCAAGAACATAGTCATGAAACATTGACCTTACAACACCTGTATAGGGAATTTAGAAGATATAAAATATATGAAAATTATACTATGACATATATATACCATATTAAAATATAAACATCATATGGTCTAGTGGCAACTATTGGTCTTACAGACCAATTTGTTGACCTCACTACACACAGACCTCAGTGAGTCAGACAAGCCATTTTGGCTTCATCATTTTCACCACTACAACTAAATTTAAATATTTATAAAAGGAATTAATAAAAAATATAATTATAAAAAAACATCTCCATGTTCTTGGTTTCATCATTATATCATGAAAACATATTCCAACTCATCTTCGCACTACTGCTTGGGTTTTTCATTGTTTGCACCATTTGGCCTATTAGCAAATAGATAACTTGGATGACTAGTTTAAAAAACTTGAGAGATATAAAATATATAAAAAACTTCATTGAAATTAAACATTATTCTTTACCTTATTCATCCATCCATTTACTTATTATGTCTAATACAACTTTTGACAAATATAACTTCAAAAATAAGCCTGTGTCTTCACATTTTCTCTCTCATCTCTCTAAACACCACCACCTAGAGGTAATTGGGAGAGTCTTATAAAATATAAAAACACTTAATTAGTCACACCAATCCATTCTAGGCACTTTTAATCAACATCTTCAACATCAAGTTTTTAGTAGGGTTATAAGAGGGTTTAAACCTATCTACAGTGTTAACAATCATTCATAAAACATAACCCCTCAATTAAAAAATATAATGCCTAAAAATTTCACCTAGGACCCTTACCCATATAAAATTAATATATTAGGATCCCATCAAATTTTTTGATGAGCTAATGAGCATAAAAAAATCCTTCTCAAGTTTAGAATAATTCATTCTGAGTACTTGAGAGACCTCCAAACAACTTGTCATGCCTTGTCCTTCAAAATAGAACCTCAAAATTAATGAAAATTCATAAAAAAAATTGAATCACATTTTTAAATTCTCACATACTCACACTTACCTTGGAAAATAATCTTGATACCCAATTAGGATACACTCTCTCTTTACACCATAGTCTTCATACCTTACTAGGCCTTGAATTGACCTTCATACCTCTTTCCATGATCTCAAAATCTCAATGTCATGCTCAAAATATCACTCTCATGAAATACAAACTCTCTCATTCTAAAACACTACCATACATACTTCATATGACTTGACAATAGATCTTGATACCTTATTAGTCTAGGAAGGGTCCAATAGAGGTCTAGATGCAGACCTAGACTAAAAGTCCTACCCATATAGGCTCACTTTGAAACACTTATGAGTGAATTGAAACCTCATAATAATGCTCATATAACCTTCAAGATATATCTCATGATTGAGATCACTCAACTCATCATGTCACCATCTCATACCTTTACCATGCCATGACTATGCTAAAGCTTCCAATGCAGTTGATACCTTGAATTATACCTTCATGCAAACAAAAGACATTATTTGCCTTCAAATTCTTTCTTGAAATCAAATTAATTATAACACATGACTTAACTGAAAACTCTTCATACATTATGCTTCCTATTTAGACATTAGTTGAAATCAAACACCTTTCATGACCTATATCTTCTATGCTCACATCACTCCACCATGCTACCTAGACATACCTTCTCACAAGGTCTATACTAGGATTCATAAGATACATTTACTATGCTCAAACATAATGACCTCAATGATATCACTCAAGCTAACATAAGAACACTCATATCACTTATCTTATACAAAAACACTCTTCTAAGCTTTTTGACATAACTCACTGCCAGCTAATCTTGCTCTCAAAAACACTCTTACAGACCTACTTGTTATCATACCTTCATGAGAACCTTCAATTACAACACTGACAACTTCATGCTGACTTGAACCTTGACATCAACCAATAGAAAAGACAATGCTCAACAATATTAACCTGAACCATGACATCAACCAATAGAAAAGATAATGTTCAACAATCTCACCTTGTCATATCATGCACATACCTTAATGAATAATCACCATGCACCTTCACTAGATGCACCTTGAAATCAATGGCATCAACCTTGAAATCAATTACATCAACCTTGACATTAATGACAATAACATAACAAAAAACTTCCCCTTTTTTATTGATGGCAACCAAAATACAACTAGATCATTCTCATCTCCCCATTCTAGTTTTTATCCCCCTTTAACATTAATGACAAAGGGTCTTCCACAAACTTCCATATAGAATCACACTTTCTTGCAACAAAAACTCGACACATAGAATATGAAGCATTATAGGAATATGCTCCCCCTTAATCCATACCTACCTCCTTCAAATGATCTTAGATCATAAACCACTCACCTTATCCTTGAAATGATTTATATGAATCAAAACTTTGATCACACACTAGGCCACCATATTATTAACATCAACTGAAGAATTAGGGACTCCCCCTTTGTATTCATAACTTGAGCTCACCACATGAGTCATTAGGACTCTTAGACCATCCTCATCTTCCTCTCATATACCAATAAACTAATTTTTGACATTATAAGCTTGATGTCAACCTTAGATCTCTCACCATGCTACTAAATAACTTTAAACCTTAGATCTACCAAGATCTCTTGTAACATAGATAACCTAGAATCCTCTCAAGATGAATCCTTATTTGAATTCAACCTCATGCTTCTAAAAATAGATGAGTGTCTTCATGAAACTTAATGGAGTCACTCCTTTTTATAGGGCACTAAAACAACATGAAATTAGGAGATTACCAGGAATCCAATCCACTCTTCCCAACCATCTTGTAATCATGAGATTGATGGTCCCTCTTTAGAATCCACTTAGACTTGACTGAAGCATTTGACTCATCCACCTTGTCGTCTTTATTCTCTTTGAATTCCTTGTCAATATATGTAGATACCACATGTTCTTGACATTATTTCACATCTGATATTTTCTCTACCTTAACAAATAGTGCATTTTGACTAGTAGACTAATCATGACTCACCTTGACTATATTTAGTTTCCATACAATTGTTTGAACCTTATCATGCACTCTAAGAGATCCATATACCTCATTATGTATTAACGGCCTTATAAATCTATTATGACATGATCTTGTAATGTGTCCCACATTATGATAACTATAGTAAACAACATTACTATTCTTACCTCTTGATTAATCACTCCTCCCATGGTCCCATGACAACTCATCCCTTGAGACCATTCTACAATCACTTTCTCTATGACCAAAGATATGAAAAGAAAAACAATAACCATTAAAATAATTAGAATACCTCTTTACATTGGATAGCCTGATTAGTCTCTTCATTTTGATTTTTGTGTTGGTACTCTTAACTTATTCTCTTTTCTCATGTTTTTTTTCAAACTTTCTCATATTGTCTATGAGCTGCTCATGCTCAACCTTCAAGTAATCTATCTCTATCTTCAACTGATAATTCTCAACCTTTTTTGATCTAAGCTTTGTATTGACATCTTCAAACTTTTTCCTAAGATCCTTGATGGTCTTATCATTCTTTTTAGCTTCTTTGACCTTGTCACTCTTCAAGTTACATATTTGTTCCTTAAAATTCTTGACCATAGATATTAACTCATGTTTCCTCTTGTTTTGATACTTAAAATCATCTAAGGCACTTATGAGATCATATTTAAGGTCTAATTTAACTTCTTCTTCTTCACTTTCATAGTAAACTTCTTCATCATACATGTTGGCTTCTTCCTTGGAGTAGCCTATTTATTTAGCCAAGAATAGAACTCTATTGAAAACTTAATCAACACAGTCATCATCATCATTATAAACATTAATATCACTTATCTTAGATGACTTATTCTTTCCTTAAAAATTATTCAACATCTCTCTTACATATCTTGTGAAATGAATTGATCTTCATTGATATCATGATTAACACTATAATCATCATCATCCATTATTGTGCTTCTAGGATATTCTTTAATATTTTAGACCTAATTAAAAGGATCATGGATTTTATACCAATTATTGGAAGCATAATGACTAAGGGGGATGAATCAATCTTCAAAACATTCATTCAATTTCACTTAACATTTATGATCCATTCATACAAACATATAGATCAATCAAATCATAATGAACATGAAATATAAGAACATATCACATATGTGGGAAACCCTAAATTGGAATAAAACCCACTAATATATATAAATGGAATACATTCTTATAATATAAAAACCAAATTTATTGAAGCATCAACTCCACATGGAGTATCAACCCCAACTAGATAATCACCCACTTGAGTAGGATTTAAGAAGCACATACTTGCAAGGAGAAACTAAACCCATAGATGATTCATCACAAAATAAAACACTTGATTACTTTTATGAGCTTTAGAAAACTATGTTTCTCAACCAACTGATGATGAACACCTCTTCATCTCTTCACACTCTTATCACTCTCAAACTGCCTTCTAGGCTTCTTCGCTCAACTAGGTTTCTTCAAGACTGATTAGTTAATAATACCTTGATCTTCATACTTAGACCTCATATTATATATTAATTATTTTCTCTCTACTCTCTTTTGATGGTCTATAATACTTCATTCCACTCAATTATCTTCTATTTCATTCAATCCTATCCAATCCTCTTTATTACCTAAATAAGCCTATTAGACCTTGATTTTATATAAGCCTCATGCTCATACACACCTTGGCTAGAAAAAAACACTTTTCCACTTGTATTTGACACATAATATTCCTTAGGACATGTCAAAACAATAATCAATCACAATCTTAGGTCGGTCATAACTTAATAGGCTACATGCATTCTTTAGGTCTCATGGAGACCTATTAGGCCTTTTTAGACACATGTTATAATTTCAAACTCCAAACATGGTATGAAAATATAATATACATACAATAATGTATTTTAGGCTCAATAAGACATTTTATAACAAATCACTTCTTAAAACCCCTCATTAGTACTCAGTCCTATTAGGCCTATGTACACTAAAACCTTTCAATACTGAAGCTCAAACTCATTTAAGACACTCAAACATGATCAATAAAACACAAATATATAATATAAATGAAATTAAGGTCATAAAAATATGATTTAAACACTTCAACTCAAGGCAAAAAAGATTAAACTCATCTCTCCAGTATGCTCACTTAGAATTACCAGAACTATCAAAAATAAGTCACGAAACTACTTGACATACAACAACTAAAAGGAAACTCTAAATGATTATAAATAAATAAAAAATATTATTTAGTATATTTATAATAACCTCAATAAAAAAAAACATAATCTTTAATAGCAAACATTGGTCTTGCAGACCAATCTCTTGACCTTATCTCAGACAGTCTTGCTTGAATCAGATAAGTGATTTTGGGTTCAAATTTTCAACCTCTTACAATAAATTATAAGATTTTACAAAGAATTAATAGTAATTTAAAGTCAAGAATAATAACACCATGTACTATATTTTATAAATATTTCATGAAATTATACTCAAATCCAACTTTTCATCACTATAATTTGCTTACTCAGAATTACCAAGACTATCAAAAAACACAATCATGACACATTGAACTTCTAACACTTGTATAGAGAATTTAAAAGAATTTATATGTATTAAAATTATACTCTAACATCTCCAAACCATTTTCAAATATAAACATCATATGGTCTAGTGGAAATTATTGGCCTTACAGACCAATTTGTTGACCTTACTACACACATACCTCTCTAAGTCAGACAAGCCATTTTGGATTCATCATTTTCAAAACTATACCTGACTTCCAAGCTCTATAAAAATAATTAATAAGACATAAAAATATAAAAACATATCCATGCACTTGGTTCCATCATTCTATCATGAAAACACATTCCAATTCATCTTTTCACTGCTGCTTGGGTTTTTCACTATTTGCACCATTTGGCCTATTAGCAACTGGCTAACTTGGATGACTAGTTTATCACACTTGAGGGATATAACATATCCATAAAACTTCATGGACATGAAACATGAGTCTCTACCTTATTACTCCATCCATTTGCATACTATTTATAATGTAACTTTTGATAGCTACAATAACTTCTTCATAAACAAGCTCATATCTTCACATTTTCTTCTCATCTCTCTAAAAACCACCACTTAGAGGTAAATAGGAGAGTAAAATATAATATACAAACACTTAACTATGAATACCAATCCATTCTAGGCACTTTTTGTCAACATATTCAAAATCAGGTCATTATTATGGTTCTAAGAGGGTTTAAACCTATCTACAGTGTTAAAAATCATTCATAAAGCATATCCCATCAATTAAAAAACTAATTCATAGAAATTTAAATTAGGAAAATTAAAAATAAAACATTAATATCTTATCTTCCCATTCAAAGGTTTTACAATCTAATAATAACAATAAAATCCTTCACAGGTTGAGAACCCTTCATTTTGAGCACTCAAGAAACCTCCAAACAAATTTTCATGCCGTGTACATCAAAATAAAACCTCAATATTCATACACATGCCTAAAAAATCTTTACTCACCTTTATCAATTCTCACCTTCTCACACTTGCCTTGGAAGCTGATCTTGATATGTAATTAGGCTACACTTTTTCTTTACAACATAGTCTTCATACCTTATTAGGCCTTAAACTAGTCTTTATACCTCTTTCCATGCTCTCAAAATCTCACTTTCAAGCTCAAAATCTCACTCTCATACCATATAACCTCTCTCATGGTTAAGAAATTCCATACATCCTTCACAAGCCTTGACAAAAGATCATGATACCTCATTAAGCTAGGCAAGGTCCAAGAGAAGTCTAGATGTAAAACTAAATTGAAGGTCATACCCCTGTAGACTCACTTTGAAACACTTATGAGTGCATCCAAACCTCATAATCATTCTCATACAACCTTTAAAATATCTCACATGCTTGAGAATGGTCACCTCATCATGTCATCAACTCATACCTTCACCATGCCATTACTAGGCTCAAGTTTCCAATAAACTTGACACTTTGACCTATACCTTCATGCAACCAAAATAAATAAGTTACCTTTATATTATTTATTTCCTTAAAATTCATCCTATCACATGGATTACCATAAAAATATTTATATACTATGCTTCCTATGCAGACATTAGTTATCTTTAAACATCTTCCACGACTTGTACCTTCCATGCTCAAATCACTCCACCATGCTACCTACACATACCTTCTAACAAGGTTTAGATGAGGCTTCATAAGATACCTTGAATATGATAAAACATACTGACCTCAATTATATCACTTAAGCTAACATAAGAACATTGATATCAATGCTCTCATACATCAACTCTCTTCCAAGCTTCTTGACATAACTCACTACAATTGACCTTACCATTACCAACTGAACTTGTTCTTAATAACACTCTTGCATGCCTACTTATTATCATACCTTCATAATAAAATTCAATGACAACATTGAAAACTTAATGCTAACCTGAACCTTGACATCAACCAACATAAAAAACAATGCTCAACAATATCACCTTGTCATATCATGCACATAACTTAATTAACACTCACCATGCACCTTGACATCAATGACATCAACCTTGACATTAATAACATCAACCTTGAAATAAATGATAACAACATGCCAAAAAAATACTAATGCAAGAACCATTGTATAAGAATGAAGTGAATGTGTGTAGGTTCTTAAGCTTCCAAAGTGTGTCAAGTATAGGCATAATTTACCTTTACATTGGTGTATCACCTTGATTTTTCATTTTCATTTCCATTTTCAGCTTTAACATTGCTCCTACCCTTTTCCTAGTCAAGAAAGCACAAAAATAGATAGTTTAGAGAGAAGTGAGTGTACCAAAAGGAACTAATCCTTCATCTGGAGATTATCTCAAATACAAGGTCCCACATCTTAGAGAGTTTCCATTGTATCAAAGTAAGTGAAAATAGGCACACATTCTCAACAAGGCACACATCTGAGTGATAACAATAGCTTCATGTAATGCTAGTAATAGACTTAATTTGAATATGTCCTAAATCTCTTTATCTACCATGGGGATAGTTAATTTAGTTATTATAGTCTTGTATCATAAGATTTATTCTTTGATAGGTTCATTTTAATTTTGTTTTAGTTGTCTAACTTGGGCATATGATATCTTGTCACTGATATTGATGGAGAAATGTGTTAAAAACATGTCTACCAAAGGATTGGATGCTGTGATAGATTTATTTGATAAGTCATATAACCACTATAAGGCATAATATTTTAAAATACATGGAAAAAGCTTTGTGAGAAGCCAATCATTGGACACATAGTCCAAACATGTTGCATGAAAATCTCTGAGATGGTGGTTTGGGTCACCCTTTCCATCATATAATGTAAGCCTAAGTGCCATGAATCCAGATGGTAATAGAGTTACCACTATGTGATGTTACAAAGGTGTATGTAAGAGAATGTTATAATCTAAGGCATATTATGTCTTAGTGTCTTCCTTCTCAAGATGTAACACTTTAGCTTATAGAGTATGAACCCCATGCATAAGGGATTATACATATGGAGTGGGGGAACTAGCCACAAGAGGTGTAGTTATCATTGAAGGTTGTTAAATTATAATTTTAGGTTGTGATAGCTAAGTTAACCTCACTCTTGATGTAACAAAGTTATTATCTGGGGGATTTGAATATTGATCATTATTTGATTTTTAGAGTTCTTCCTAAATAATAGTGATGCAGTCATCTTACATATCTGCATATTTGGACAAAAAATCTTGCATTTTTTCCTTCTCAATCTAGTCAAATATATTGTTAAATTCTACCTTTATGGTTTTGGAAGTAGGAAAATAAGTTGTATATTTCAAACCTTTAAAGAATTTTAATCTAAGAAAAATTGTAAAAAATAAATATTGAAACAAATATCAAATTTTAAAACTAAAATATGAGCATAGGTAGAAAAAGATACAAACCCTGAGAGAATCTAGGGTTAGGGTTTGATCAATGTTTGAAGTAAGTTGACTTCACCAAATGTTTTAACCTTTTAAGGTTTTAATATTGGAAATCCTATGTTTGATTAGTCTAAATTAGGGAAATAATATTCATAAAATAACCATTGATTTATTACAGATTTGAATAGCTTTAAATTTTTAAAAGTAGTAATAAATATGTGCAAATAAAGACTTACTTAATATAGATGATATGAGTGCTAGAAATTAAGATCAGAACAAGTCTGAGTGTCATCAAATAGGTCCTTGTATTATAATCCATCCTAGATAGTAATGTGACATTTAGATAGAGGTGCCATCTAGCTCTAGTGTCCTAATAATGGTGCTAATGTCATCTATACAAGACTATCCTACACTTCTATGTACACTTATGTGTATGTTTTTGTGTTATGTTTCTACATGCTCAAAGTTTGAAACTCTATATTTTGCTTGTAATAGCTGATTTATGATGCAAACCCTAATCTTCCTTGCAAGTAAGGCATGAGATGAAAGTATGTTCATTAGTAGGATAGGTTGGACATTCTCAACACCTCATTGTAAAGAGAGTTGCCTACATACCAATACTTTGAGGAGGGGTCAAGCTTGATGTAGTTCTCCCTACTTAAATGTTTGTGTAAGTACAAGTGATACTAGTATGATAGTGCCTTTGAGTGCCTTGAGTGTTTTTGAGTTTGGAAATATATAAAATTTGAGTTTAGGGTAGATGGTAGTATGTAAAATTAGGGAAGAATAGGGATTAATAACTATGATTTTTTCAACTCATTTCATGTTTGCATATGTATTTTGCATCTAATTTACATCTAGTGGATAGAGGGATAAAAGTCATGTATTTATAGTGTTCTATTATTCATGTAGATAATAAAATATGTTTAGGCTGAACTTAGGAGGGTTTTAATTTTGAAATTGTATTAATTTGGGAAAGCTAGCATAAAGGACATAGGTACCATTTTGGGGACACTAGAACCACATGGATCTAGTGTCCTTAATGTGATACTAGTGTCCAACTAACATAACATTGGGCACAAAGGGCCAAGATTGGGAAATGAGGGTTTGGAAATGCATTTGAGCTAAGGATGCTTATGGTCTAGATGAAGGCTATAAACGTGTGATAATAGAATCTAGGATAGGTCTAGGGATAAGTTAGGAATAATTAGTCTAAAGTGGCACTCTTAAAACTTAAATACCACTTTTAGGTGATTACAAGACACATGTAGGTAAGTAATATGAGGTAAAGTTCGTTAATACTAGCTATGCGGCCGTGGCCTTAAAATATTTTCCACCACTCTACCTTAGTTTTCTAAATATTAATATATGTAAAATTTTTAATGTCAAATATAATGTGAAATATTTTATTAAAGACTTAAGCATCCATTTATTTTTCTGGGTGGTCTAGGATCTCTACAAGCAAAAAATTTGACCTTGCTCCATGGGTGGAAATTTGTCATATTTTTTGGGAAAGGATTTTAAGCCATAGTGAAGGCATGAAACTAGGAGGATGTAGGAGTTTTTTGAGAAGGGAAAAGACAATGTAGGGTATGTTTATGGTTCCTAGGAAATAAAATAAAGAGGGATTTGCTGGTAGCCAATAATAGGACTTTTTTGGCAAATTCCTTTTTCCTTGCTACAGTTTTTTGCATTTCAATTTAAAAAGCATTATGGAAATTTTATGAGTTTCCTAGCATAATATGGATTCAAATATGCATATATATATGTATGCACCTTAAAAATTATACAAAACATTTTCATTTGATTTGATTATGCTTTCTTATGAAGTCCCTAGTATTCAAAAACAAACATTATAGGTCCACAATGAAGTCTGAGGACCTCATGGTAGACCTTAAATTCTAGATATGGGCATGGGGTTTGAATTTTAAATTGTATTTAAATTTTTATAAAATTGATTGGGATCCATTATGGTGATTTATTTATGGGTTTCAACATTAAATATCTAGTTGGGGGTTTTTAGTTTGATTTAGGGGTTTGGGTTATGACCCAAATTGATTTTATATATACAATCCTTTTTAATTTGCATATGGGTTATTATATATGGAGGATACATGATACCATGCCATTATGGGTTTTTGATTTAAATTTGGTGTCTTAAATCCATCTATTCAAACTAAATTCATTGTAAACTCCTCCCATTTAGAGTGTGGTCAAATATGGATGTGTTTGTTCCTTAATTTAGTTTGGCCATTTTGGGTGTTAACCTAGGCATGATGTTTGGATAGGCCTTTCTTATGGAAATATCTATTTGTGGTTTTTAACTTAGCTATTTTTATTTTACACTATGTGTTTTGACACTTTCACCAAGTTGTTTAATTGGTTAGTTCTACCATCTTGTCTACAAAGTTTAGATAAATTTGATGTAACAATTTTTGGTGTCCACTATTGTAATTTCATTATTTTATAAATTTTTGATTAACCATTTAACTAGATATTCCTAATTATATAGAATAAGGATAAGATGTTTAGTTCCTTGGTGATATTATTGTTACTTTATTTGGTTGGTTTTGAGTATAGAAATATCTTGTCATAGATTATTTGGTGTATTTATGATTTGGCTTAGTATGTGTTAGGGAAGTTTGGTGTTAATTTGATGTTTTTATTCAATTAATAAAACATATACAACTGGTTATGAAATTTAGGATTCATATTTTGAAGAGCCATGAAGTCTTTGATGGTGGTACATAATGTTATTCTACTAAATGTAGTATTTTATTTTACTATTTTATGGATTACATTTTCCTTGGTGAATTGGTGGTGCTCATTTATCACCATTCTATAAATAGATGTATTTATAGATATACAAGAATAAAAATGAAACACTGTCAAAATTAATTTGGTTGTTTCACCTATTTGGATAATATGCAAATGTATGAATTTATTGCTAAACTTCTTTAGACTGTTGTAGTGTGGTTTAAATGTTGGGATAAACAACCAGAAGCACACAATTGATTACCAAGTAACTTAATATGCAGAAATAAACCAGAATACACAAGTAACTAGAATTCAGAAATAACACATGATATGAGAGACAATACACAACTTGTATTAAAACTCTTACAGAAAAGAATACAATAAAGAAGATGCCACTTCTTCTCCACCACCTCTTCAGAGGCTTCCCACACCTCAAGTGAACAGTAATTCTCTCCTCAAAGCTCTCTCTCTTAGGTCCCAACACCCAACTCAAACACTGAGTTGGTGTTCACCTTATACCTGTGCTCCACGCACACCACAAGTGCTCCACGCACTCCACAAGTACACAAATGTACTTCAAGTAGATCTCCCCTGAACCTACAATAACTTGCACCTCAATAGACCTTACTTATGGAAAGAACTCCCTTGCCTTCCTCTTTGCTCTATCTGAGTACACACCTGTACTCCAAGTAGATCCTGCCTGATTCTGCTCCCTATTGTGTTGCTGTCCTATCTGATCTTGCACACTTGCAAATCAACCTAGTTCTACACACCTGTGAACCTTGACTTTGCACACACATACACCTACATATCAATGATCTTACTTACCATGTAGATCTCCTATATAAGCCATGCATACTAGTTGACTAAGATCATACACCCATGAAGAATCCTGCTGACTCTCCAAAACCAACACCCACCTTGGTACTGTGGCACTAGGAGGAACACACCATAGCTCACCTCACACACAGAAGGAGCTTATAATAATGCTCTCTTACTCTCTAGCAAAAGTTTACAATACAACCATGAGTCTATTATATAGATCTCATTCAAACAATAATTAGACATCTAATTACAATAATTAGATCCACAGCTCTCAGTTTAAAATTAGCTCTCATCATGCAAAAACTTGGTTCATCAACCAATTACCTGTAATATACTGACAGCTCAAACCACACAGGTGATTGACGTCGGTCCCTGTCTACCTGGGGGTCACTGACGCTAGCTGACTTTTGACCTATGTCAGTTGCTTCCTATCTCCTACCTGCCGTCATCGGTTGGCCTGACCGACGCCAGTGTCTGTGACACTCCGCAACTATTCTACAACCTCCTCCATGTCTGCATCAGTGAAGCTTTTAGCTCCATAACCTAACAATCTCCCACTTGGAGATAAATAGCTACACTATACTTGTACTTGTACCCTGTCTAATCTATTTCCTGGTTTGTATCCCTCTTCAAGATCAATCCTAAAGACAACCCACCACACAACCTGTGATGTACCTCCTGTCATTTGAGTACCCTACCACATCTAAACCTACAAACCCATGTAGTGAAGTCCTGACCCTGCATGTATACCTACTGCTGGTCCATCTCAAATACCTGAGAACCCACTTCTCAGAATTGGCTCCTAACTCTCTGACAACACCCAATGCTTGGGAAAACTTAGGCCTATACCAGACCTCATGTGATTTCAAACACTTAACTCTCGAGCCCTTAGTGTGCTCTGATTCTACATCCTACGTAATGAACCTTGCCAACACCTGATTCACATCAGCTCCCACTAGAAACAAAATCAACCTGTGATCTCCCATGTCCCCCATGCCAAAGAATTTCGCTGCTCCAAATTCTTCATAGCAAACCACTAAACTAATCTTACCCCTTAGCTTAGTAAAACCCTATATGTACAAACCTTGCTAGAAAACATACCATCCACATACAGCAATAAAATGATGTCATGACTCATCATCCACCTGGTAAGGCAAACCACAGTAGTTACCTGACATTGATTGAAGCCATGCTTCGTCCTCCACCTGTCAAAACCTGTACCACTATCCTGCAGCTCCCTCAAAGACCATATGTCTTGGTCTTCCATCTCACGTGTCCATTCTCTCTATTCTTCAACTAAGGTATCTATTCGTCTCTATGATTTCATACCTACTGGCAACCCTACCAAATCTCTGCTTGGTTCTGCACACTCTCCATGCCATGCTCCCACTGTTTCCTGAATCCTTCCTGCTCTGTAGTAAGCAACAAGTGTAAAGAAGAAGAACAACGAATTTGAGGCCTACTTACGTCTTCAGTCCTTTGTATGGGTGTTTGAGACTCCTTAACAGCTTGCTATCCACCCAAAATCTGTTACAGTAACTGACCTCAGTCACCACACAGTCTGCATCTGACTGACATCAGTTCCTACACCTGTCCTGACTACCAACCATGCCGACATCGGTGTCCTCCTACTACCGACTTCAGTCCTCGTGACCGACGTCGGTCTTACCTACTGCTGACATTAGTTTTCCTGCTGACACCAGTACCTGTGTTTCCTATGAGTGATGACTTTTTACCTGTGAGCTCCTTTGAATCAATCCCCATGTCCAAACTGCCCTGCTCAAAAGTATCCAGCCCCATCCACTGGTCTCTGTCCACCATCTCCTCCAAGAACACCAAGGCTTTCCAGTTCTTAAGCCTATCAAATATATCTATCTTCCTCTTAAGAAAAAGCATCTCCTTCTTGCTCATGTGACCAAGTCTATGAAAGCACGTCTCTGCAATA
The DNA here is from genome assembly GCA_037957365.1 of Torreya grandis. Lineage (NCBI taxonomy): Eukaryota > Viridiplantae > Streptophyta > Pinopsida > Cupressales > Taxaceae > Torreya > Torreya grandis. The sequence continues at coordinate 1,481,137 of JARHVA010001889.1, forward strand.
AAAGAAGAATCAGTAATATAAACAAGTAGATAAAGAGTACCTATTTTCTTACCACCAGCTAATTCAAGTGCATCCGCTGTGAGAGCTCTCGTGCATCTCTCATCACCCAACCTTTCTAAAGAAATTAGCCATATCTCCAAACTTGGGACCTGCATGACCTCCTTCAACACCCATGTGTTGGCCGCCTGCGATTTCAGCTTCACTTCCCCTTTTCCAATTCTTTGGCAAGGCTCACCAGCTCCTCTCCCTGGGGCTGCATGGAAAGAGGCAACCGAATCTGTTATCCAAGATTCAACTTTATCCAATAAACCTCCCAAAGCATCCTGTGCAACAACACCTGTAACATTTGCATCTTCAATTCCTTCATGCTGATCTGCTACCAACCAACAATATTCTTTTACCTGCTCTTTCTTTCCATATGACCGTTGGTGACCATCTGTGCTTTTCAACTCCTCCATTCTTAGCTTACTTTGATCTGCCATTGCTCTACTCCCACTCGATCAGAAACCCTTGAGAGTGACCTGTAACCAAACACAAAACCTGCTCCCTGCAACCTTAGCTCTGATACCACGTGTTGGGATAAACAACCAGAAGCACACAATTGATTACCAAGCAAATTAATATGCAAAAATAAACCAGAATACACAAGTAACTAGAATTTAGAAATAACACATGATATGAGAGACAATACACAACTTGTATTAAAACTCTTACAGAAAAGAATATAATAAATAAGATGCCACTTCTTCTCCACCACCTCTTTAGAGGCTTCCCACACCTCAAGTGAACAGTAATTCTCTCCTCAAAGCTCTCTCTCTCTTAGGTCCCAACACCCAACTCAAACACTAAGTTGCTGTTCACCTTATACCTGTGCTCCACGCACACCACAAGTGCTCCACGCACTCCACAAGTACACAAATGTACTTCAAGTAGATCTCCCCTGAACCTGCAATAACCTGCACCTCAATAGACCTTACTTATGGAAAGAACTCCCTTGCCTTCCTCTTTGCTCTATCTGAGTACACACCTATACTCCAAGTAGATCCTGCCTGATTTTGCTCCCTATTGTGTTGCTGTCCTATCTGATCTTACACACTTGCAAATCAACCTGGTTCTCCACACCTGTGAACCTTGACCTTGCACACACATACACCTACATATCAATGATCTTACTTACCATGTAGATCTCCTATATAAGCCATGCATACTAGTTGACTAAGATCATACACCCATGAAGAATCCTGCTGACTCTCCAAAACCAACACCCACCTTGGTACTGTGGCACTAGGAGGAACACACCATAGCTCACCTCACACACAGAAGGAGCTTATAATAATGCTCTCTTACACTCTAGCACAAGTTTACAATACAACCATGAGTCTATTATATAGATCTCATCCAAACAATGATTAGACATCTAATTACAATAATTAGATCCACAACTCTCAGTCTAAAATTAGCTCTCATCATGCAAACACTTGGTTCGTCAACCAACTGCCCGTAATATACTCGCAGCTCGAACCACACAGGTGACTGACATCAGTCCCTATCTACCTGGGGGTCACCGATGCTGGCCGACTTCTGACCGATGTCGGTTGCTTCCTATCTCCTACCTGCCATCATCAGTTGGCCTGACCGACGCCGGTGTCTGTGACACTCTGCAACTCTTCTGCAACCTCCTCCATGTCTGCATCAGTGAAGCTTTTAGCTCCACAACCTAACATTAAATGCTTGAATTATTGTGTAGAATGAACATGTCCATTCAAGAGGGTTATGCACATTAAATTATAGAATGAGTGTTGTTATTTTAAATAATAAAACTACATTCAATATTGATGAGAAGGTCCTTTGTTGGCTATGAATGGTGTTTCTAGTGCCTAAGATGCATGTTCTTGGTATTATATTGGTTATCCTAATTTGGATTACATACTTCAAGGAGTAAATTTATGGTTGTTGGAAAAGTATGATTAATTTCAAAATTATGAATTAGTTATATGGTTTTAATAGTATGCTAATATATCTACCTATAGTTGTGCATGATAGTTACCTTCATGTACAAAAGTGACAAATTATCCTATTTTGATTTCTTGAGGAATATGGTGGGACTATTAAATTATAGAGCTTAGATATTACTAGATTATGTGTTATCTTTTGACTTGTTTCATTTGGCATGTGGATGATCTAAATCTTTCATCAATATATTATTTATTACAAATCTGAATATTCTATTACTAGAATTATCTTTTGGTCTAGAATTTAGTATTTAATTGTTGCAATGATTCCACAAAATTTTTAATAAATTATTACTTACCTCCTTAACCTTGTTATTGATGATATATTGGGAATAATGGTATTCCATATACAAGGTATCTTCTCCTAGAAGGTAACTATTTGGTGCATTTATGATATTAGATTATTCAAAATTAATCTTATTTGACCATATTACTTATTGGTAAGAGTATGAGTAAAGGCCAGTTATTCTTGCATTGATTTAAAGCTATGACTCTTTGCTATTTATTTGAGTTATGTAGTAAGTAGGTAACATGATATGTTGAATTTGGATTATCTTAGAAATCAATTTTAGGCTTAGTTCTCAAGGGTTGCCATACCACAATTTAAATTTAGGGGTACATATGCGTAATATAGAGGAAAATTTGAACTTGCTAGCTAAAAGCTGATTAGTCTTTTGAATTTTATTTAATTATAGGAAAAAGGCATCTGGGTCACTTACCTTTGAAAATAAACCATCATCCAAAGGTTGTATTTTATATTATATTTCTAGAGTTAATCCTATTGCTAATTTCTTATTAATAAGGTTATTATTTTTGCATGTAGTAGCCTTGTATGAACCTTTTATATTTTAATACCTATTTAAATAAATTAATTCTTGTTTATTTATGAGGAACTAAATGTAAAAGTGGTGAGAGTGTATAACCTTGACTCTTTTTGGAACTCTTGGGGTTTAATGTAATTTTTTTATAGGCGGACTTATATGCCCCTATCATTACTATATGTAATTGATTTGTTATTAAAATATGAAATATTAATAGTATTCATTATATTATTATTATGTGGGGGTATTAGGATGATTGATTCCTTGTAGTCTTGTGTCAAATTTTATGTCTCTAATTTTATGGATGTCTTTTGATTTAGCTTGATGTTGCCACCATAACATTCAATTAATGTATAAAATATAGTCTAATCAATAATGTGATCAATTTATTATTGCTTTAGTAATTATGGGTTTTAATGAGTTGTAGAATATAAAATAGGATCTACCCATGTTTATTTATACAAAAAGGTAAAATGCTAATCTATCTTGGAAGGAGTGAATTTACTAATTGGTTGCTCATACCATAGTTGGATTTATAAATATGAACATGTATATTCATAAGTCTATTCAGTCATGAATGTAGTAATTACTAGAATTGATTAATGTTTAATTTTTTGTGATTCATTATTAGATTTATGGAGGTCTAAAATGAGTAAGTTTATTCTTGCATGATCCAATTAGCTCTTAATGTTAACTAGGGCATGGGTAAAATTTTAAGTTGGTACGATTACCTTGGGTAATCACCCTATGCAATTTGAGGGATATGAGGAATTAATGTTTGATAACTTCAAGAAAGAAATTTAAGTGTTAAAGGAGAAGGAATTTGAAATAAATATTCAATTATCAGGATAACATGGTGAGATGTATGAATATCTACTCTAATTTTGGTGGTTGATTTTGGAATTACTCTCCTAAGTCCTATATTGGAATAAGTTATACCTAGAGTTATTTCATAGCTATTATGAGATTTATGTGGTTAATTTTAATTTATTATTAGTGAAGTCTTGAATATAATTAGTAGGCCTTATTTTTACCTTAAAGACCTAATTATCAACTTGGTGAAGTTTGCCTAGACATCTAATCCACACAGTATTGTGATTCTTGGCATATTAAACATCTTTAGATTGAATTAATAGTTGATCTATGAAATCAAGGTCATCCTAAATTGATACCCTTTAAGTTGAATAGAATCCTTAAGGATAACAAAAGACCAGATTATAGAGGAATGAATTGGTTAAGTAAATACCCTAGTCTTGGGACTTCATGATTGGATTGGCTTATCATCTTTGTTATTCACCCTTTCTCTTATATGGTACATAATGACCAATAAATTTTATGGAATATTGTATAAATGGGAGTTATATTCTCCTTTCAGGAAAATTATGGTAATTAGAACCTAATTTGTTTGGGCTATTCCTAGATGGTAGAAATTGCAATATTCTAGAATTTTGCCTAATTATTCAAAGGAATGAAATATGAATTATGGATTAATAGGTCAAGTGAATTTAGAATGGCATTATAACTCATTGAAGGGACTTGTGTGGTACAAGTATAATTTGAGAAGGAGCTCTTGTTTGAATTTTTTTTGCAGGTTGGTTTGGGCACATTTCAAATCTATCTAGATAGCTAAATTTTTCATCAATACCAAATATATAGTTTGACCATATAAACCAATGATCCTTATGAGTATCATACTTCCCATGTATAGGTTAAAAAATCAATAAGTATTACTATAGTAAAGTCAATATTAAAATTTAGATGGAGATAATTTTTGATAACCAGGCCAACTTTGGTCTATATTATTGTTGACGACATTTGACTTTAGGTCAAATTTAGACCCCTATTGCTTAAAAGCATTATTTTTAAGATGTTTTATGGGTATTAATATTTTTAATAGGATATATTATAGTTAATTTGATGTTATATAATGTATTTTTAGCCTTAACCATAGTATAATAGGTTTATTTATCATTTTGGGTCATTTTGTGGGCTTTTAGGGGTCATAAATGTAAGTGGCATGGTTCCCAAGGTGCCCAAGTGTGATATTTTACTTTTAAATGTCAATAAAGTCATTTTAAATGTTAGGGATGTTAGTTAAATCATAATATTATAGGTTGTTTAACTAAAATTCAAGAATCCAATGAAAAAAGGGAGTATTTAGCATTTGTACAGCCCATAGAGAAGTGTGACATGTGGGAAAATATCATGGAGGGAATTTTAACCTTCATTAAACTAATATAAATGAATTAAATTCTTTATGAGTTCCATTTTAAGCACAAACCATTCTACTCCTTTTTTACTTTCCTAGACATATAAAAGTGACCTTTAGGTTTGTGCTTAGTATGGATAACTGAAGAGGTTTTAGGACAAATTATTTTGGGATGAGATATTAAAATAATATAAATTAATTTACATAGAAATAGTGTAAGGATTGATCAATTGTGCTTTATGAACCATCCTCATGAAGCTGACTATACTTTTCTGTTAGTTGTTTCATGCACCTTATAGGTTTTGCTCTATTTTGGTCAAATCCATATAAACCAGTTGATGATGTTGACTCCAAAATATGTTGGATACCTAATTATATGATCTCCATACTTATTTTCATGTTTCATGGTGTTTTTATGGGCAAGTTGTCTCATGTTGAAAGGAAGGTACCACTATGTGCAGTCAAAGTCAAAGTTCTTTTTTTTAGAATTTTGGTTTCCTATAGAGTTATCATGTAGTTAGAATATGGTTTACCATAGGTATAAAGGCCATATATTCAACTCTTTATATATTTTGGTTTCACCATATAATCTTTTGGTCAGCTTACAGTCACACCATTCCTCATAGTCAACTTTTGCTTAATTTCAATTACAATCACATATATAAGCTTGTCCATATTGTTCATGGAGTTGTAATCATGGTGTATCAGTTGGTTAAAATCATTAATATCTGAGTATAGTTCACTTTATTGTTTAGGAAGAGATAAGACTAGTTACAAGTTCACTCACCATACCAACTAGTCACTAGTGGTACCTGCCTACGCTATTCTATATGTATGCAAGTGATTTTCACATTGAAAAAGGTGTTTTGGGACTTGTTTCAAGATATCCTTGGTATAAATCATGAATTTGGAAGGTTTAAAATAGGTTTGAGTTTTTTCGAGGCTATTAATCAATATGTTGTTTCTCTATTCCATGCCTTGCTTGTATAATAGCCCAATGCACACCTACAAGAGCTCTTGATGACACCATATTGGGGTAAAGATATTAGTGATGGTTTCAAGAATTTTGAAGCATGAATAATTAATTTTAGGTTATTATATGGATATAAAACTCATGATAATTATAAAGCAATGCCTATTACCCAATTCTTGTGTTACTACCTATACGGGAAAATGTAAATCTACAGGTGGCTTAGGATAGTGCCGAGGTGTCACCTTGAATATTAGAACAAGTTTAAACTTCCCATGGATTTAATGGAATGTTATGTGGAGTATATCATCCCATTTTTAATTATGAGGTTGAATAGTAGTAGTGAGATATTTTCCTACAGTCAGAAGACTATATACAGGGATCTTTTCCCTAAAATTGCAAAATAGAGGTCAAAGAGGTTTTATGAATATCCTATAATTTATTTTCCAAGGGAATTACAGAATATAAGTGAACCATGTAGCCCATAACATAGAAAATACATATTCAAAATATGAGGGTTAAAAAGTGAGGAGAGGATGGAAGTTTAGAGCCTTAACATTGCCTAAAAAAACACTGAAAGTTTGCATTCTTGTCTACAAGTTTAGAAGTTTGAAAGACATTTGCATCCCACAAGAAAATAAAGCATTGCCTCATGGCTAAAGTAGTATCATGGATTTAATGGTGAAAAAATGGCCTAGATACCATTAGTATAAGGTTTATTCATACCTTTTCAAGCTTATGAGTGCCTATAGGTGTCCTTTTAATGGAAAATAAGCACATATAACAGGGTATAAGATAGTGACTCAAATTTGATGCCCAAGTGGTGTTTTAAGAATCTCAAGTTGGTTAAAGTTAAAGAATGTATTTTTTGAAAAAATGGGTTTCAAGGGATGTCCTCATACATAATGACCAAGTCTAAAGGAGCTCCCACACACCTATAAAAATCAATAGATAAGGGTGTCTCAGTCATGACAAGAAGAAACTTAGTTTATGAACCCAAAGAACATATAAGGTGAATAAAATTTATGAGAAGTTATAAAATGGTTCTAATTATTCATGGATATTCTATCCATATAATGACTAATTATAAATTTAAATCCTTCTAGACACCTACAATCATGACCCCAAAGTAAAAAAGAACAGTCAGGTTAGACATACAGTCCTAAGAAAATAAGGCATATGTGAGGTGTTTAGAAAATTTGGAGTGATAAGTGAGTTAGAAGTAATTTAATTATAGTTTTAATAGTCTAATTATACCCTTACACATTATTAACAAGGGATATAAAGGATCTAACAATGCACATACATCCCCTACCCAGGGCCTTACACACAGTTAACTTCTCACAATCTGCCTTAGAGATTTATGAAGTTTGAAGGACTTATCCATGTGATCAAGATCCAAAATTATGAAAATATAATATAAAATAATTTTATAATCCCACCATAAATTTATTTTTTCTATGGAAATGGGGGAAGTGCCCTCTATTTTATCTCAGATAAAGGGCACTTCCTATGGGTGTAAACCTATAGTTTTGGAGATTAAAGGTAAGAGGGTAGGTTAGGAGTTGTTTAAACATTTAAAATAGGTGTATATATATTTTAAAAATATATACCAACATTATAAACCATTAAAATGTGAATTATACATGACATAATGACCTATACCTTCAAGTATGCATACATGCCTATTAGACCTAGTTTAGGCCTAAAGCCCAAGTGGGGGGTTAGTATCACTTCCAGTATTAGATGGGAATTATAATCCATATAAAAATGTTTATATATATATTAAATGTGTTTTAAATCTATTATAGTATAAGGGAACCTATAGTAAATCCACTTTTGGCTTAAGACCAGTTCAAGCTTGAATGCAGTTAATGCTATAAATGTTTGCCTCGGGGTTTTAGATGTTTAAATGTGCTAGAGAGGTCATTTTGACATAAATTTTTGTGAAGGGGGTCATCATGATCAAAGGAAAACCATAATGTAAGTGGTTTTCTTTAAAAATTAAGGAACATATAATTTACTTTGTATTAGAGGTAGGCCACTTTTAGGCCTACATAGAAGTAAAAAAGGGAGAAAATGTGACCTAAATGGGTGTTGGGTGCCTTGGAAACATCATGTGATGATTGGGGATGATGTGGTTAACTATATTGATATGGAAAAAACATTAATTTGGCCCAATATTGATGATAAAACACTATAAATTATTGGTGGATAACCATATATAGTCAAACCCTAAGGGTCTCAACTAGGCCTAATTGGTGAAAAAGAAGAAGAGATGAGGAAGGGTAATTTTAAAGATATAGGGTGACTTGGTAGGTTGAAAAACATATATGGAAGAATGAAGATCATCCCAAAAATGGGAGAACCCTTATAGGAAGGTCTAGATCCTCAAATGTGTAGACATACCTGTTAGGTAAGGTTTAAGCCTATGGCCAATTGGGGGTCCAACCTCATTTATAGCTCTTGATTAGATATAAAAATGATTTTAAAATGTTAGGGATATGGAATTATACATTTATAAACTTTTATTATGCAAATAAACTTACAATAAAGCTTCCTTTAACTTAGAGATAGTCCAAACATGCATGATTTGTAAAGACAAGTTCCCTAGGGTGACTTCAAATGTTCATATCTCCTCTGAGAGTTTTCATGGGAACCAAATGAGTTTTTAGGGGTTATTGGGGTCCTTTAGAACATTTTTTTGACATTTTTGGCAAGTTCAATGTCAGATATTTATGGATAAAGCTTAAGATTAACAACTACCTAAAACCCTACTAAACCCTTAGTTAAGACCTGATGGAGGAAACAACCTTAGAGATCTATTCAGATGAAATATTTTTATCATGAAATATATTTTAACTTGTAGAGGAATACCTTAGGATACTCCCCATTAGGATGAGTTGTATGGAATTATATGGATGGGGTACAAAATAGAGTTTTTATTAACTATTTTGTGTATTGTGTAGGGTACAAGAGGTTTCAAAAGATGTAATTAAGTTTGGGAGTAAGATATATAATTTTTATTAATACCTATGGTCATTTAATTCTAATAAAAAACTCCTAAGTGTCTAAACTAGAGCTCTCATCTTAGCCAATCAAAACTGGCATAGTGAACATAAGGGTGAGAAGTGTGAAAATATCAAGAGGATGTCATTTTAAGGTAAAAATAAGTAGTATAAGGTCATGTAGGGTATTTAAAAGTTTAATAAAATCGATCCCATATATTTTCATGGAAAATTGATGCTAATTTTGAGGCAAAGTGTGAGGGGTGACAGAAAAGAGGAGTTTTTTAGACTGTAGGCAGTGATGGCTTCCTTCTAAGAGTTTTGAGATGAGTAAGAATAAAAACAATGTATGTAGAGTCATGAATAAAATCCTTCCATATAATCCAAATAATAATACCTATCCATAGTTAGTTTTGGGATGTTCAAATAGTATCAAATCATGAAGGCAGTTTTCTGAGCCAAAATGAGGAGTTTCATGCTAGTTTTCATAAGTTTCATGACTTGTATGGAAATTTAGACATCTTGACATTGTATGGTTCATTTAAATTCTATTTATTTTTCAAATTTAACCTCTTTTATTATCTTTATATGTTTCCAATTTACCTTTGGACTTCCCTTGTCTCGCCCCTCTTCCAAATGCTATAAATATTGACTCTTTTGGCTCTTTGAAGCAACATCTATTGGTTGATGGTGAAACCTTAGACAATTTTTTATTTGAATATATTTTTAAGAAATAAAAAATTTAATTTTCATAGTTACATTCTCTAAAATTTAGTGTTTTTGTAATCTTGTTGGTCTTGTCTAGTAGAAGATTATCTTTTCTAGCATGTTATCCTTGATTATTCACCTAATGTGCAGAAGAGTAATAGTTATAGGTATTTTTTAGTGTTATATTTTAAGTTTATATGTATTTTAGAAGTGGTTAATGATTTTATTCTCCCAAGGAATCATTCTTTACCCTCCTAAGTATCAAAATACCTTTTAAACCTAGCGTATGAAACATTAATGTAACAATCTATCTTGTGTTGTGAGTTTTGTGTGAAGAAAAATTTGTTTTGATCTAAGTAGTATAATTTCAGTAAATATTAGGAAATTAAAAATTGGTGCATCACCTTTTAGTTTTCTTATTTTGTCTTGTTAACCCTTTTCATGCAATTTTGATAATTAAGAGAGTGTTTCAAAGAGTGCATCAAGGGAACTAGCCCTTTTAGAGATTCATCTGACCAAATTGTCACCCAAAATAAGAGAGATGTTTCCATTGTGACACTTGGATGAGGAGGGATAGGCATCTCCTCAAGGGGTGTAAATCCAAGTGACAACAATTTTTGTCATGTCCGATGAGACTCTAAGTCCTAGAAGATTGTCTAAGATTAGTTTTGGTCTTGGCATAATTGTAGCTACAAGAACATATACATTTAGTACCCAAAAAATCCACTAAGTTGTGAACTCTTTGGCTGATAATTAGTCCTTAATTTCCATTGCAAAGGTGACCACTAGGTCTTCTGCTAAAGGTATACCTTTTGAGTTTATGTAATTGCCTTTGTATTCTATCAAGAGATTTAGATTTATGAACACTCATCCTTATTAAAGGGAGTTGGTGTTAAATAATTCCAAGTTTATACTTAGCTCAACCCCTAATCCACATAAGCTACATTCCAATATGTCTAGGCTTTTTACTTTTGTAGCTTTCACTAGATCATCTCCTTTGAATCTTGCTCAATATGACCAAATTCCTAGAGCAACCCTAAAAAGTGTTCCATATTTTAGTGGAGAAGGTATTATCACTCCCATTGAGGATATTAAGAACATGGAAAACTTATAAAAAATCCATAATATCACTCAAGATAATTTATCCATTAGGTTATTGGCATTGTCTTTCAAAGGGAAAGTTTTATATTGGTATGGGACTCTACCTAAAAATTCCATTGCTTTATGGGATGAAATAGGAGATGTATTGTCTAAGAGGTTTGGAGAGGAGTGATTATCTATCACTAGCTAAGAAATTGACCATTATCAAGAGGGATCCTCAAGAGTTTATGCAAGATTTTAATACTATATTTAAAAATACATGGGATGAGATCCTAACCCTTGTGAGCTACCCCAAATTATGGCTTTTTTTACTATCTAAAAGAATTGAATAGTGATTTATCCATGATGATTTAATCCATGGGTAGGAATACACTACCTGTTACCTATGTGTTAGCCATTAATGCTAAGAATTGTCTTGTTTAATTAGGGAAGATTGATCCTAGACCACCAATGCCATTGTTCCTTGATTTTTAGCCTCCTAGTCAAGTTGCATTACCTACCTTGGCTCCTTTGCCTTAGTCAAGAAAAGTTTTCCCTTGCCCCTACCAATGATATTCATGAAGTCAAGAGTTTGTATCAAAGTGTTACTAATGAATTGGTCACTCTTAAAAGGAAATAATCTCAAATTTATATGCCTTACCAATCTTATAATGAATTTGGGCAAAAAAATAGGCCTCCTTTTCAAGGAAATGCTCAAGGACAAGGTCAAATCACTCAAGCTAGACCTTACCAAAGTTACAATCCTAATGCCCCATCATATTCTAAAGATCTTGTTCCCAATAAAAATAATTTTTTTCAAGAACAACCATGTTATCCTTCGTATGACCAAAATTAAGACCATGTTGCATATGTCAATTAAATGCATAATCAAGCCATGACAATGCAAGGTAGTCAAGCACCTCAAGTTTCCACTTTTGAGGTGCCAATGCAAAATGGAATGTAAATTGGAATGGAAATTGGACAAATTTTTTTTATTATACTCTTATAAATCATTTTGAGTGATAATTTTGTGCTATCAACCATTTGGGAAATTCAAGCAATGTGAATGCTAATGTATCCTCTAACACTAGGTCAAAGAAGAGGGTTGTTGAAGAGACACAAGGGGATAATTGAGGACTTGTTTTGACTCCTACATCATATCCAATTGTGGATGGGTATAAATCAAATCTTAAGGTGCATGAAAATCAGAATTTTTATAATGTAAGGCCAGCTCCTACACATCCACCTTCACAAGCTACACCATAATGTACTAGTGCTTCCAAAGAGCCTCTTAAGGTGAGAAATCCTTCTATCAATGTTGTGGATCAGATGAAAAATTTACACATGAATATTTAATTATGGGATTCATTGAAAATATTATGATAAAAATATTTCTTAAAAGGAATTATAAGGACTAGGAAAGCAAGTTGGATCATCTAGGATTGAGAATGTTGTCTTAGTGAATGGAGCTTAGCCCATTGATGGAAAAGTGAAGAAAACTAATAATAATCATTTTTATCTATATTTTATCATTGGTGATTTCCTAGTTTACAATTTCATCATAGATAGTGGGGCTATTACTTAAATTATGCCTTAGTAAATAGTGGATAAACTAGGCCTCAAGTATGAACCAATGGCTAAAAGAGTCCTACAATTGGATGGATCACCAAAAAAGACCTTAGGAGTAGTCAAGGATTTGAATTTAATTTTACATGTTTGTCCTAATTTTTACATTCCTCATGATGTGGTTGTGGTATATTTACCCCCATACTTTGATCTTTATTTGTCAAGAGAGTTTACAACCAAGATAGGTGGATACTTGGCAACCAATTAGTCCTATATGGGTTTTAGGAAAAAGTATGGTACTAAGGTGAAGATTGAATCAGAGCATATTAATCATAATAATTTAAAGCCTTACATACCTAAAGTTTCAAATGTCAATTATGAAATTCTTGATGAGGAAGAGCTTCACATGGACCAATCTCCAACCTATTCTCTTGAAGGAGTTTCTGATTTGTATTTTGATGAATGGAGAGTTAGAATTATGAGCATGATCCTTACAAATTAATAGAGGAAGGATGTTCTTGGAGTATATTGAATTAATGAGAAGGACTCTTTCATGCCAAACTTGATGAATCTAAGTGAAAACATGGATGATTTATGGCAGCTATTCTTTGATGAATCTAGAAGCAAGGTTGGAGCAGGTGGTGGAGAAATGTTAGTTTATCCATCCAAGGAAAAGTATAATTATAATTTCATATTTCAATTCAATTTTACTTTTAATGTGGTAGTATATGAGGCCCTCATTCATGGCCTTGAGTAGGATAAGAAAAGAGTGTGAAAGAATTGCAAGTGTATGGTGATAGTGACTTAGTTGTGAATCAAGTAAGATGCCAAAATATGACTAAGAAATATTTTCTTAAGTACTATAAGCATATAGTGTGGGATCTTGTGGAAGATTTCCAAGCCTTTAACATCCTATCTATCCTAAGAGAGCACAATAAACATGCTGATAGGTTGGAAATAATTAGAGCTTAGTTTGATGTTCCAAAGGGGATAAGAGAAGATAAGAGTCAACCACATCTCAAGGTGATTGTAAATCCCTCTATACCTGATAATATCAATAATTGGAAAGTGTTTGATAGTGACCAATAAATAGATTTTTTCCTACAAGAGGAGGCTAAGTTTTCTTCCAAGAATTAGTCCAAACTACACCAACAATATGGAGGGAAGATTGTATAATTGAAAAAAACAAGCTCCTTAAAGGCTTATCAAACTTAAGATTATCTTAAATGATGATGATCAAGTTGAAGAAGGAAAAGGTAATAATGTATGCAAAGCAAGAAAACTATGAAAGACTATAAATCTACAAAGATAAGTTACTTGCTCTTGGAAAGGTATGTAATAGTGAAGAGAAACATGCTTTCATTGAGTTATGTAAGGAATTTTATGATGTATTTTCATGGGAATATAGTGATTTAAAGGGTTTTGATCTAAATTTATCTCAAAACACTATAGATCTAGATGAGAATGCTAAGCTTAAAAATCAAGATAAAGGCCAATCAATCCTAAGATTGAGTCTCTCATAAGAAAAGAGCTTAAAAAGTTGATTGAGTCTAAGATAATTTTTCCTATTAAGCATTCATCTTGGTTGGAAAACTTAATCTTGATAAGGAAGAAGATTGGGGAAATCAGGTTATGTGTTTATTTTAGGGACTTGAATAGAGTTTTCTTGAAGGACCATTATTCTCTTCCTTCCATGGAGCAAATTTTTCAAGTTTTGGTAGGTAGTGAAAGGTTCTCACTCTTTGATGGATACTCAGGGTATAATCATATTTTGGTAAAGGAAAGTGACCAATATAAGATATCCTTTACTACTAAATGGGGTATATATTCTTATATAAAAATGAATTTTGGCTTGTCCAATACTAGAGATACATTTCAATGTGCAATGGATATGGATTTTCAAGGTCTAATAAATGATAGTGTGTTGGTGTATCTTGATGATATCATAGTTTTTTATAAGGATGAAAAGGATCATTTGAATCACCATAGGTATATTTTTGAGAGATTTAGAGAGTTTATAATCTCTCTTAACCCACAAAAATGTTTATTTGATGTCCATGAAGGCAAAATTTTAGGACACATTGTCTCAAAGAAGGGCCTATCCATAGATCCTAAAAGGGTGAGTGCAATATTGGCATTGGATTTACCCAGACACAAGAAATATTTTTAAAGTTTATTTGTAAAAATACATTTCATAGGGAGGTTCATTCCTAATTTTTCTAATCTAGTCAAGCCTCTAACCTCTATGCTAAAGAAAGATGAAGTGTTCACTTGGATAAGAAAAAGGAAGGAGAGTTTTGAAGAGATTAAATAAGATATTTACCAATATCCAACTCTATACCTTTGGAAATTATGAGGTAATTTATACCATGCTCACTCAATCAAATGAAGGAAACTTGGAGTAACTTATTGCCTTATTTAGTCAAGGACTGGAGGGCCATGAGGTAAGATAAACCTATGTAGAGAAATAAGTACTTTCAATTGTTATAAGTATAAATAAGTTTAGGAATATGTTGTCTAAAAAAAGATTCATGTATTGGTACCTCATCCTAGTGTCAAGGACTTCCTTTTGAGCAGATATTTGAATGAAAAAAGGGCTGGTTGGATCACAAAAGTGATGGAGTATGATGTAAAAATCAAGAAAACCAAGCTACTAAAAGGAAAGGGGTTATGTGAGCACCTTGATTCAGATTTGAAAGAATAAAATGAAGTTATTTTATCCATCCATGATGAACCTATGACATCTACATATTCATCAATGAAGAGTTGGACACAAGAAATGATCCATTTTCTTCAAACTGGTGAGTGTCCATAAGGCCTAAATACAGATAAAAGAAGGTACTTTAGATTAAAATCTATTCCTTATGTACTTATTGATGGAGTTTTGTTTAGGAAGGAAATATTAGGTGTGATTTTTAGATGTGTTGAATTAGATTAGGTTGAGAAAATATTTCTTGAGTTTTATGATGGACTAGCTAGTGGTCACTTTGCTCCAAGAACTATAGCTACTAAGATTATGAGAGTTGGATATTTTTGGCCTAGTTTATTAAAAGACACCCATGATTAGGTAAGGAAGTGTCAAAAATGTTCTCTCTTTTATATTAATCAAAATCTTGTAGCCTTTCATCTTCATCTAATACAATTTGCCAACCCTTTATGTAATGGGGTCTAGATTTCATAGGCCTAATCAACCCACCTTCTAGTGCTAGCCAAAAGTGGGTGTTGATTGTTAAAAAATAATTTCAAATATTGGTAGAGGATAT
The DNA here is from genome assembly GCA_037957365.1 of Torreya grandis. Lineage (NCBI taxonomy): Eukaryota > Viridiplantae > Streptophyta > Pinopsida > Cupressales > Taxaceae > Torreya > Torreya grandis. The sequence continues at coordinate 1,496,774 of JARHVA010001889.1, forward strand.
ATATCTAAAGGAATAAAATGAAAGTTCAATTCTATACTTCTATGAATGCATAGTGACAAGGTTTAGGGCTCCTTCAACAATAATTTTAGATAATACACTAGCTTTCTTTAGAATGAGGACAAGTGAGTGGGATTTGAAGCATGGAATTTACCTTAGCACATCCTTAAACTATTATCCAAAAGGGAATGGAATATCTGATTCCAATAATAAGAATCTAATTAGGATCATAAAAAGGGCAATGGAGGAAAACCAAATAAATTGGCATTCTAAGTTGAAGATAACTCTTTGGACTGATAGAATCACCCCCAAAAGAGCCATTAGAAACTCACCATATACAATTGTTTTTGGGAGAGAATATAGACTACCTATTTTACTTGAGCTAATATCCTTGGATCTCACTTACTATCTAGAGTTTATGGAAAATGTAAGCATGAAAGTCAAGTTGTGTGAGTTGATGGAGCTTGAAGAGACAACAAATCAAGCTGTGCAAACTATGAGGGTTCATCAAGATCAAACAAAGAAATAATTTGAAAAAAAATCCATACCAAGAAGCTTCCAAGAGGGAGCTATTATTATAAAGTGGGATGAAGATAGGGATAAGCTTAGAAAACACATAAAGTTTGATGCTTTATGGATGGGCCTTATGTTATCACCCAATGCAAGCAACACACTGCTTTCTAACTCTCAAAGTTTGATAGAGAGGAGATTAATTTCCCAATAAATGGGATATATCTCAAACATTACTACTAATTTTCTCCTCTCTCCTTGTACATATTTGTTTTTTTCTTATTTTCCCTATGTTCTTATGCACATGTGTGAGTCTTGTTGGTGTCTTGCTCTGTCTTGTGTGTGCTTGGTGTGTTGTGGTTGTTTTATGTGTGTTTTAGGCAATTACTTGCTATGTTTATTCAATAATTCATTGACTCCCTTGGCCCATGATAGTATAAGGCTATTGGTTTTTAGTATAGCAGGCATACTACCCCTATGAGTCACCATTTTATTGACCAAATTTGACTTTGGACCCCTATAGGTAATAAACTTGGTTTTTAAAATGTTTCAAGGGTCTAAATATTTTTCATAATCTATGTTATAGTTAATTTGATGTTATATAATGTCATTTTAGCCTTAGTCATAGTCTAATAAGCTTATTTATCATTTTGGGTCATTTAGTGGGGTTTAGGGGTCATGAATGCAAGTGACATAGTTAATAAGGTGACTAGGTGTCATTTTTTCCTTTAAAAAGTCAAGAAGGTAATTTTACCTATCAGGGATGTTAGTTACATCAAAATCTTGCAAGTTGTTTAACTAAAATTTAAGAATCCAACTAAAAAAGGGAGTATTTGGAACTTGTATGGCCTATGGGGAAGTGTGCCACATGCAAAAATATCATGGAGGGCATATTCAACTTCATCACACTCATCTAAATGATTTAAATTCTTTTTAAGTTCCATTTTTAATCCAAAACCATTCTACTCCTTCTTTACTTTCTTAGACATATAGAAGTGACCTTCAAGTTTGTGCTTAGTATAGAAAACCAAAGAGGTTTTAGGATAAATTATTTTGATAGGTGATAGTAAAATAATATAAAATAATTTATATAGTAATATTTAAAGTATTGATTAAATGTGCTTTATGAACCATCCTCATGAAGTTAACTATACTTTTCTACTAGCTATTTCATATGCCCTATAGGTTTTGTTCCATTTTGGTCAAATACTTATGAACCAGTTGGTGATGTTGAATACAAAAGATGTTGGATACGTCCTTAGATGATATCCATACTTATTTTCATGTTTCATGGTGTTTAGATGGGAAAGTTGTCTCATGTTGAAAGGAAGGTGCCACTATGTGTAGTCTCAATAAAAGTTATTCATATTTTTAGAATTTTGATTTATTATAGAGGTATAATGTAGTTTTAATATCATTTAACATAGGTATAAATTCCATATTTTCACCTCATCATATGTTTTGGTTTCACCATATCATCTTTTGGGCAGCTTGTAGTCCCACCATTCCTCACAATCAACTTTTACTCAATTTCACTTACAATCACATGTATGAGGTTGTCCATATTGTTAATGGAGTTGTAATAATGGTGTATCAATTAGTTCGACTCATTAATATCTGTACATAGTTCATTTTATTGTTAAGGAAGAGACAAGACTAGTTACAAGTTCACTCACCATACCAACTAGTCACTAGTGATGCTTGCTCTGTTCTGTATGTATGTAAGTGATTTTCACATTGAAAAAGATGTTTTTGGACTTGTTTCAAGATGTCCTTAGTATAAATAATGAATTTTGAATGTTTAAAATAGTGTTGAGTTGTTTTTAGTCTATTAATCAACATGTTGTTACTCCATTCCATGACTTGCCTGTATAATAGCCTAATGCACACCTATAAGAGCACCAGATGATGTCATACTAGGGTAAAGAGATTAGTGATGGTTTCAAGAATTTTGAAGAGTGAAGAGTGAATTTTAGGTTTTTATATGGATATAAAACTCATGATAATCCTAAATCAATGCTGACTACCCAATTCTTGTGTTACTGCCTGTACAAGAAAATGCACACCTATAGGTGGCTTAAGAGAGTGCTGAGGTGTCACCTTGAAGATTAGAACAAGTTAGAACTTCCCATAGATTTTATGACATGTTATGTAGAGTATAGTATCCCATTTTGAATTATGAGGTTGATATAATAGTAGTGAGAGATTGTCTCTAGGGTTAGAAGACTATATACAGGGATCTTTTTCCTAAAGATGAAAAATAAAGCTCCAAGAGGTTTTATAAATACCCTATAATTTGTTTACCAAGATAATTTCAGAATATATATATAGGTGAAACATGTATCCACTAGCATATAAAATACCTATTCCAAAGATGAAGGTCATAAAGTGAGGAGAGGATGGAAGTTTAGAGCCTTAAAGTGGCCTTTAAAAACACTAAAATTTTGCATTCTTATCTATAAATTTAGAAGTTTGAAAGACATTTGCATCCCACAAGTAAATAAAGCATTCCATCATGGATAAAGTAGTATCATATATTGAGTTGTAAATAAATTTCATGGATACCATCAGTATAAGGTTGATGCATACCTTTTCAATCTTATGAGTGCCTACAGGTATCCTTTTAATGAAAAATAGGCACCTATAATATGGTATAGGATAGTGACTCAAATTTGATGCCCAAGTGGTGTTTTAAGACTCTAAAGTTGAGTGAAAGTTCAATCATGTATTTTTTTCCCAAATTGGGTTAAATTGAGGTCCTCATACATCATTACCAAGTCCAAAGGAGCTCACATACACCTATAGGAAATAATAAATAGGGGTGTCTGAGTCATGGCAAGAAAAAACTCAGTTTATGAACCAAAAGAACATATAAGGTGAATAAAATGTATAATAAGTTATCAAATGGTTCTAATTATTCATTTATATTCTCTCCATATCATTAAAAATTCCAAATTCAAATCCTTCTAAACACTTATAGGCATCACCCCAAAGCAAAAAAACATAGTCAGGTTGGACATACAGTCTTGAGAGAGTAAGCCATATGTGAGGTGTTTGGAAAATTTGGAGTGATAAGTGAGTTATAATTAAATTAATTATAGTTTAAATATTCTCATTATACCATCACACATTATGAAAAAGGTAGATAAATGCTCTAACAATGCACATACAACCCCTACCCAAGCCCTTGCACACAATCAACTTCTCACAGTCTGCCTTGGAGATTTTATGAATTTTGAAGGACTTATCCATGTGATAAAGATAAAAAAAGATATAAATGTCATATAAATTAGTTTTATAATCCAACCATACATTTATTTTATCTATGGAAATACGGGAAGTGTACCCTTTGTTTTGTCGCAGATAGAGGACACTTCCTAAGGGTGCAAACCTGTAGTTTTGGAGATTGAAGGTAATAGGTAGGTTAGGATTTGTTTCAACATTTAAAATAGGTTATATATTTTTTTATCATATATAAAAACATGAAAAACCATTCAAATAATATTGAAACATTCCATAATGTCCTAGACCTTCAAGGATGTAGACAGGGCTATTAGACCTGGTTTAGGCCTAAAGCCCAAGTGGGGGGTTAGTATCACTTCTAGTATTATATGGGAATTATAATCCATGTAAAAATTTTTATAGAGATATTAAAAGTGTTTTAAACATATTATAGTACAAAGGAACCCATAGGAAATCCATTTTTGGCTTAAGACCAATTCAAGCCTACATGTAGTTAATGCTATAAAAGTTTGCCTTGGGGTTTTAGATGTTTAAAGGTGCTAGAGAGGTCATTTTGACCTAAAATTTTGTGAAGGGGGTAATAATTAACCAATAAAAACCCTCACATAAGTGGTTTTCTTGAAAAAATAGGGCACATATCCTCTATTTTGTCTCAGAGGTAGGCCACTTTTAGGCCTACACAGAGGTAAAAAGGGGAGAAAATGTGACCAAAATGGATGTTAGGTTCCTTGGGAACATCATGTGATGATTGGGGATGATTTATTAACCTGTATTTATCTATAAAAAACATGAATTTTTCCCAATATTGATGATAAAACACTAGAAAGTGTTGGTGGACAACCATATGTAGTCAAATCCCAAGGGTCTTAACTAGTCCTAATTGGTGAGAAAGAAGAAGAGATGAGGAAGGGTAATTGGAAAGATATAGGGTGAATTGGTAGGTTTAAAAACATATATATAATCATGAAGAGCATATAAATAATGGGATAATCCTTAAAGGAAGGTCTAGATCCTCAAAGGTGTAGACATGCCTATTAGGTAAGGTTCAAGCCTAAGGCCGATTGGGGGTCTAACCTCATTTATAGATCTTGATGAGCTATGAAAATGACTAGGAAATGTTAAGGAGATGGAATTAGACATTTTTAAACTTTTATTATGTGGATAAACTTATAGGAAATCTACCTTTAGCTCATAGATAGTCTAAGCATGCAAGATTTGTGAAGACAAGCTCAATAAGGTGACGTCAAGTGTTCATATCTCCTATGAGAGTTTACATGGGAACCAAAGGAGTTTTTATGGGTTATTGGGGTAAAATATAATCAGGTTTTTGGAATTTTTTATAAAGTTCAATGTCAGATATTTTTAAAAAAAGCTTAAGACTAAAAACTACCTAAAACCCTACTAAACCCTCAGTCATGTCCTGATGGAGAAAACAAGCTTGGATAGCTATCCAAATGACATAGTTTTATCATGAAATATATTTGAACCCATATAGGACTCCATTAGGATACTCTCCATTAGGATTAGTTGTATGAAATTGTATGAATGGGGTACAAAACAAATTTTTTTGACTATATTGTGTATTATGCAAGGTACAAGAGGTTTAAAAATATGAAATAAATTTTGGGAGTAATACATAAACTTTTTATAAATCACTAAGGTCATTTTATTCCAATAAAAAACTCCTAAGTGTCCAAACTCGAGTTCTCATCTTAGCTAGTCAAAATTGGCATAGTGAACATAAGAGTGAGAAGTGTGAAAACCTCAAGTGGATGTCATTTTAAGGTGCACATAAGTAGTATAAGGAAATTTAGGGTATTTAAAACTATAATAAACTCCATCCAATATATTTTTATGCTAAATTTATTCAAAGTTTTAGGCCAAGTGTGAGGGGTGATACAAAAGAGGAGTTTTTTAGACTACAAGCAGTGATGGCTTCTTTATAGGAGTTTAAAAATGAGTAGAACTATAAAAAATGAATGAAGAGGCATGTATAAAATCATTACCTATAATATAAATAATTATACCTATACCTAGTCTTTTTATATGTTAAAATAGGTCCAAATCATGAAAGCAATTTTTTGAGCCAAAATGAGGAGTTTCATGCCACTTTTCATAAATTTCATGAATTATATGGACATTTGGACCTAATAACATTGCATGGTTAATTTAAAATATATTTAAAATGAAAAATTTTAACCTCTTTTCTTAGATTTACTTGTGTCCAAGTGACCTTTGGACTTCCCTTGTCTCTCCCCTCTTCTAAATGCTATAAATAGTGACTCTTTTAGCTCTTTAGAGCAGCCTCCATTGGTTGATGGTGAAACCCTAGATAATTTTATACTTGAATATATATTGAAGAAATAAAACAAGTGAATTTTAATACTTAAATTCTATATAATTGAGTGTTGTTAAAATCTTGTTGGTCTTGTCTAGTAGAAGATGATCTTTTCTAGCATGTTATCCTTGATTGTTCACCTAATGTGCAGAAGAGTAATTATTATAGGTCTTTGTTAGTGTTTTGTTTTAAGTGTATAGGTTTTTTAGAAGTGGTTCATGACTATATTCTCCCAATGAATCATTCATTATCCTCCTAAGTATCAATATACCTTTTAAACCTAGCATATGAAACATTGATGTCACAATCTATCTTATGTTGTGAGTTTTATGTCAAGAAAACTTTGTATTGATCTAATTAGTATAATTTTAGTCAATAGGAGGAAATTAAACATTTGTCCATCACCTTTTAGTTTTATTAGTTTGTCTTCTTAACACTTTTTATGAAAATTTGACACGTAAGAGAGTGTTTCAAAGAGTGCATTAAGGGAACTAGCCCTTCTAAAGATTCAACTCACCAAATTATTACCCACAACAAGAAATATGTTTCCATTGTGCCCCTTAGATGAGGATAGCTAGGGATATCCTCAAGGGGTAAAAATCTAAGTGACAAAAAATAATTTGAATGATATTAAAATCACTTTTAATGACCCATTCAACCAAGGGAAAGTTGTCTCCCACACATTTCCAAAGTTGAATACATTTATGGTGATAATTGGGAGCATACACCGAGTAAAAAAATAATTACTTTTGGAATAATGATATTGATCAAAATTCACTGGTGGGAAGGATCTTCCCATTGCTAAATAATGAATTTATTTATCTAAGGGGTGATATCAAGCACCAATACACCATTATTGTCAGAATGAGAGGATTAGAAAAAGGATGCATGTTTTCATATTTTATTGAGGGAAAATTATAATCTTACCCCTTTAACCTTCAATTTTTTAAGAAACAACACATTTAGGTGCTGAATATAAAGAGTATTTTAATTTGAAACTTGTTAGAGGGATTGAAAAACCCCTCACATTCCAAGAAATAATTATGCAATTTATTGGGAAAGTAGAACACAATATTTTAGATATGTAGTCAAGGTGAGGAACCAGTTGTTGAGAAGTATTGGTTGATTATTTTCTTAGTTAGAGTTGAAAATTACATTAGTGATTAGTGAATAAGATCATTTTATGGTAGTTAGTGTGGGATATTTATTCATTAATTTAATAGGAGTGTGCCCCCTAGATTGTGCCTTTATGATAGAATTATTAGTATAATCACTAAACTCCATTTTTTTAATCATACACCAACCATCCTCCATAACAAAATCCTTTTACATAGAAGCAGACTGAGTGGGTTGAACATGTTAAAATGGGATAATGGAAAGGTTTTGAGGATGATTAAGTGGGGTGAATTATTTTAAAAGTGGGACTTGGGTGGTAATAATATCATCAAGCATGATAGGATACTTAGCCATAGGAGGAACTATGACATTCTAGGAGTAAATTAGAGGGTTGTTTGTCTAGGCTAATTTAATTGAAAAATATTAGTATTAGAATACATATGGATTTCATGGATGGACATAAATAACACCTAATAATGAATGGGAATCCACACATATAGCACAAAATATATTTCATGGATTGACTCAACAATCATTTATCTAAGAACACACTCTTGTTCATCCTCCACACATGTGTACCTCACATAGTGATGGTTTTGTCTAATTAACAACCCTATTCAAGTACCATGATTGGTATAATATGATGATTTATATTTTCATTATATTTTTACATTAGGGGATGAATTATGTTATTTTTTCACACTGCACAAAATAAAATGCAAAAACATAAATATTTAAGGACTAAATCCTTCTTTCATTTATTTGTATCCTCTATTGATGATCATTGACACTTGATTACATAATAACATAGGAAACTACCACTACCACTAGAATATACCTTTAGATTTAGATATATTGGCATAGATTCTAGTGCCATTAATATAATATGTAACCTCATCATTAGTGGTTGACGAGAGGTCACTATATAACCTCTAACCTCTATTGCCTCTAACCTCCAATAAAAATGCTAATTACACAAAAATTTTGGTATTAAGGCTTAGTTACATGAGGATAAATCTTACCCCTAAAAAATAGCTTGAAATCCTCATTAAACATTAGGTTCCACTAAAAATACATCTGTGAGGCAATTCTTTTAAATTATTTTTTCAACACTTCTACAATAATGCTTTGATATTAACTTAAAAAAATTATACATTAAATCTTGACTCTTTAATTACTTTTAATTTTAATTCTTCTACTAACAATAATAATAAGATATTTTGACAACATAAAATTATAGACTATATCTCCAAATATATAAATATGCTACAATAGACCACCTCTAAAACTAACTCTTAACATATATAACTAAATTTTTATGGGATAATTACAAGAGCATTTAAAAAGTAATTAACTATTAATTTTTAACATAATTAAAATAAATATATAATAGTAAATATTATTAATTTTTATGGGCTATGGAATATGGAAACCTAAACAAATGCTTATGGTTGTGTAAACTAGTGTGGATGGTGAAGTTGACAATTGTCAAGGTGAGTTGAGAGGGTAGTGGATATTTCATATTGGAAGATGGAAAATTCAATGCCAAATAGGGATATAGAATATGGAATAGGCTGTGGGAATGTGCCATGGATGACATTAGATCTAGGAGACAATAGTAACAATATTCCATGCTTGATAGAATAAATGAATGTATGCATATGAAACATTAAAGTGGTGTGGAAGGCCACTAACCTAAAATATCCTAGGAAAATACATGTCATTTTACTGATGGTGGGAAACCCAATGGAGTGAGGGAGATGTGGATTCAAAGTAAGTTCAAAGATGATATAGATATAACACTTAGAAATCCAAATGATCACCTTAAAATTATCAAAGATATAAATTCTCTATTAACTAATAATATAACATAAAATTTATAAAATTTGAGCTTAAAGTAGAAAGAGAATCATACAAATGCATCTATTGAGTGCATTAGAATATATATTTTCCTTACCATTTACATATGAAAAATCCTTGTCATTATTTTAGATCAATCACAACCATTTACATTTCTTTAAATTTTTATCATACTAGAGTATAGACTCTCTAGGCTATGATGGTCTCATTTTATATTGAATGCCTTTCCAAGGAAAAATGTATCCACTACTTGAGTGCATGAATCACTACTTTTAGTTTGAGATAATGAGTGTGGTAGTTATTTTCATGATATTTGGCTTAGATAGACCCATTATAAACCAATATATAATTTTGAGTTAAGATACCACCAAATATATTGATATCTTCATCTTTATAAATTTTAAAGTTTCCATTTGCATAAAAAATTATGATTATAGGAGTAATAGTTAATATTTTAGCTTCCTCACATTGAGGTATCCACAAAAAATTATTATTTTTGAATTGCAAAGAAGTAATTGGGTTAATCACCCTAGATAAATTCTTTACATATTTAGGAAGTGATTGGGTTAACCACCCTAGATGAATTCTCAACATATCTGAGGTAATAACTAACTAACTAACTTCATGAAGTTTCTCACTTAATGAACATTCTTAGCAACAAACCCCTCATTAATAGATTTGATCTTGGTAGGATAATTAGATAGTCCTTCCTCTAAATTATATAAAATAAATATTAGATTTTATTTTGAAATAAATAAAATTTAGAAGTCTTACCATAAGGCTTATGTTACCTTAAAATTTGTAGGACTATGTGCACATGTTTTTTATGTTTTAAATCATGCTTAAATTAAACTAGAATATAATCAATTAATACAATTAAAAAACTAATCTAATAAATGTCTAAACACACTAGTAATAAAATTCATGAATGTTTTTAGTTATTAGTCAAACCAAAGGGCATGCAAATGAACTTATAGTGAACATACTGATTTTACAAGGTTATCTTATGCACACCCTCTTATTTTTTTAAGATTTGATGATACTGTGATTGAAGGTATATTTTGGAGAATACTACAACACCTCCCATATGATAAAAAATGTCATTAATCATAGATAAATGATACATATTCTTTATTGTGACTTTAATCATATTCTTATAGTTAATGCAAAATATTAATCTTCTATCCTTCTTCTTCATGAATATAAGATGAGAACCCCAAGTGGAAAAAAAACTATTTAATAATCTATTTGTTCATGAGATAGTAAAATTGGACCTTGATATCTTGTAGATATATTTCATTCAACATATATGTCACCTTTGATGCAAGTACAAATCTAAGCACAACATCAATTGAGAAATTGAACTCTATTATTGTTGTAACCCTAGAGTTTCCTTTGAAAGTAAATCCTTAAATTGTCATAAGAATATAAATTATTTCAATGGATGTTCTATTTACTTAGAGATTTCTTTCACTTGCACAAATTAGATATTGAATCATTTATGGATATCCTTATTTATATGCAATATTGATAAAACTTTATGGGATTTTGTTCTTGAAATGCCATGAATTTTAAACATATTGCCTATATCATCTAAGCAATGTAATCACTTTATAAAATAATAAAGTCTAGCTTGATATTATTATGACCAGTCTATTCTAGGGATAAGAGCATAAGATCATAATAGTGATAGAAATAGATGTAACTTGGTCCTAAAGGATCCCAAACTAAGTTCAACTTGTTTTAAATAGTATGAAATTTGAATTATTTTTATGTATAAAAGTTTACCTCCCAGTATTATCCTCTACTAGTAAGTTTAAAATTACATTTTATAGCAATAGATGGATAAATAAAACTATATGTTACTCTAAAATAACTTAAAATATCAAAAACAAAGAAATTATACCTTAGGTCTCAATAAGTGTGGAATTTTAATTAGAATTTTGATTGTAAATAGTTTAAAAAATGATGTAATTTTTTGGTTAATTTAATCTCATCTTGTAGCAATCCATTTTTATTGATTTTCATCACATTCCTAACATTGAATTGATCCATGTGGGGGAAAGGTTATAAATAGTTATCCAACTACCTGCTATACATAGTAGCCTATATATATATTTGATGTTATCACCATATGTAGATACATAGGGAGCATGTATAGATGCTCTTGACCTCTTACTTGTTGATGGGTCATTTGGCACACATTAGGTAGGGTGAGGATTTACCCAACCTATATGATAGGACCGAAACTCCCCAAAGCTCTGACACAACTTATCAGATTTAAGAGCACACATGATTACCAGTGTATAAGCAACTAAACATGCAGAATCCAGAAGAACAAATAACTATCAATGAGAAAGCACACAGAAAATGAGAGACAATACACTATCTTGTATTAACACTTTACAGAAAAGAATACAACAAAGAGCCGCCACACTCTTCCACCTTACAGAGGTTCGCCACACCTCAAGTGTACAGTAATTCTTCTCACACACACTCTCCTACACAAAAAATGGTCCCAACAACCAACTCACACATAGAATTGGTGTTCACCTCACCAACCAGTCAGTAATAACCTTGCCGGTACACCAAGCACTCTATAGCACTTCAAGCTGATCTCTCATGAACCTGCAACCTACAATTCAAAGACCAAACTTACATGTAGATCTCCTATGAGCTTGTAACAACCTGCAACTCAATGATCTTACAACAAGAAGGAACTCATCCTTTCTATCTCATACATCAACAATACATGCCAATGGGTCTATAAATAGATACCTAACTTAAACAATAACTTAGACTCTTAATTTAGACAATTATCCTTGCAGCCCAAGACTCTAACTGGTCTTAACATGCAAACACTTCGTTCACTTAACTAACTATCCATGAAACGAGCAGTTCTGAAACACACAGGCGACCGATGCCGGTCCCTGCTTGCCTGGTTCTGCTGACGTCGGCCGACTTCCTACCGTCGCCGATGGTATTCTACACTGGTCTCGACCGACGTCAGTCCTGCTACTGACGTCGGTGCTCTTGGAACTCAGCAACCATCTGTTCCTCAGTTTGTAAGGGGTTGAAGCTTTTAGCTCCACAACTTAACAATCTCCCACTTGGAGATAAACATCTGCAACCTGTACCTATACCTATACTCCATCTAGTTTGTTCCCTTGGCTTTGTATCCCTCCTCAAGATCACTCTTGAAAACCAACCACCACAAATCCTGTAGTGTAAAACCTGTCATCCAAATTACCTGTCACATCTGCATCTACAACCATGTAGAAAAAGAACTTGACCTTGCATAGCATGTGCACCTACTGTTGGTCCCACTGAACTGCCCTTCAATATTACTTTCCTAGATTGACTCCAAACTTGTGACAACTCCCACTGCTTGGGAAAACTCAGGTTTAGTACATACCATGCACTCAACCTCATTATGTGAATCAAGACACCTGTTCTGTGAACTGTCTAACCATCAGCGTGCTAACCGGTCTCACACAATCATCCTGAAACAAAGTCAACAAGACCTCCATGTCTCTAGAATGTACTCATGCCAAAGAATCTTGCTGCTCCCAGATTCTCCATGACACACACCTGAACTAGCTTTACCTTTAGTTTAGCAATACCTGTATATGTAACCCTGCAATAAGCACATCATACAGAAATAGGATAATATAGCTAATATTATCCAACCTGGTAAAGAGAAACACAATGATTAAACCTCCATTGCCCTACAGCTAATACAAGATCATATACCCTGATCTTCCATCTCACGTATCCATTTCCGCTCTTCTTCATCCTGAACATCCATTCGTCTCTCAGTGCTTTCTTCCAGCTGGCAACTCTACCCAAAACACCTGTTTGGTTCTCCTCCAAGGAATGACATCCTCATCCATGCCAAGCTCCCACTATTTCCTGGATCTACCTATTTTGCTTCTTTAACAACTTCCTGGTTCTATACCATAAGTGAGCAACAAGTAGTGTAAAGAAGGGAAATGACGAATTTAAGAACTTACTTACACCTTTAGTCCTCCATATGGGTGCTTGAGACTCCATGACAACTCACTGTCCACCCAAAATTCATCTCAGTGACCGATGCCGGTCACATCTCAGTCTGCAGCTGACCGATGTCGGTTCCCTACGACTGCCACCTTGCCGACGTCAGTTTCCCCTAGTCGACGACGGTCCTTATCTTCCCTGAGTCACCGACATCAGGCTGTACATAGCCGACGTCGGTCCCTATCTGGACACCAACGCCAGTTTTCCTGTCGAAGTCGGTCTCTGTGTTTTTCTAGTGAGCCCTGACTTTTTCCTGTGAGCTCCTTTTGGATCAAACCCTTGTCCAAATCACCCTTGCTCTGCTCAGAATTCCTCTGCACCTTGTGTTGAACTCTGTTCGTCACCTTCTCCTTGAAAACCAAGGCTTTCCTATTCTTGTCACTAACATCAGATTCCTCAAGAAACGTCACCTTCTTCTTCTGCATATAGAAACCACGATCCATGCCTTCAAAATCTGAAAGCATACTCTTTGACTCAAGAAAAAGCATCTCCTTCGTATCTATGTGACCAAGCCTATTAAACCACATCTCCGAATCTACAGCTGAAGTAGATAACCCAAAAAGAGAATCAATAATACAAGTAGATAGATAAAGCGTACCTACTTTCTTACCTCTAGCTACAACAAGTGTACCCTTGGTAACCTTCCAAGAGTCCACTGTGAGAGTTACTGTGCAACCCTCATCACCCAAACTTCTAACAGAAATCAAATTCTGCTTCAGAACTGGGACATGCATGACCTCCTTTAACACCCATGTGTCACCTGTCTGCAATTTCAGCTTCACTTTGCCTTTGCCAATAATCTGACAAGGATTACCATCCCCTACACAAATTTCTCTAAAGTCTCCCTGGACATACTCATGAAAAAATTCCCTATGTGGGGATGCATGAAAAGAGGCACCAGAATCTAAAACCCAAGATTATACTTTATCCAAAGAACATACCAGAGCATCCTGTGCAACGTAATCCACTACATCTACTTCTTCTTCATGTCCTTCATGCTAATCTTCACTCGATCTGCAATCTCTCTTTAAGTGCCCTTGCTTTCCACATTTCCAGCAGGTTATTCTGCCATACCTGGACTTGGATCTCCTGCCTGTCTTCGACCTTGATCTCCCACGCTCTATCTTCTCTCTTGGCCTTCCTCTGCCTTCAACACTCAAAACATCTCTTGATGATTCACCTGTGCTTTTCCTGCATATCTCTTCATTCAAGATCACACTCACAACATCATCCACTTTTAAGACTTTTAAAGGAGACACATTATTAGAAACTACCATTACCAAACCTTCCCAGCTTTTAGGTAATGAACACAAGATTAAGAGAGCTCTAATTTCATCATCAAATACAATATTGACTGAACTTAACTGGTTTACCAAACCATGGAAATCACTAAGATGGCTATGAACAAATCCACCTTCCAAAATTTGCAAATTAAATAAACGCTTCATAAGAAATACCTTATTAGAAGCTGAGGGTTTTTCATACAAATTTGCCAAAGATTTCATCAACTCCACCGTTGTCTTACACTGTGATAAGCTGGAAATCACAGATGATTCAAGACTCAATCTAATAGATCCTAGAGCCTTCCGATCAAGAACCTCCCATTCTTCATCTTTCATATCCGAGGGTTTGCTAGCAACCCCACCCAACGGTAAGTACAAATCTTTCTGATATAGATAGTCCTCAATCTACATCCTCCATAATTGGTAGTTCTTGCCATTAAACTTTTCCATTTGTAGCTGACTATTTTCTGCCATTGCTCAACTCCCACTCAAACAAAAACCCTGTGAGTAACTTGTAATCAAAACACACTACCCAGATTTAACCAATCTGTTAGTATCCCAACCAAAAGCTCTGATACCAATTGATAGGACCAAAACTCCCCAAAGCTCTGACATAACTTGTTAGATTTAAGAGCACACATGATTACCAGTGTATAAGCAACTAAACATGTGGAATCCAGAAGAACAAATAACTATCAATGAGAAAGCACACAGAATATGAGAGACAATACACTATCTTGTATTAACACTTTACAAAAAAGAATACAACAAAGAGCCGCCACACTCTTCCACCTTACAGAGGTTTGCCACACCTCAAGTGTACAGTAATTATTCTCACACACACTCTCCTACACAAAAAATGGTCCCAACAACCAACTCACACACAGAATTGGTGTTCACCTCACCAACCAGTTAGTAATAACCCTGCCGGTACACCAAGCACTCTATAGCACTTCAAGCTGATCTCTCATGAACCTGCAACCTGCAATTCAAAGACCAAACTTACATGTAGATCTCCTATGAGCTTGAAACAACCTACAACTCAATGATCTTACAATAAGAAGGAACTCATCCTTTCTATCTCATACATCAACAATACATGCCAATGGGTCTATAAATAGATCCCTAACTTAAACAATAACTTAGACTCTTAATTTAGACAATTATCCTCACAGCCTAAGACTCTAACTGGTCTTAACATGCAAACACTTCATTCACTTAACTAACTATCCGTGAAATGAGCAGTTTTGGAACACACAGGCGACCGAAACCGGTCCCTGCTTGCCTGGTTCTGTCGACATCGACTGACTTCCTGCCGTCACTGATGGTATTCTACACTAGTCTTGACCGACGTCGGTCCTGCTGCCGACGCCAATGCTCCTAGAACTCAGCAACCATCTGTTCCTCAGTTTGCAAGGGGTTGAAGCTTTTAGCTCCACAACCTAACACTATATTGAAAGGTGATGGAATCTTTGGGAAGGTCTATATCACCAAGTCTTGGTATTGCTGGGTAATCTAGTGGTTGATGTGTAACTTTTCCATGTCAAGGGGCATGTTTGAAATTATTCTTGGATTAATGATAGGCAATGTTGGTACTATGTATTAGTTATCTAGAAAATCACTAGTTTTGATTTATCATGTGAATACTACTAATGTAGGTATTGTTCATTTCATACATTGATTCAATAGTGCATTAAAAATAATGACAAGGTTTGTAATCAAGATAAACATGTAATAACATATTGAATTTTTGAATATAACTTACCTACTCTGATAGATTCATAAAAAATAACAAAAGAGAAGGGGAAAGGGAAAAGATGTAAGTATATTTTATAATGAAGATAAATATGATCTAATAAATTATATGGCATCCATGAATAAATCTATTTTCTGAATAGTATGCAAACATCCATGAACAGAGATGATGTAAGAGTATGAGGTATTCAATTATGAAGAAATATGGATAAAATAACCATATACATGTGTAGATAATGAACAACAGTATTCACAACCTTTCAATTGATAGATATTTACTTGAAAAGTAATGTTTCAATCCATCATAATCATGGGAAGTATAGAAAAATACTTCACAACAACATTTATCACAATAAAAACTAACTAGGAATATAAGAAATTATAATAAATAAGTGTTTGGTCCTCTATTCTACTCTCTAATACAAAAAAAACTAGTCCATATGTTGGTTTTCATGAAGTAGAAATAAGTGGACACACAGAGTGACCTTTCCAAGGTTGATATGTGGAAATCTATGAAATGGATCAAAGCCTAAACTTCATGGCCATCTTTCTTGTCTAGGCTATCAAGATCTATAAATTAGACTATGAGTTCAATAAAATCTATGCAATAATAGATATATTATATTATAATGTAAATAGGTACCATGCGACACATATTTCTAATCAATATATATAGTGGGATGAATCATTTAATAGCATGCACATTAGAATCAAGCAGCCTAAGATCACAAAAATATAAAAGAATGCCTTCATCTGGGATTGGTGCCTATATATAGAATGTGGTCCATGGAATATCCCAAGTATATTTACTCTACATTAAAGTGCCCAAGAGAGTTAAACCCTACATTAAATATAATAAAAAACCAATTAAAATATTTGGGATTTAACTTGAACCTATGTAAGTTATGATATGCATTATTCCATTATTGTCATGTTACCAACAATTAATAAAAAAAGGTACATTCAAAGGAGGTATTTTTATCGTGAAAATGAGTATGCATTGGGTTTATGCCTTAGTTTTTACCTATTATTTAATGGTATTAACCACCTGGTAGGTGAATTATATTAGATTGAAAAAATATATAAGGCCACCAATAATACTTATAATGGGTTGGTTGTTTTTGTGTTAGAGAGTAGAGTAGATGACTAGACACTTATTTCCTATAATTTCTTACTTTCCTAGTTAGCTTTTGTTGTGAGCAATTCTATTTTTAATCTTTTTTATATACTTCCCCTGATTATGGTGGATCCAAACATTATTTTTCAAGAAAAAATATATCAATTGAAAGCTTTGAAGACTATTTTTCATTATTTATGCATGTATATGGTTATTTTATCCATATTTCTTCAAAGTTTAATACTCAAACTCTTGCATCATATTTTATCATGGTTTTGTGCATACTAGTTAGACAAAAAATTGATTTCATAGATGTCATCTAATTGATTGGACCATATTTATCTTCACTATGAAACAAGCTTACATATTTCTCTTTACCCTTCTATTTTGATATTTTTTATAAATATGTTAGAGTTGGTATATTAGATTCAAATTTACAATATATGCTTACATGTTTATCTTTATTTCAAACCTTATAACTATTGTTAATGCACTATTAAATCCATATATGAAATGAACAATACTTACATTAGGAGTATTCCCATGATAAATCCAAACTGGTGATTTTGTAGGAAACTAATCTATGGTACCAACATTACCTATCATTTTTACTAGAATCATTTCAAACATGCCTCTTAAAATGGCATAGTTATGCATAAAATACTAGAATACCCTACAATACCAAGGCCTAGTGATATAGACCTTAGGGAGATTCCACCTCCTTTTAGGAGAGTTTGGGTGAATCCTCACCCTACCTAAGTTGGTGTGTCAAATGATCCATCAACATATTAGTGCTAGAAGGAGGTTCTGAGCCTTAAGTACTTAAATATATATAATTGGTTATTATTTGAATCAAAGGTTTTAGTTTTAAAATTAAGAAAACATTATCTATATAGAGAAATCCCAAGTTTCAAAGATATAAAATAGAAGTATTATCACAAGGTTAAAGTTTATTGAGGGTGATTTTGAGCTATTATACCTTATTGGACATAAATATCTCACAAAAGGAAATCCAAGACTAGATATACTAATTTAACTAATGGTTATCCTACATCTATAGTTTCCTTTATCAATATTTTTTCTACCCCTCAAAACCCTCCAATTGTTGTTACTTGGTTTGGTGTAGGTAATTACCTAGTAAAAATTCTATGGGTTGCTCATTATTTTATAAAGAATCATGAAAAGTTATGTTCAAAAATGTTTAAGGTGGGATTCAAACTACTAAAAACATGTTCAATATTTTAAAGATGTTATCATAATAAATCAAGTCCAACATGAGGATGTGGCTTGCTTATTATTTCCTTATTCCTTAGATGAGGTGGCTTATAGTTTGTCTTGGCTTTATTGATGGATCCATAATCTCTTGGAATGATTTATTAACCATGTTTATCAATCATTTTAGAGTACCTATTGATCAAGCCATCTTATATCATCATTTTTTTCTACCCATAGAGAACCAAATGAACTAATGAGTATGTTTAACATTCATTTCCATAATTTGTATAATATTTTGAAAGACCCCTATACCCAAATTTAAGTGGTTGATATTCAAACTTATTTAAGAGCATTATAACCAATGACATATATGTTCCTTAAGAGAACTTAGGTAGGTCTTACATCTTTGTCTTCAGCCTATAAAAAATCCATCAATATTGAACAAAAAATGATGCCACAATGATATGATGTTGTTCCATTACCATATTTGGGACAAATATGAGCATACAACTAAATCCCAATGATTAATAAATCACTTATGCATAATACACCAATGATGGATCTGATCCCAAGACTATATACCCAAATCAAAACATGACTTATAGTCTAATCCCTTTGAATTAAATACGTATAAGTCAAATTATTCTTCAAAATCAAATGTTATCATAGTAAGGTAACTAAAAACTTATTAATATTCCCTACAACAACCCTATTATTTCACCCAACATGAATAACCATGTTGGTCTAACTCACAATCAATAAGTGGTCCTTCCATCATTTTAAAATAATCAAACACCTTCTAATATTGTTCATAATACCATAACACCTCTTTTACCTATATTTTTTAATGTTTCAACACATATAGCCAACACAAATTATTATAATGGTATGGGGATCAATCAAAATACTTATGTAAATCTTGAGATGGGGAACTTGAAATAGTTGGTTAGAATATTAACTAATGATGTAATTGATTTATAAAGATAGTTACCTAAAAATAAGATTAACAATAACCATCTTAAAACTATAAATTTTAATTTCTAAAGGACTAATAACCAAATTAATACCAAGCCTAACAATAGAGTGTACCTTCTCCCCTTGATAATGCAAATCACACCAAAAATAATGCTAAAAATTATATAAATTTGGTTGACTTGGCCTTACCGATTTGGTGTAGATTATATAATATAGTGGATCATGTTGAAATTTATTGTGTTAATTTTATGTTAGTCTCAAACATATTTTAGAAATAAATAGAAAATTTATAAATAGTTCATATAGCTAAAAATAACTAAAATCAGACTAGAATAAACCTAAATACAGCCTTAGCTATAGAAACTTATGAATTCCTAAATGAGAGTGATAATTAAATAGAATATAGTTTATATGAAGTTTAGTATTTTAATTAAATTCAAAGAGGAAATAATTACATGTTGAGGATAAAATTAAAATCACCTTTGACAACTTATAATCCTCCAAATAACACCTACATTCCACCTAATGAAAAAACAAATAATAATCCATTTCTACCAAAATAGCCTAGCATATATTCACAATCAAAGAACAATTAAATTACCATAAAATATGATAAGTCATTAGAAAAATACAAACTTGGATACAACTTAATAAAAGACTTGAATAAAACTAAAGCTAACATATCTATGTTTGAACTATTACAAATGTTTAATAAAAAATAATTATTGTTAAAAGATTTACCTCTTCCAAAAGGAAAGAAAATTAGTAAAGTAGTGGACACATTTTTTTTATAAATAAAATAATTAAACTCCTTTTCTTCTAAAAAACCATATTTTTGGTAAAAATTTATATAATTATTTGGTGGATTCAAGTGTTTCGAGCAGTGTGATGTCATTATCATTTTGTCAAAAGCTAGGATTGAATCCTACCAAATCAAATAAGAAGGTGGTGCATCTCAAAAAATAAGAGGAAAAAGTGGTGTGTGAGTTTAAACATATTCATAGGTAACTAGCTTTAAATTTAAGGGTACAATATTTCAGTAATATTCAGGTAGTTGATATCCCTAATGTGTATGGTATGCTCTTGAGTAGATATTGGTCTAGTACATTGAACGAGTATATAGTGATTGATTTTTCCCATATGTGGATTTCATGGCATGGTATACCAAATTATATTAAGATTGAGAGGGAACCAAAAATGAAACATTTGATCACTAAACACAATAATATCAATGAGATCTTATATGAAAAATCTAATCTCAGTGTTTATATTATTACAAATAGAGATGAAGAAGTTTTGTTTACTAGTGTTGTCTCACCAATTAAGCAAGAGATAATAGAATAGGATATCAATGGTGTTGATACTGATGATATAATAGTTATTTTTGGTGAGTTTATTGTTGAAAATATAAATGTTAATTTTTTTTATACAAGAAAAATTAGAATTTCTAAGTATTCAACTAACAAATGAGATTGAGGAGCTAGAAAAAATTGATGAAGAAGATTTATTATATGCAACTAAGATAACATTATAATCTATTATTACCCTTACATTTGTACATTTAAATCATCTTGAACCTCAAGTGAAGTACCACATTCCACCAATATTCTTAGCACTAAAAACAATACAAATAGATACAATGGGTAGTTTTAAACAAGATAATCCAAGTGAAGATGAAGAGTTAACAATGATCAAGGATGAAAACATTTCTACACTAAACAAAACCACTCATACTTTACCTACTAAATATATAACCAATATTAAATTATCATGTGAAGAACAATATGTTAATCTTCTTGAATTTAAGAGTATAAATAATGAAACTAACATTATTGTAGCATTTATATCTTAAAAATAGTAGCAAATAAAAGATAGTTAGTTATGGGTCTTAAATTTAGATGGTTTTGAATCCAAGAAAGGTTGTGGTAGACTAATTGAACTTATCAATTAAATGGGTATGGATTATTTGGTTGCATTCAGGTTGTAGTTTGTTTGTATAAATAATGTTGTTGAATATGAAGTGTTGATTTATGGACTTTAGTTTGCTCTTAGGAAGAAAGTTAAATATAAGAAGCTGTTAGGTAGTTTAAAGATTGTTGTTAAACAAGTTAGAATTCACTATGATTGTAATGAAAAATTCTTGTAAAGGTACCATAGTAGAGTATTAGATTTGATAGAGGGATTTTATGCATTTAACATACAAACAATACCTCACAGGAGTAATCACACAAAAAATGCTTTAGTAATAATTGCAAGTACTTTAAATCCAATTGTTAATTCTTTCTTGAAGAGGTTTTGAGTAAAACTAGTTTCTATTCCTTCCATCCTAAATAATATCAAAAAAATTAAAGTGTTTGATGATGATCAACATATTATTGATTTTATTATAAACATGGATGTGTTTGAATATCAAATCATGGATGCAGCTGATAGAGATGACTTTGGGCTAGATGAAGGTGTGTTAAACCTAAAAACAAATAACATCCCAAAAGTTATGGTCTCTTTGGAAAGATTGTTTGACATAGAATATCAACATAAAATAGAGAAGGCATCCCCTTTTAAAGGTATGATGCATGAGCCATATAATATTGATAATGTAGATGATTTAAAAGAAGTGCTCCTAAGCACAACTTTTACTGAAAAAGAGAGGCACAAACTTGCACAATATTTTAAATATTAAGGGGATGTCATAACCTAGAGTTATGAGGACCTAAAGGTATTTGACACTTCAATCCTCACTCATACCATTCCTCTCAAGTTGGTAGTTACATATTTCCATGATATATAGACATGTGAATCCTTTGTTATAAATTTTAATCTCAAGGAAGTATAAAAGTTATTATCATCCAAGATTATTTTTTCTCTAAGGCACTCTATGTGGGCATAAGACCTTGTTCCCATGAAAAAGAATGGAGATATATGCTTGTGTGTGGATTTTAGGAATCTAAATAGAGATCCAAATAAAGATAATTACCCATTACCATCTTTGTATGATGTGTTACAAATTGTGAATGGTTCACAAATGATGTCTTTTTAAGACAAATATTCTAGTTAAATCAAGTATTGGTGAATCATAAGGATAGAATAAAAATAGATTTCACCAAAAAATGGGGGACTTTGCACATAATAGAATGTCATTTAGTTTAATTAATGTAGTTGATAAATTTCAACATTTCATGGACATTGAATTAAAGTATCTCATTGGTATTGTAATTTATATGGATGATTTAACTATTTTTTCTAAGAATCGAAAAGATCATGTGAATGACTTGACAATGGTATTAAAAGGTCTAGGAAGCATGATATCTCCTTGAACCCAAAGAAGTGTATATTTGGAGTTATTGAATACAATTTATTAGGTCATGTTGTTTCTAAAATATTTATATCCATAGATCTAGATTGGGTAGATTTTTTTTTGAAAATTCCCTTGCCTAACACCGAAAATGAGTTAAATTCATTCTTTGGTAAGATCAATTTCATACAAAAATTCATTTCAGGTTTTATTGAGATAGTTAGACCCTTAAACAACATGTTGAATAAATATGTAAATATTGAATTGATTGATGAAGTGAAAGATGCATTTTTTGAAATCAATAATTCTATTTTAAACATGCTAAAGCTAATTAGTCTAGATTATACATAGCCTTTCTACATTTTTTCATTTCTCTCACAACATTCAAGTGTTGTTGTTTTAACTCAAAGAAAAGAAGTTGGAGATGAGATACCAGTGTATTTCATGAGTTATCCACTCATAAATTTTTAAATTAGGTATTCTACTATTGATAAACAAGCATTTTATTTAATTAAAGTAGTTTAAAAGTTCAGACAACATATTTTATGTACTAAGGTTTTTACCATTGTACCTAATCCCTCTATAAAGGTAATGTTGATTCTAAATGATATTGGTGAACATAGAGGTAAGTGGATGAATATTTTACATGAATTTAAATCATAAATTTATCTAGTGAATAAAGTAAGAGGTCAAGGATTGAGTAAAATAATGGTTGAAGTTGATTTTCATATTGTATGTCAACAATACATAGTGCATTCCATAACCAATGATGAGTGGTATCAAGACATAGTCTATTACTTATTAAATAATAGTTATAACAATTACTTCAACTCCACTCAAATAAGATCATTATGTTTAAATAGCAACAACTTCATGATCAAATCAGGGATTTTATATAGAAAAATCATGAAGGTATTCACCTAAGATGTCTAAATAGAGTAAAAGTAGTAAAAGAACTTCAATATTTTCAAGAAAATATGGAAATGTCCATGGTTTAGGGAATGATAAAACTCACCAAATCCTCTAGGAGGGTGATTGTTAACGCTCCAAACTACACCCTAGGAGGAGGTTATTCAGGCCTACCTCCAAGTTTGGGGTAACATGAGATTAGCCCAAGGTTGTAGGTGACCTATGGATGGAATAAACCTATTGTTTATGTAGAGTGATCCCCTAGTGCATCAATTGAGGTAAAAAAAATAATACTACTAACTTTTTGCGGTGAAAAGAGATAAATAAATGCATGAAATAAACCTAACCTAATGAGGTAATGCACCAATATTGACTTATCCACTCTAACCGATCCTTAGTCAACATTATATGAACCAAGTAAAGATTAATGACTGAAAAAAAATTATAATGAGATCTTAAGCATAAATTTTTCATGTGAAGTCTATGATATATGTCTATAACTTGAAGGAAATGGTAAGAGGCCTATTTAAGATTCTATAAACTAGATTTCTCTTCAAACACAACTACCAATGCTTTGGCACATTACATGACATGCATAGGATAACATTCTAAAAAATAGGTGATGGAAATGACCTAAAAAGGAGAATGAAAATTCACACTTATAAAAATAAAAAAACACATAACACACTAAGATAACAAATAAATCTGAAAATAGTCCTTCTTTATTGATTCACAAGGCTTATAAGATACAATTTGGGTAGAGTTTCATCATATCCAATCAAGGGATAGATACAATGGCATAAGAGCCTAAATTTATAGAAGAATCACTAAGAGTAAGAAGATAATGTGGCATGGAAAGAGTTTTAATATTTCATGAATGACCACAATCCCTTTAATTGGTAGTTACAAGCATCCCTCCATTCTTTCTCCATGCATTGCCTAGGCTAGTTGGGGTCTTCAATGAGATTTTGGGCATTGAAGTGGAGTGGTGGAGGATGATAAAAACTTGGTTGACCTTATTAAAACCATGTACATTAAAAAATATTTTAAATTAACTCTCATGATAGTTAATAAGGTGGCATCATGCTCAAAATATTCTTCATGGATCATTAAGTAACCTCCTTCCCCTTGTGCATGTTGACTAGGCCAAAGAAAACTGATCCATCCTCTATGATGACCATGAGAAGTGTATATAAATAATTTCATAAATAAGTTACAAATTTTTAATGACCTTGAATTAACCCCCTTATCAGCCCCTTTACACCAAAAGCATCTTCTCTTGTTTGATCAAGTAAGCCTACCAAGCAATTAGGCCTAGTCTCTTAGTGTTAATTACTTGGTTGATTTTGAAACCTAAATGTAATATTAAGAATAGGTGAATAATCATGGTATAGGTCTATAAAACTATATTATATCATGAATTTTTCCTTTTTAATGGTCCACACCTATGATTCTTATTTACCTAGGTGTCTAGGTCACCCTTTACAAGTATTTATAGACTGCCCTTTTAATGCAGACCTATAGAAGCTTTTATAGGAGGATCTAAGAGTGATTTGTGATTTTGAAAGATGAAATACACCTCAAAATTCCCTCATAAATGATATTATACTATTCAAATTTCTTAGAACCCTATTTCCATCATAAAACCTTGTAAAAGTATAATTTTTAACAAATCTATATAGGTTTCTATATAACCACTATCATGGATGGGACCTCATCAAAGTTAAGTATTATTTTTAGGTGTTTTTAGGACTATTTAAATGCATTAGAGTATAAATTTCTAAAAATTTATTCCATGAGGTTGTTTTGACCGATTTAGGCAAGTTTAGACATGTCTAAACTCTTAATGATTGTTCATAGCCCCGAGGGATTGAACTCAAAAAAAATGCCAAAAACATGGAGTAAACAACCCCCTTCAACATTCCCTATATTTAGAATATCCCATGCATCTACTTCATATAGTTATGATGTGGATAAAGTGCCTCTTAGTTGAAAAACTTAGATTTTGAGAGGTCGATGGAGAGAAAAGGGGTGTAGGAGAGTAAAATTTGCTTGGTTTTAACTTATAATAGCTCTTGTAGGCCTGTGACACATATTTAAACATTTTACCATTTCTTGGTTTTTCCATCTCTCCTCATGGGTCCTCTACAACATCATTAGCTCTTACCTAGGGTTTGTATGCTTTTAGGCCATTTTGATCCTAGAGGCTTGCATCTTGATTTTTCTCCTACTGGTCTAAGTCCCAAACTTTCATACTTAAATTACAATGTTTTTATCTTCCCTTTGATGATTTTAACCCTCATACACCCCCAAATCATGCAAAAGTTCTAATTTATATGCATAGGCCTATTTAGACCTACTTAGGCCTAATGTGCCTATTCAGGCCATTAGACTCTTATTACCTCTAAGGGATAAACTAATCTAATGGAAATGATATGAAAATTATAAGGCAAGTTACATAATCTCCTTTCATTCTAGTAATTTACCTTTGTGTAGATCTCAAAACCTTTAACTCCTCTTCTCATGGCTTTACTTGCAAGTGTTTTTAGTCCTATCTGGGCTATGAGTATGAATTTATCTCCTTGTTAACACCTTGAGATTGTTATAAATAACATAACATGATGAATATGACCCTAATATATGTACAAAACTTATGAGTCTCCTCTAACCTCATATTATCCCTCTAAACATGTAAAAATCCTTAGATTTTATGTGTAGGTTTTCACATGTAAATTTAGGCTTGATGGGCCTAACTTAGACATTAGGCTATTCTCAGTCCCAAGGAATAAATCATTTAATGAAAACCCTTGAGACCATTTAGAATATAATTTAGGTACCCTATTTTCAATCTCCTAGTAGCCACTTCTATGTAGGGTTCAACATATCTCTCTTACCCTACCTGCCTGTAGGTATTCAATGTGCTTTGACTATGTGAGAGTGACCCTTTAATTTAGATTCCTTTGTAAACCTAACATATGTGTTATTACCTTATAAATATACCTTTAAGATCTCCATGACCTTACTTGACTCCTTGTAAGTTTTAGTTTCAATGTCAAAGTGCATATTTTTATTTCATTTTGGAGGTAGAGCTAAAGATTCTTCATTATAATTATAGGTCCTTATTAGGCTTGTGGATGTTTGTTGAGATCTCTCAAGTGATGGAAACATATTTCTTAGGATCCTTTCACTTGATTTGACCTCTTACTCACCATATAGTATAATTCATACTCAATCACCTTATCTTCATGGAAACTCTACCTACTTATCAACATTGATAATGTTTTCCATGGGGTTTCTCCATGTAAATGCACTCTTTTCACCTTGAAGGCACCATAAAAGAGACTTTTTAACCTAAACTACCCATTCTCCCATAGTTGGGTATGTAGATGGTAACCTTGAGTTATTTGATTATGAGTGCCTAGGGATGAGTACCTTATTATTTCACTTGATTATCTACATACCTATAATTTTATTTATTCACAATTTATACTAACTTATAAGCATCTCACCCATATCACACATCATTTCTCTAATTGCCAAGATACCTTTATCTCCTTAGTGTTTATGTACAAGCATATATGATCTCAAGGATTCCTTTTGCTGGGTATTGTCAAAATGGATATAATTTATGATCATTATATTAATTAAGACAAAAGAAACAAAACATTATTGTCTACATCTAATTGTCATTTATGGTCTCCTCACAATAAGGCAACTTTCTATCAAAACCTACACAGTTTCACTCAGTCCACACAGTCACTTCGTATGAAAAGTAGACTTAGAATACACTTGAGACCCAAATTTTTTTGTTATGATTGATGTATTTAGGATTAAAAAAGACCATATTATTTTCTACCACCAATTTTTGGTTCCCAAGATGATCTAGAGGTCTTGTAGACCTGTAGGGTAGGTTCACCAGTCTTCTTGATAACCTAGAGAAGCAATGTTAAGACTCTTTTGATTGTTTATTCATGTCAAGTGGGATGATAATGATTTATTAGGATGTCATAAACCTCTGAGGGTATTCCCATCCTATCTTTTGGACTCTTGAAACCTCTCAAGCATCTGGATAATGTAGAGCCATTTATACATTTATGACTACCACCTTCTCGCTTATGAACATGCTACCGTGAGTTAATTTGAAAGATCATCCTAACTATTGGATTAAATTTAATAGGATATCAAGGAGAGTGGGTTTTAAATGAATAATATGAGTTATCAATAATCATGACCCAAAAATTATTTCAATGGTTTGGATCTCAAATTCATAAAAAACCTACTACCATTTTCCTATAGATTGACTAGACTAAAGTTTTATTATCTCCTGATGGCTCAAAAATGTGAAATGAGACTTTATAATGGTGTATAAGGGTTTTTAAAACCCATTATAATTCACCCCACCTTCCATTTCTCTTTCATCATGCTCAAAAAGGAGAAAATGGAGTAAATTGGTACCTTGTTTAGATGGAGAACACATTATGAGCCCTTCACCTTCTTAGTGATTATTTATAAAGGAGGGGAAGGAAATTTGAGAAAAATGCCATGAGATGGAAGCCATCTAGGTTCCACTTATCTAAAAAAATATTAAACCCTCATCTTCTCTTTCTTATTCATACCATTCATAAACCTGACTAGCTCTACAAGGTTACCAAAGAGATTGATGGGGGAAGGGGTCAATTTTTTTACCTATTTTGACTTGAGTCCCTCTAAAGAATGGATATAGACCTAGAAGACATCAAGGAATATGTACACATGACTAAATAGGATATTTCTCTAACACATGTATATGGACCATCTGAAAACCCTCTCTTTCTACCATAAAAAATGTCTAATCTGCCTAAATATTGATGGAGATGATATGTAAAGTGCCTCTAAAGCTTGGAAATGTTTATACAGACCTATAGTGATATGTCCATCTCATTTTCATATCATACACTTATCCTTTTCTCATAAAATCTCCTTTAAACATTAGAAAGTGGACAGTAAAATATTGCAAAGAGGGGTGTATTATTAAAAATGAATATTACCACCTCTTTTAACACTTATATGGACTAAAGGAGTAATATGACCTTAAAACCATTTGAAATGTTTAAAAAAAGACCCATTAGACCATTTAAACCCCTTTAACCAACTTAACTATGCCATAAATTGATTATAAACATAAGATCAAGAATAGAATATACCTTAATATCATAAAAAAAACCTTAAGTAATGCTAAAAAAGGCTTGAAAATACCATTTTGATGATTATATAAGGTGTTTGATGACCATACACAAACTCAGAGGACATGAAAACTGAAGTTTTGAATTACAGGAGTTGAAATTTGGCCTGGGGGGAAAATTATCAATAGTTACTAATAGTCACATGTTTTCAATGATGTTCATGCACATGTAATAATTTTTCATATTTGTCAAATTGTAACACACATAAAACACCACCATGTTATGAATTTGTAGCATTTTATTTAGGTTCATCCTTTTGTAAAGTGGGAATAGGGATTTTTTTGAACTAACAATTCTAATTTATTAGTTGGACATAAGTTTATCTTGATGATAATTGATTATTGTATTCATTGGACTAAGGCTCAAGCATTCATAAATTACATAATGGAAGTGGTAATCATCTTTCTTGAGCACATCATCACTAGGTTTAGAATACCACTTAATTTGATATGTGATAATGGTCCTGCATTATCTTCCTTAAAATTCATAGAATGGGTATATGCTAATAAGGTAATCCTAAATTTCTCTTCTAAATTATTATCTATAAGGTAATGGTGTTGTTAATTTTAAAAATAATAATTTAATTGACATGATTAATAAAATATTGGATAAGAATACTCAAGATTGGCATAACATGTTAAAATTTGGACTTTGTCTGATAGAATTAGAATCAAGTCCTCTATAGATACTTATCCATACCATTTTTTATACAGTTAAGAGACAATTTTCACTATTCATTTGAAAATTCATACCTTACAATTCATGATAGAGTATCTTGAAACTAGTGACAAGATTGAAACTAGGCTTATACACATAATACAATTATAATAAATGTGAAATAAAACCTTATTACACTTTAGCAAACATCAAGGATTTTTGAGTGATGGTTTGACAAGAAAGCCAAAATAAAAGACTTTAGGATTGTTGATCTTGTCCTATTAAGGGATAAATATCATGAGAAAAAGGGACAACATAGTAAATTTGATGTCATTTGATTGGGACCATTCCAACTTCATGAAATCTTAGGTGATAATGCTTTCAAGGTCAAGAGTTTAACTATTAAAGATGTCTCACTACCTATTAATGGGCGATTCCTCAATCACTATATCCAAGCATGAATCTATTACATCTTGTATCTTTTTCTAGAATAGTTAACCTATTGATTTGTGGAGTCTATGGTTAATTTTTTTTAGTAAGTTGGATTATTAAATATTGATTATTGATAATCATATATTTCTTACTTTCACGATCATTAATTTATTTGGTTAGTTATACTTATGTGTTAGAATACATTATGATCATGCTTGTTTAGTTTCATGTAGTATTATGTTATGGATTTTATCATGATATAGACTAATCACCTTTTTTGTTCTAAGGTGGATGTAGGATAGAGATCAATCCTCAGATGATGATGGAGAGACAATATCACCAGAGAGGGTGGAGTAGATGGACATAAGTGGCAGATGAAATAATTTAATTGAGAACCTTGCACACACCATTGTAGGATTGTTAATTGAGTGTTAATATTTATGAGTAATTTTCTTCATTACATTTTGAATAATGAATATCTCATGTTTGTGTTATAATCTTATATGTGGATGTATTTATGGAGTTTGTATGTTTTGATTTCCATGATTGTTGTATGTATGAATTATATTTCATTTAATGTGATATGAGCATGTAATGATGGCTTGGTTATTTAGTATGCTTTTGACTTCATTAAGCTTTTGGTTTTTAATTGGTGGAGATAGTATGACTTATTGCATCCTATACATGTGGTTTTATTTATAAAACACATTTATTAATATATGTATAACCAATAAAATCATAGGACATATTGATTATAAAAAATGCATTATTGTGAAAAAGGACTTGAATGCTTGTAAAGGTGATGACTATTATTTGGACTTAATTATATTATAGTGATTAAAATAGGATTTTGGTTGACTTATATTTGGAAAACCTAGACTAAAGTTTGGTATTCATGATTTTTTTTAAAGGGGTCAAAATACCTATGAATCATGACTTTTGAATGATACATGGGTACTTTAAAGTCAATGTGATTATTGGTTTATTAGTGATTAGTTTGGATTAGGGTTTATAAGTTAGAGTTAAGGATATTGGAATGGAACCTGGTGGCCATGCCAAGAATCCTATGAGTTATTTTTGGAATAATTGATTGGTTCTATGAGTTAATTTTTGTATGCATTAGTTTTTATGGTGGTTTTATGGGGACTTTGCATGTAATCAACATGCAGGAGGATAAAGGAATAGAGGGGGGAAATAGGGGATGGTGACACACATATTAGATAGGGGAAGAAGAATACAACACAAACAAGATCATTTTCATAAACTTCATTTTGAAGTAGGGGTTGTTAAAATTTGTAGCACTATGTGGTTTATGTTATTTAGCTTATCTAGTAATTTTAATGGGGTTTTCATTTGCATTTGAATGAATTTTTAAAAAAATAGGGTTACATATTCGACCCTGGGGATGGGCTTGGCCCATCCACATGGCCAAAAATGTAAACCCCAATCCCTCATGCTATATGGCTATGTGGATTGTATTGCCAAAACCCAAAATAATTTTAATGGGGTTTATGTTGAGAAATTATGTTTTAGTAAAAGGCCTTGGACATAGTTTTATTTGGGTTCCATATGAATGAATTCTATTTATTTGAGTTTTAAGGGTTTAAATATTTGTGGGTTTTATTACTTAAACTAGGTCAAGATGTAGTAGGGTTAAATCTTATTTTGATTTAGCTAAACTTGTACATGCTTAAGATCGTCAATTTTCCTCCTTAACTCAATATGAACTAGTTAATAATTTGTTTTATAAGTAAGAATTTTGCTATAAATATTTACATATAGGTAAAATTTATGTTATTAAATTTACAAGCCAATATTTTATAAATACATGTTACTTTGTATTCAAAATTGAGCTACATTTTTACTAAAACAAGTTGATAGTATGGTTGTGTTTGAAAATTATATAATTTAGGATGAATACCTACAAGAAAATTTATAAAGCAAACAGTGATTATTTTTAGATAAATTGCTATTGAAGGGTTTTTACATTTAAAATATTTTCAAAATCATATATATGATAGAAATTTGAGTTAATAGAGGA
Organism: Torreya grandis; assembly: GCA_037957365.1. Taxonomy (NCBI): domain Eukaryota; kingdom Viridiplantae; phylum Streptophyta; class Pinopsida; order Cupressales; family Taxaceae; genus Torreya; species Torreya grandis. The sequence goes on from JARHVA010001889.1 coordinate 1,528,792, forward strand.
ACTAACAGTTAGTCTTAATATCCTATAGGTTGTTTGTTGTTTCCAATTCAGTTGATTTAGTCCTTATTTGAAAACTTGGGAATTTAGGGATTGTAACTTTTCTTTTAGATTTTCATCAATTTGTGAAATTACAAAAAAGGGATTAATTAGTCCTTTGGGTTGAAAACCTAAGAGAAACCTTGTTGAAAAATGATAGTATTATGTAATGAAATTATATTTAATGTTATTACATTCAAATGTATATATGAATTTTTCTATGATTGAGTTGTTTCATTTTAGTAAAATTTGTATATAAAAATGTTACAGGAGTTATACAAATATAAATGGGTATATAGATACACTATAGGTTGAGGAAAGAGTTTCCTCTAAACTATTGGTATGTATATAATTATATACATGAGAATATCTAAGTGTATATTGATATGACTGAATTTATATTTATGTTTGAATTAGTCTAATTTTAGATGATAACTGCTAGATGTTTGAGTATATTGTGAGCAATCATATTACTAAGTTTAGTCCTTATGTTTTTGGCAAAATATTAGTTTGATTATAATTATTATGTCTGATTAAATTTGATGTACAAATAAATACATATAGATATAACTCTAAAAATATAGTGATGGGATGTTCTAAATCTAAGTTAAATTTATATGTGTATATTTTTACAAATGGATGAAGTTTATTACTTGGAAATAGTATAATAAACATGTTTGTTTATTATCCTTAAAAAGGTTAAATAGAAGAAGTTAACCTATAGATACACTTTACATGGTGTTTTAGGTTATGCCATAATAAACCTTATTTATTAAATGGATTTCTTATAATACATAGTTGATAATTGGAAATCAGTAGTTAAATGATGTATGTTACTTGATTTTACCTGATACTGTATTTTGTCTTGAGATATGTTTTAATGGAAAAACTAATAGTTCTTAAGTCATAAATAATAGTAGTTATTTTGTACTATTATAATGAATATGATGGATTATATGTATTTATGATATTTTAGTATACTTTTACATGTTGTGGCATTTAATATGGAAAACTCTTTAAAACTAGTTTCATTATCTTAAAATTTTGAATCAATCTGTTATTAATGACATTAAACATGTAGGTGAGATGGACTTCACGTAATTTTTTAGTGTCACTAATAGACATATTTGAGATAATCCATTGAGTTGTGTGTGTGAATTTGATTGATTTTAAATCATAAAACTATATTAAAACTTTGGCCAAAGTAATGTTTATAGTTACAACATTGTTAATTCACTTGTTTGATTTAGTTTACATGTTTTGCATGATATCATGTTAGAAAGATTTTCTTTATGATATGTTGCATGTATTATTTATCTTATAACACACATATTCTAGTTGAAAATTCTTAATTCTTGCACTATCATCATTTTCCCATCCATGAAGGGAGGCCATACCCTATTTGGAAAAATGTACGAGGGATTTATGGTCTGAGGTTGGTGTGGAAAAGCACTTGGGTGATGTTCTCCCTCCCCTTCATCATTCAATTGATATAATATATACTCTTGAATATTATGGATGTAATTGAGTTCATTGAGACTCATATATTTATTAAAATATTGTATAAATTATAAAATATTATGAAAACATGTATTATGTAAAAATTGTACCTTATTGGTGATACTTAATCATTACAATAGTGGGTTGTAATATTGTATTAGTGAAAATGTTTTTGTATTAGGAGTGTATGAATTTACAAATATACATCTACAATTAATAAATAAGGATTTATTTAAAAAGTATATTTGTGCCTTATTATGTGACTATTAGCTAAATAGATCAGCTCTAAAAAAAATTATTGGTTAATGTAAGTAGATGTATTTAGTTAAATGTGTTCAACATAATGGAATTTTTAAATCAAGTTAGTGTAAGAAAAATAATTTTTTCTAGTAAAACCCAGTGGGGTTGTTATAGATTCAACCTCTTATGGCTTTGTACATAGTTTTTGTTTTTATGTGTTTGTTATTTTTAGTTTTCTTTGATGTTTTATTATTGGTGTGTCCTCAATCTTGGTCCTTTCCTATTCTGAGTCTTGTGTTACATGCTGATTATAGAAAAGGGAAATGTGTTGGTTGGTAGATCACCTCAATTATTATTGTGTTGGTGTAGTACTCTGCTTATTTTGTTATGCAAGATTTTGTCTATGAATTTAGTTTTGAAAGCTTGGACTATGGAATATGTTAAATTTATTTATGTTTTTATGAGCTTGAGTAAACCATTTGACTTCTAAAATATATTCCACCGAAACCTTATACAAAATACACTTTAATAATTAATGGGTTTACTCAGATGAAACTATTAAAACCAAGATCTAGAGTGAAAAATCTATAATTTTACCACTTATTTTCCATAGTGGTCCCCAATCCATAATTAAGATACCTAAATAAAATAAAATAAAATCTATCATCCAAAAAAATAAAAAAAATTAGGTGATTCAAGTAACCTCTACCAGGGCTAGGACTTTCGTCTAGAAATAGAGTAAGGCTTTGAATGGGATTAGATATAACTATGTTAGGGTTATATATGCTTGGATAATAATGGAGAAATGTCTAGGTATTTATCCTAAGTTAAAATTCACTAGCTTGATGATCTTAGCTATAGTAGCTAGTCCTTACAAATTCAAGAGAAGGGAATGAATGCATTTGCACATGATGGTCAATGTGAATATCTAATTTTGTTCTATAATTATTCCCTTCTTATCTCACATGAGTTATTTTATATTTCATGCATTATCTTAAGCCATATATTCTACATTTTTAGATATGTTTCTTTGTTCCAAAATACTTAAGAGTATTTTTTAGTAGAATCACCATTTGTTGTTGCTTGTACAACATGCCCTAATTTCATCATTAAAATCATGAAACCTCTTTTTTTATCTATAGTATAGTCTTTTATTTATGTCAAATTTGTGCCTTAGGCCTATTTAATCTATTATCTAATTTGAAAAGGGTCTTTAGGATGTTGTAATTTGAGATTTTATCTTCTTTTTTATTGTTACCTAGTCTAAACTTGAAATGTTCATTATATGTACTTGGTCTAAGGATGATTACAATTAAGACTTAATTTATACAACTTTTTAAATTTACCTCAAAGCTAATAAGTCTTTTTTTATTTTAGATTATGTTTTGAATGATATTTAAATTTTCATTTCTAGGCCATTTTTCCTTAAATTTATGCAAGTTCTCTAGTTGTTTCAAGATATTTAAATCCTTTTATTTAGCAATTTCATCCATGGATTCTCTTTTTCAAACTATAATGGTTAAGATTTTATATTGAGTTACATTTAGACTTAGTCTTTGTAAAAACTTTAGACTTAATTGGCTTTAAATTTAGAAATTAGGATTGTTTATTCATAAGATTGGGATTATTTTTGTCCTTTTTCAAGTAAAAGTGATTGTGGATTTTCATGGTTTCATTTCAAAACTTAGTCACTTTATAAATTATGGAGTGGCTTTGGATTTGGGTTAGACAAAAGACTATTTTTGTTTGTAAGCTTATTTTCCTTGGAATTATTTAGTTTTTTAATTAATTATTTTTGCTCAAAATGTAAATTTGAAAATATATCACTTACCTATCCCTTTTTTCCAAACAATAGTCACTTGCCTTTCTCACAAGTACCTAAGATAGTAAGGAGCTTCCACTTGTTAATTTATCACTTCTTTTGGCCTCTTTGGGACTTGCTCATTTTCCCTAAATCTTTTAGGTGTCCAAAATGAGGACACATGGCTCAATCTAGATTCCCCACTTCCCCAAGCCCCCTTAATTTATTCATCAAACCATAGAACTTATAGGTGCACGGGACCATGCCACATGGTGTATCTCATTTCTCTAGGGTTTAAGGATAGTTTGTATACTTTGAATATATCTATTAGATCCTAACTGCCTGAGATCATGTCATATGACATGATCATATATGCTCAATCCCTAAGATGGTATGTATGTTTTCATGTTTGAATCAAGGTCCAAGATAAATGATATATTCTCACTTATCAATATATCACTTCACTAAGATAATAGAGGTCATCATCCCAGGTGGACACTAAATTAGGCCCTTGATGAGTGAATGGATGCCATGTGGCATAAACTACCAACTAAAAAGTACACCAACATCCAAGTCATAATTACATGTGCTATAGTTTCATTGTTGTCTATTTCATCAAGACTATCAATGATCAGAATGCATTCCCTTTAAGCTAAAGTGTTGAAATTTATGTGAGTATTTTAAATATTTGGTCATTTTAGAGCCTTGTTCTAAATACTGTAGAGTTTTCCCTTTAGGAACCATTGACTTAAATATTTGTAGGACTCCTAACTATATACAAGCTAACTTTGTTTACCTTTTAGCAATTTATCCAAGTTTGAATCATTGTCTAATTTCAAACCTCAGTCACTTCACCTTCAAAGCCTTGGTCTTTTAGTAGTCTAAGAAGTATAGTAGGTTTGGTTATGTTTATACAATTTTATCTTAAGAATGAGTCATGTTATCTTCAAGTCAGACTAATTTGGTTGTGGCTTTTACATATTTGGGTAAATTTATCATCTAATTCTAATCCATTTTCAATTTATTTTGGAATAGTATGAATAAATGTCTATAATGTTTTATCTTTAGACTTAGTCTTCTTAATTAAGCTAAATTACTCAATATTTTGGATTTGATAATTTAAAAGGGTTTATTATTTGATTTTAATCCATTTTTGCTTTATTTTTAATCTAGTATGGCTAATCATTTTGTTGTTTGATCTATTTCACTTAGTCATTCTGTCTATAGGATGATCTTGTTTCCATTCATTTGAAATATTTAGACTTAGTCATTTATATTTTAATGGTCTAACTTCCTTTGGTTTAAAATTTTACATTAGTCATTTTAAATGAAATTTATGTTCTAAGAGCTATGTTATTTAAATTATAATGGCTAATAAATTTTTTATTTCTTGTGATCCCAAATTTAACAATTTACCACCTATCAAGATCTTGAGTCTCCACTTCTCCAGATCACTTAGGATAAAAATCTTGACTTGATATCCTTTGTGTTTCTAGGATAACACCACATGGAAAAATATTTTTTCCTCAAGCCCCTAAGATGGTCAATATAAGGTTAGTAGGTAGCATACCATCCAAGTGAACATGATGAGGCCATGTGGTAACATCTCAAGATTTAGGTCAATCAAGATGCATTAAACATCAATAAGGACCTAAAGATCTCCAAGTGAGTGAGATATTTCCACTTGTTAAGATATTGTTGCACCATATCTAAATAAAAGTAAAAAATCTATGACTTTCAACCAAGCTACAAGTTAATGGAATGTCACCATGTAACATGACCTTGGCATATCATGGACATGTTGGCTTTCCTGAAGTGGAAAAAAGTGGACATTGGAGTGAAATTCCCAAGGATAATACCTAGACCTCCATAAAATGGATAAGAGCCTAAATTTGATTATCATATTTCTCATCTAGGTCAGCAAGATCCATAAATTGGATTGTGAGTCTAATTAGATCTATATAGTCATGTATTATCTTATCTTTTAGTGGTGAGATGGACCATGTGATGCAAATTCTTAAGTAAGTAAAATAATGGGATGAGTTAGATAATGGAGTGCACATCAAGATAAAGAAGCCTAATATTATAAAAAGACAAAATAATGCCTTAGTCTAGCATTGGTGCCTCTGTATAGAATGTGGTCCAAGGACTATCCCAAGGAGATTTACTCTACATTCAAGTGCCTAAGAGAGTTTTCCCTAATATTTAATATAATTATAATCAATCAAAAGAATTAGTATTTAACTTAAACTTGTGTAAATTGGAATAATACATTATTCCAATATTACTATGTTGCTAACATTTAATGGAAAAAGGTGTATTCAAAGGAGGCATTGATATATTGAACATAAGAAAACATTGAATTTATGCTTTGGTTGGTGCCTATTATTTAATGTTTTTAACCACCTATTGGGTGAGTGATACTACATTGAAAACATATACAAGGCTAATAATAATACTAAGAAGATGATATGCTAGGGTCTTGTTATGTGGTGACTTTATGTTATCTCATAACTTGGCTAAAAGTCCTAGGGTCTTGACTTTGCTTTAGCTATGGTGCAATAGATCTTGGCAAGTGGTAATATTCCACTCCCTTTGGAGCTATAAAGGTCCTTATTGATGTTAAATGTATCCTAACTACCCTAGATCCCCGAGATGTTACAATATGTCCTCATCTTGTTTACCATTAGGGTCTACTACCTACCATCCTTGTATTAACCATCTCAAGTGTGTTGGGAAACAATATTACACCACATGGCATCATCTTGAAGACCTAGAGGATGTCAAGGTGATATTTTTATCTGAAGTGATCTATAAAAGTGAAGACATGAGATCTTGATAGGTGAAAAATCTTCATTAAATATGGGCCTATAAGAAAGAAAACAAATTGATTAGCCATTATAATTTAAATAAAGTAGCTATTAGAACACAAATTTCATTGAAAATGACTAAGGTAAAATTGGAACCAAAGGGAAGTTAGGCCATTGAAATAAAAATGACCAAGTATAAATATTTAAAATGAATGGGAAAAATATCATTCTATAAAAAGAGTGAATAAGTGAAATAGATCAAATAAAATTTTTATTAGCCATCCTAGATTAGAAATAAAGTAGAAATGGATTGAAATGAAAGAATAGACCTTTTAAATTATAAAATATAAAGTATTGAGTATTCTAATGTAATGAAGATGACTAATCATGAAGATCAAACATTACAAACATTTAGTCATAATAGTCCAGAATAAAGTGAAAATGGATTAGAACTAGAGGATAAATCTACCTAAATCTATAAAATCCACAACTAAATTAGTCTGAATTAAAGATGACATGATTAATTCTAAAGATAAAAGCATATAAACATAACCAAATAAACTATATTTCCTAGGTTACTAACAAACCAAAGCTTTGAATGTGAAGTGACTAACATTAAAAATTATACAATGATTTAAACCTGGATACATTGATAAAGGGATAACAAATTTTTGCCTAAATATAGTGAGGAGTCATGAAAATATTTGAGTCAATGGTGCCCAAAGGAAAAACTATATAGTATTAATAACAAGGCTCTAAAATTACCAAATATTGAAAAGAATCGTACAAATTTTAGAAATTTACTCAAAGGAAATGCATTATGATCATGGATGGTATTGATGAGTCAGATGACCATGAAAATTAAGAATATTTAATGTTGATGTGGATGCCAACGTGTCATCTAGTTGGTAGTTCATGCCACACAAAATTTGTTTGCTAATCTATCGATTAATTTTGTGTCCAGCTAGGTTGATGACCTCTACAATCTTGATGAATAAAGGTATTGATAATTGAAAATATATCACTTATCTAAGACTTATCCTAATACTTATAAACATAAAGACCATCCTAAGGAACAAGGAACTAGATTATGCCATGTGGAAAAATTTTGGGCATATGGGAGATCATAAATAGATTAAAAGTATATGAATTATCCATAGGGCCTAGATAAATGAGATTACACCATGTGGCATGATACCATACATCCATAAGGTCTATGATTTATTGAAGAAAATAAGGGGGCTTGGGGAAGTGGGGTGCTAGATTGAGCCATTCATCCTCATCCTGGGCACCTAGAAGATTTAGGAAAAAAGATTAAGTCTTGAAGAGGCCCATGGAAGCAAATGAGAAATATGTGGCAACTCCTCACTTGTTCGTGGACTTGTAAGAAAGGAAAGTGACTGTTGGTCAGGTTAAAAAATATAGGTAGCTATTAGATTTTCAAATTTAAAATTTGAGCAAAAATAACTAAGTATAAATTTGAAGAAATATAAAGAAAACAAACCTAAAAATAAAAATAATCTTTTATCTAACCCAAATCCAAAGTCAATCTATAATTTATAAAGTGATGAATTTTTGAAATGAAACCATGAAAATCCATAGTCACTTTTACCCAAAATAAAGTAGAAACAAATCCAATGTTGTGAATAAATAGTCCCAAATTCTATATTTAAATCCAATTAAGTCTAAAGTTTCTAAAATGACTAAGTGTAAAGGTAACTCCATAAAAAAACTTATCCTTTCTAGTTTGAAAAGGTGAATCCATGGACATAATTGATAAATAAAAGGTTATGAATATCCTTAAATAGTTAGAGAACTTGCATAAATCTAAGGCAAAATGACCTAGAAACAAAAATTTAAATATAGCTCAAAATATAATCTTAAAAAAACCAAGAATTATTAGATTTTAGGTAAATTCAGATAGTTTTATCAATGAAGCCTTAACTGTAATCATCATTAGACCAAGTATATATAATGATAATTTGAAGTTTGGACTTGGTTAGAATAATAAGTAAGATAAAATCTAAGATTATAAGATCCCAAGGATCCTTTTAAAATTAGATTAATAGATTAAATAGACTTAAGGCAAAAAATTTACACAACCAAAAAGCTAGACTCTAGAACAAAAAAGAGGTTCCATAATTTTAGTGATGAAATTAGGGTATGTTGTGTAAACAACAACATTACCATTGATCGAGTGTTCATCGATGAGACTAGAGACTATAGATAGTATTGACATATCTTTATAGACCACGTTGATAAGTCTATAAACAAATTTTATACTATTATGCCTTGGGAAACTTTGAGGTTTGGACATTAATCTATTATGGTTTTAAAATTTACCATAATTGCCATTATTTCCCTAAAAGTGTTTTTTTAATCTTGACTCTCGAAGTTCCTACCAACATGTGTAATAGAGGCCTTAAATTATTTTTTCTAATTCCTATTGTTCCAAAATTCTTATTTAGCCTTTAAGAAAATAATTTTACCTATCTTTAGCTTGGTGATTAAATTCAATTGCAGTAGAAAGAATATGAGGCTTGATCATGTTCACATCATGCATCAAGAATTTATCTAAACCCAAATTTAACTTATTATAATTTCTTCATCATGCATGTATATTACATAACACAAAGGTTAAGAAACGTTTTCTCATACTCAATCATAATACAATTTTTTTAATTTAGATGTTATAATTTAGTAATCTTTTGTTCTTTATGATATATATTCAAATACATTTTTAAAAATTTCCTATCAAAGGTTTCTTAGGTAAAAATCATGGGTGCATATACCTTAATTGGATAAATATAATTTTCACCACATTATAACATAATACACTAGTTGATAGGCTCTAATCAAATATTTGACATTAGAGCTCATATCATGTAGAGTTACATACTTTTATAAATTTACCAACTAATATTTAGTAGCATCACCTGATTCTTTCCTAACATAAGTCGGAGGTGGAAACTTTTTGATATCCTTGATGAAAGGATCAAGTAGAACTCTAAGTTTTGAAATTTCTTTGTCCAATTTCATATTTATTTTTTACACTGAGTTATTGTTAAGGCCTTCAAAGGATGTCATCAAGTTTTATTTGGAGTCTAACCACTCTTGAATAGTATTGATCACCCAAATAATACTAGATATAATTTCATCATTTCACATAGGTGGGTTATTTTCACCACGTGTTGGAGATTCACTTTATTTGGATTCACTTTAGGATAGTTATCTTATCTTAAGTCTATCTTTTAGGTGTGCATTTTTTATTATAATAAATTCAGTTTATCTAGGATTTATGAAGTGTTTATCACCTTTTTTATCCTTTTGTGTAATTTTGGAGTTACTTGCACAAATATTTCTTGGAATATGACATTTTAAAGACACTAAGGAGGTATTTTAAGGTAATCATGGGAGTATTTGTAACTCACTCATCCTTCCTCTTGATCTATTTAAATAACCCTCTCCTCCTCTCTTCTTCACTTGAAGCTCTCTCCTCTTCTCTATTCTTATTGCTTCTAAGCTTGTATTATCAAAATAATTATTGGAAATCCTTCTTAATATTCACATAAGTTTTCTTCCAATTAGTTATATTTATCACTTCAAAAATATTGGTTTAATATTTTGGTTTGCTTATTTTTTGAGGTAATATTTCTTCATTATGATTCATTTCTTTACTTTTAATGTTGTCTAATATAGATCTTGGCATAATTCCTAATATGGTATCAGGGCTCAATGTTATTAACATTGATCCTTGAGTATTTTTCAAGTTTGAAGGTGAAAAAAAACCTTTTTTCTAACATTATTATATTTTTATCCTTTCAAATAATTTTACTTAGTTTTTGTAGTGTTCTTTGAATAATAATACACAGATTTAGAGATTTTTGACCTAGTTTTGAGTTTTTTTAGCTACATTCAATCAAATGTATTAATTTTATTATTATTTTTCATCTATTATTTGGGTGACATCTCTAGTTCAAAATTAATTTCTCCTTGATTTTTTTAGCTTGTACATAAAAATTAACTAGTTAATACAAACAAGACTAATATATATTTTTAATTTCAATTTCAAATGCTTTAAATCAACATTATGAATTATTACTTCATTCTTTTACATTTGGTTTTTTTTTTCTAAATGAAACTTAGCTTTACCTAGTTTTGGTTTCACTATGTATTTTATTATTATTGGAACACCTCATTAAAAATATTATTTCATGCATTTTATAAGTTTGATCTTTATTTTTATATTCCCTAACATTCTAAGAAGGATTTTTGATCTCAATAGGCCATGCATAGGATTTTGGGATCTTCTTTCCTTTTTATTAGCTACTTTTAGTGTTATAACTACTACATTAGCTTGGTGTCTTATTTGAAGTTCCTTTGATTCATAAAGCTTTGTGGTTTTATTTTTCCAAACTTGTGATTTGCATTTCTCCCAGATGCATTGCCTTCATTCTACTTCCAATGCCTTTATTATGATGTCTATGCATTATTTTATACCTAATGGATACATTATTTTCCTTTGGCCATGAATTATACTTTACTTTTTTGTGCATCTCATTATTTTGTAGTGTGTTTCACCCTTCCATGATGGTTGTGTTACTTGTTGTGTGTGTTAGTTTTGCATTCTTAGTACTACTTCTAGTCTTATTCCTTTTTTAAAAAATGTCATCATTATTTATTTTTTGAGATTAAATAAAATCAAAAAAGGATAATTCACGAAAATGTTGTGGTTATTCAAACAATTCATTTTATTTTTATATATAAATACTTTTTTTTAAATCAAATTAACCTTCAAATGTTTTAAGCATAACATTATTATTTGATTATAATTACATTTTTGCTATGACCACATGCCTTTAAATCATTTTTCTAGAAGCATTATTATTTAAAAACAAATAAAATAAACCATATAAAATTGCTATAATATTTGGTAAAGCCTTGTTGGAACATGTTTACTAACTACGTTTTGGTTTACATAAATATTTCATGAAAAAAGATTTAGAAAAAAATCACATGATAAAGAAACATAGTTAATTATTTTTATCTCTTTTAAATAACCTTATAAGTTCTTATCATTCACTTTTTTTTACTAAAAGGGAAATCCTTTCTTGTTTATTAAACATAACAAAAAAAAAGTAAAGCTTTGCTTAATTTCTTTTGATGCATTAAATAGAAAAGCATAAATAAACTCTTAAAACTTTTCCAACCAAATTCAAGAAGTTTATTTCAATGGATGAATTTTTAAAACTTTTTAAAATTTTCATGTTTTTTATGATATTTAAATCAATATAAATTAATCCTTTTTTTTTGGATAAGGTTATCTTTTTTGTTCTCCTTGGTTAGCATTGCTAATATTTTTAAACCTTGATGTTTAACATATTTTATATGCATTTATTTTTAAGTATAATCCTCCTTTTGTAGCTATCAATGGCATTTAGATTGATAATGTTTTCAGAGTTTAATAATCTTATGCACCAAATTGAATTGAAAATAGCTGAAAATTATACTCTTAAGTGTCAACTATAGTGTCAAAATATGACTATCAATGCACTTCAAACCTATTTTAATGAGAAACTAGAGACACTACATACCTTTTGTGATGCACTCAGTGCAAAAATTACATCTTTTAACCTTAATTATGCCTATATTATTGATTATCAATGTTATTATATTAGATATTTCACTCCTTTACATAAAAAAAAAATTAACCACATTTTGCACATTATGAAATCTATGGGATCTTCAGGCCACTATTTGACATTGTTGAATCTATTTTGCTTAAAACTAAATCAACTCATATAGGGTTTAATTCTAATTATTATCAAGATAAATTGAAGTATTATTATCCTTTGCACCAAACACAATTTCAAAATAGTGCTCCTAATATATCTTATGACTTATTTTTATTATAATGCTTGTCATGTTCATTCTTTGGTTAAAAATGATAAAACTTGTGAGTGTTATGGTAAACAATGGCATCTTATCTCTAAATGTTATAAATTACGTCCATGTAAATCTTATGATAAATTAACTCATGAAAATTTACATTATTAGAAAACCACTCAAACACCTAATTCTAAGGTAATTTTTTAGGATAACTAAAGATAATGTATCTTATATATACTTTGATGTGTCTTCATGTGATAATTTTTCAATTGCTTCACATTGGATATCTTTTACAAGTGACATATCTTCCTTATATCCCTTTTGATAAACTCAAACTTTTTATGCATTCCTTGATTTTTATGTTGTAAAGGAAATATAATTTTATTAGAGATCATTTTTTACAAACTTATTTTTGTTCAAGATTTCTTAGTTTTTTATGGAATTTATCTTTTTCTCCAATTGACTTTATTAGATTTTATTTTAGTACATTATATGTATGTAGATCATTTTAAGGAACATTGTTCACTTAACATGCAAAATTGGTGTTAACTTGTTTATTTTTAAGGTTTTAGTGGATTAATTCTCCTTTTTAGTGGTTTTTTTTTCTATTATGCATTGAACATATTATGTGAAATGGTTACTAGGACATTAATGATGATCACACCTTCATTCTTGTAACTTTTGGGAACACCTTCTATTTTTATTTCTTTCTCAAACTATTGTAATTCTTCTTGAGGGAAGTTTCAATTAAGGGGGAGTATTATGTAATATAAACTCTATTCCTTATTTTAAAAGGTTTTATCTACCTTTGTAACCCCAAATAAGATTAAGGGGAAGTGTTGGATATTAACCTTATTTGGATTAATTTTAAGTTAGTTAGCTTATCGTAAGTCAATATTTTAGGTGTGCATTTTTTAATATAATAAATTCATTTTATTTGAGATTTATGAGGTTTATCTCACCTATTTTTTCATTTTTTAAGATTATTAGAGTTACTTTAAAAGTAAATCCTACCCACATATGTCACACACTTCCCTTCACCTTTTGGGGAATATGACATTTGCAACACACTAAGGATGTCTTGTAAGGTTATCATTGAAGTATTTGTAACCCCCTCATCCTTCCTCTTGATCTATTTAAAGATCCATATCCTCCTATCTTTTTCACTTAAATATCTCTCCTCTTCTCTATTCTTCTTACTTCTAAGTTTGTACTTTGAGGATAATTGTTTGCAAGTCTTCTTAATATTTACATGGGTTTTATTTAATAAGTTTAGTTTCCTACTTTAAAACTCTTGGCTAAATCTTTTGGTTTGATTACTTTGTGAGGTAATATTGCTTCATTATGATCCATTTATTTACTTTCAATGTTATATAATGTGGATCTTGGAATAGTTGCTAATATCGTGGGAATTATCATTGATATTTTCCATACAATTACTTTTGACATATGTAGTAGAATTTCCATATTCATTGGCATTGTCATTCATAGGAGGGGGTTCATTCCTATGTCTATTTTTTATTTGTATTACTCCAACCCTATTTATTCTTGTAAGGTTTTCATCAACCTTTCTTATTTCATTTTTTTACATCATCTTAATGTGATATCCCACTTTGTTAAGACCTAATAATTTTTTTAGATCCTAGTGACATCTTTTTATGATGATTTATGATCTATTTTGATTTGTGTTTTTATTTCATGATTGATATTTATGGATACTCATGTTGATGTTTAATTTTGGGTATTATCTTTCTGATACAAGTGTTGCTAATGTCATTTTCATGGTTTTTGGTACTCTAGAAGGATGAGATAGGCTAGAGGGTTAAAGAGTTCATCAAAACAACATAACAATGGTATACATGTACAAAAGGGTAAATTCAAGGAAGAGCTATTAATTTCCACCATTCCCATATTTGTGTTATTTTTATGTTTTTACAATGCATACTTGTGATGTGTATAAAGTTTTATCATTCTAGTTTAAGTGGCCTCATTGGATTTGATCTAATTATGCACAATGTCTATTGCATGTTAATCAATGTTAGTTTTCTTTCTTGTTTAAAGCACCATAGTGCTCAGATAGAAAAAAATGTATGGAATTGGGTCCTTGGTCTTAGTATTGTTGACACAAACCTTAGTTTATATAAAGGCTTGTTAAACTGCTATTTGATTATAATCCTTGACTGTGTCCATGGAAATGATAATGATTGTTGATTTTGATTTTAAACCTTGATTAATTCAACGCAATTTATTAACATATTGGCTAATAAATAATGAATGAAATGCATGTTAGGTTGAGGTGTTGACCTAAACTTAGTTGGATTGGAAGAGCCAGGGTAAACAATGAGGAAAAAATGGGGATAATGTAAAGGAAGGTAGGTTGTGTGATATAAATACCTCATTAGCATGGCATTATGACATTCTCTTTTTGATATCCATGATTCCTTGGTCATGGTGGTTACTTCATGTGAGCATCTTTCCTTAGTATAAAATAAGGTTTTAGAGGTTTTCAAAAACATAGAGAGAAAGAAGGAAGCATACAAGCTGTGTAAGAAAAGAATGAGTTTGAGGAAAAGGTGCTGGTATTCAAAACTAAGGAATTATATTTGAAATAAGTATAGTATTACTCTCTATTATTCCTCATTTTGTATTCTCCTTTACTCTGAAGGTATGAATAAGATGAATAATGGAAGAGGGATATTTTTGGTAACCTCAAATGGGAGTCATAAAAAACCCTATAATTTAACATGACCCCCATTCCTTATTCCTAGTTCTCCTAACATATCCTTGGTTATTTTGGTTTATTTGTTATTTCCCCTTGAATTGGTAATGTGGGTAGAGTTTTGAGTATTTTTCCATGGTATTATGTTGGAACTATAGTAGTTTCATAGCAAGGTTATATTCATATTGTCCATTAATGGTGTTATAAATTAATTAATCATTGATAGGAGTCTTAGATAGTCATTTTTGAATTTTTCTTGGTATGATGAAACTTCAGCCTATGTTATGTTGTTAGTTTTATGTACACTTATGGTTATTTTTATGTGTTTTTTACCTTGATATGTTGGTGGAATAAATATCTTCATGCATATTAATATTTTATGATTTTATACCCTTTTTCTCTTATTTTAAAAACTCTTGAAATCTCATAGCTAATGGAAGAGGTGGTAAGGGCCATTATTGGTTAGGTGCTTACTCTCCATTTTTTCTTTGGTGATGTACTAATTGCAATATTGATTTTCTTGATGGATTTATTAGCATTTTTATTGGTTTTTATATTAAGTGGATTAATTAGCTATATCATTCTTTTATAATAAGTGATAATGAGATATTAAGGCACAATGGTACTATTACATACCCTATAGGTATAACAAGGGATTTATTTAAAAGCATTACCAACATCTAGTTTTATTTTTAATATTTTGTTTTTATCCATTTGAAATTAATATAAAAACTCTAGCATACAAGGTTATCCTTGCCAACCCTAGTTCTAAGTTTGGTGGATGAATGATAATATAGTTTTGTTTAAAAATGTATTGACCATAGTCATTATATAGTGTATGAATTAAATTCTTGGGTTAATTTATATTTTGTGTAATGCAATAATGACACTATTATTTGAAATTGTGAGTGATTACTTTTCCATATTAAGACTTAATTAAAAATATTAGTGAATTGATATTATACTCTTTGTTTCAAATTACATAGAACATCGACACATGATTATACATGATAAAGTTTCATTTTTTAGTTTGAGTATAATAATTGGTTGAGGTATATTTTCCAATAATCCTACTTATGGAGGTAGAGGTGGCAAGAGAATCAACAAGAACAAAAAGATGAATGAACCCCCTTCTGTGGTTAGAAACAATAATAATATTGATAATAATGATAATCATAATAAATTTGGTAACTTAGTGGGGAAAAATGAAAATTTTAATGGAATATTGGTTGTGTTCCACAACATCTATGATAAATTGGATGTGCACAGTCAAATATTAGCTAATATTGAAGGCCATGGTGAAAATAAACAAGGGGAAGAACACATGGAGGTAGATGGTGAAAAAACTAAACCCCAATTTTCCATTGATCCTATCATGAATGAACTCAAGAAGCTCATAACTCATATTTATCCTTGAGGGGAGTCTAATGATGCCACATATGCATGGATGGTTAACTTGAAAAAGTGTTTTACTTTGTATAACATGTTTTCTGATGTAAAATATCAAATTTGGGGCCTACCAATTGGTGGCTGATGTAATTTTATGGTGGAATCATATTTGTGATGTCAAGGGGTGTGATTCTCTAACCATTAATTTATAAAAATAAAAATAAAAAATTAGAAAGAGGTACTTGAATGTTACATATTAGGGGTATAAAATTATAGAATTTAGATTATGAAGCAAGGTACTATGATTGTTGATAAGTATGAGAATAATTTCCTCAGTCTCTTTCATTATGTGAATTATATGCATGATGAGGAGATGGAGGTAACCAAGTTAAATTAGGTTTTATGAGAGGTTTTAATACATGATGTCAATATGAAAAACCCTCATACCTTGAATGTGGAAATTGTATCTACTCCTAAGTATAATAAAAGGGAAAATATTGATTAACTTTAAGATAATAATTTAACAATAATAGGCTATAATATAGTCCAAATAATATTAATTCCCCTATTGGAAATATTTTTAAAATAATAAATTAGAAGAAGACCTTTGTGAAGCATGAAAAATTTGGAAGGTACCAAAATTTAAACAAGGTAATTCTCATGGACTAGCCATTAGAGTTAACATTATACCCTTGTTTTCAAAATGAATAGTGCATTGATAGGAATGTGGTGATAAATAATATTAGAATGATTACTCATTTCTACATAATAATTATCTATAAAACCATTGGGTCTATATTGTAATATAAAATTGAAATGTGGACTTGCAATCCACCTTGATTGAAACTAGAGGTGTAATTTATAGATTTCATTTAGATAAATTAATTGATTCTTTTTATACATGTTTTTTCCACATTATATTTCTTTAAAATGAAAAAATTAACCCTCTATGTTAAGATATGTATGGGAGGTAGAATTTGTAATAGGAAAATAATTTTCTTTTTAGAATGCATAGAGCAAACAAAACTCGATCTTGGAGTCTTAAACCATTGTGATTGTCAGGCATCTAGAACAACAAACATGCTCTGATACCACTTTGCCAGGAACCACTGCCCACTAAGGGCACACTTGATTACCTTTGTATTAGCAACTAAACATGGAATTTAACCAGAATGATAAGTAACTAGAAAATATGAAACAACACATAATATGAGAGACAATACCCAATTGTATTAATACTCAATCAGAAGAAATACAATAAAGAAGATGCCACACTTCTTCTTCCCACACCTCTAGAGCTCCCACACTTCTAGGGTTCACCTGTAATTCTCCTTCAATAGTTCACTCTCTCAATTACGATCACAACAATCAACTCTAACAATGCTACTAGTACACCAAGTACACAACCGTACTCCAAGTAGATATCCCTTCTCTTGCAACAACTTGAAAATCAATAGACCTTACTTACCATGTAGATCTCTCTACACCCTAAAGAACCCTTGTCCTTGCCTCACCAAGTCCTTATGATTCTTCAACCAGTACCCCATTGGATCTTCTACCAGAACTTGCACAACTTGCAACTCTCCCTGATCATACACACTCAACACCCCTTTAGAACTAGGAGGAGCTAATCCCTGCTCTCTTCTATAAGCCCTCTTGGCTATCTAGCACTCTTGCTCTCTCTCTTCTAAAGGAGCTAATATTTGCTCTCTCACTCTAGTACAATTTTACAATACAACCCATGAGTCTATTATATAGATCTCATGCATACAATAATTAGACTTTCTTAATTATAATAATTAGACTCGCAACTCAAGACTAAAATTAGCCTCTTAACATACAAACAATCGGTTAGTTAACAAACTATTCATCAACTTGCAATTCTGGAACCGTACAGGTGATCGACATCGGTCCCTATTTACCTAGAGGTAATTGACGTCGGTCGATCCCTGACCGATGTCAGCATCTTCCTGTCCACTCCTGACCAACATCAATTGGCCTGACCAATGCCGGTGTCTGTGACACTTTAACAACTCCTCCTGTTTGCATCCTGGTGAATCTTTTAGCTCCACAACCTAACAATCTCCCACTTGGAGATAAATAGCTACACTTGTACCTATACTTGTACTTGTACCTATACTTGTACCTTCATCTAATTCATTTCTTAGCTTGTATCCCTCTTCAAGTTCAATCTTGAAGACCAACCACCACACAACCTGTGGTGCACCTCCTATCATCCAAGTAACCTACCACATTTGAACCTAAAAACCCATGTAGTGAAGTCCCTGACCCTGCATAACATGTTAACCTGCTGCTAGTCCCTCTCAGATACCTAAGAATCCACCTTCCCCGAATTGGCAAAAAAATCTTTGACAACTCCCATTGCTTGGGAAAATTCAGGTCTACACCAAACCTTATGTGATTTTGAACACTGTTCTAAGCTCAGCTTGAACTGTCCAACCCTTGGTGTGCTTACTAGTTTTGCATCCTATGTATTGAACCCCACCAACACCTTCTTCACATCAGCTCCCACTAGAGACAAAATCAACCTGTGATCTTCCATGTCTCTTATGCCAAAGAATTTTGCTGTTCCCAAATTATTCATGACATACCTATGAACTAACTTTACCTTTAGCTCAAAAACTCCCTGCATGTGTAACTCTACAACAAGAAACCACAAAACATACAGTAATAGGATAATGTTGCAATCATCATCCAACTTGGTAAAGACAAACATAATGGTTACATTGACATTGACTGAAGCCCTGCTTTGTCATCCACCTGTCAAACTAAACCCACTATCCTGCAGCTTCCTCAAGACCATATACCTTGGCCTTCCATCTCATGTATCCATCCACTCTCTTATTTAACTTTGGAATCCATTCATCTATCAGTGCTTTCATCCTGATTAGAAACTCTACCAAATCTCCCACTTGGTTCTCTTCTGAAGAATTCATGCCATGTTCCCACTGTTTCCTAGATTTTACCTGTATTACCTCTTCACATCTTCCTGGATCTTGACCATCAATAAGCAACAAGTAAGAAGGTGAAAAATAAATATGAGGTTCACTTACCCTTTCACTCCTCCATATGGGCATGTGAGACTCCTTGACAGCTTATTATCTACCCAACATCCATTTTAGTGACTGATCTCAGCCATCTCCCAATCTGCACCTGATTGACGTCAGTTCCCTATGACTAACCCTCACTGCCAACATCGGTTCTCCCTGACTGACGTCAGTCTCCACCTACCTGACATCACCAACTCTACTGATCTGCACATGACTGACGTCAGTGCCTATCTATTTGACATTAGTTCCACATGACTGACATTGATACCTATGTTCTCCTGTGAGTGATGATATTTTTACCCACGAGCTCCCTTGGATTAAAACCCTGTCTAAATCAACACAACCCTACTTATAATAATCCAACCTTCTCCACTGATCTCTATCCATCATCTCCTCCATGAACACCAAGGCTTTCTAGTTCTTAAGTTTATCAAATATATCTGTCTTTTGCTTAAGAACATGCATTCCCTCTTCCATATGTGACCAAGGCTACAAAGCCACATCTCTACAACAGAAGGTGAATCAGTAATATAAGTAGATAGATAAAGGATACCTACTTTCTTACCACCATCTAATTCAAGTGCATCCACTGTGAGATTTACTATGCATCTCTCATCACCCAACTTTCCTAAAGAAATTAGACTCATCTCCAAGACTGGTACCTGCATGACCTCATTCAACACTTGTGTGTTACCCGTCTGCAATTTTAGCTTCACTTCCCCTTTTCCAATAATCTAACAAGGCTCACCAACCCCTAAATAAATCTCTCCAAAGTCTCCTTGGACATACCCATGAAAAGATGCTCTATTTCAGGCTACATGGAAAGAGGCAACAAAATCTATAAACCAAGATTCTACTTTATCTAGAGCACCCTGTGCAACAACACCTGCAACATCTGCGTCTTCAATTCCTTCATGCTGATCTTCTACCAACCAACAATCTTTCTTTAGCTACTCTTTCTTTCCATCAATCTATAATTGACCATTCATGCTATTCAATTTCTCCATTCGTAGCTTACTTTCTTCTGCCATTGCTATACTCCCACTCAATCTGAAACCCCTGTGAGTGACCTGTAATCAACAAAAACTAACCAGATCTGATACAACCTGCTAGTAACTTAACCACCCTCTGATACTAATTGTCAAGATTGGTACCAACCTGGTCCACTTACTCCTGCAACCTTGGCTTTGATACCACTTGTCAGGCATCTAGAACAACAAACATGCTCTGATACCACTTTGCCAGGAACCACTGCCCACTAAGGGCACACTTGATTACCTTTGTATTAACAACTAAACATGGAATTTAACCAGAATGATAAGTAACTAGAAAATATGAAACAACACAAAATATGAGAGACAATACCCAATTGTATTAATACTCAATTAGAAGAAAATACAATAAAGAAGATGCCACACTTCTTCTTCCCACACCTATAGAGCTCCCACACTTCTAGGGTTCACCTGTAATTCTCCTTCAATAGTTCACTCTCTCAATTATGGTCACAACAATCAACTCAAACACAAAGTTGTTGTTCACCTCCACCAGTCAGTAAAAATGCTACCAGTACACTAAGTACACAACCATACTCCAAGTAGATCTCCCTTCTCTTGCAACAACCTACAAATCAATAGACCTTACTTACCATGTAGATCTCTCTACACCCTGAAGAACCCTTGTCCTTGCCTCACCAAGTCCTTATGATTCTTCAACCAGTACCCTGATGGATCTTCTACCAAAACTTGCACAACTTGCAACTCTCCCTAATCATACACACTCAGCACCCCTTTGGAACTAGGAGGAGCTAATCCCTGCTCTCTTCTACAAGCCCTCTTGGCTATCTAGCACTCTTTCTCTCTCTCTCTCTCTTCTGAAGGAGCTAATCTTTGCTCTCTCACTCTAGTACAATTTTACAATACAGCCCATGAGTCTATTATATAGATCTCATGCATAAAATAATTATACTTTCTTAATTACAATAATTAGACTCACAACTCAAGACTAAAATTAGCCTCTTAACATGCAAACAACCAGTTCGTTAACAAACTATTCATCAACTCACAGTTTTGGAACTGCACAGGTGATCAACGTTAGTCCCTATCTACCTAGAGGTGATCAACATCGACTGATCCCTGATCGATGTTGGCATCTTCCTATCCACTCCTGACCGATGTTGATTGTCCTGACTGATGTCAGTGTCTGTGACACTTTAGCAACTCCTCCTGTTCGCATCCTGGTGAAGATTTTAGCTCCACAACCTAATAGTGATTTTATTTTTACACCTTTGGGGTATTATGACCTTATTTTAGGTTTAAATTGGATTCAAAAATATCAATCTAATATTTATTTTTTCATAAATAAAGTCCAATGTCTTGATGACATGAGAAACTGGATGGAATCTAGGGTGTTCTGAAATTGGTGGCTTGTAATATTCTTTCAACCATACAGCTAAAAAGAGAAGTTTTAAAAGGTTTTAAGCTTTACAATATGAAAATAAAAGAGCTACATAAATATAAAGAAAATACCATAATATACTATATAGTATTAATATAATTTGAGGATGTGTTCCTTTAAGAGCTGCCAAGTTTGCCACCTAAAAGAGAATTTGATTTTTCTCTATACATTATACATATATCTTCACCTACATCTAAAGCTATATATAATATGAATGTTATAGAATTTTAGGAATTTAAAGTTTAAAAACAAGAAATTATGAATAATGGGATAATTCAACTAAGTGTATCACCATTAAGACTCTCATTATCTTCATAAAAAAAGGATGGAACTTTGAGAATTTACATTGATTTTAGAATGCTAAATAAAATCACAATTAAAAATAAGGATCATATTCCTAGGATTGATGATATCTTTGACTAAATTAAAGATGTTGTATTTTATAATAGTAATCTTTGATTTAGGTATTATCAACTCTAAATCAAGGATGAATATGTGCACAAAAAACATTTGGAACTAGGTATGGTCATTGTGAGTTCATGATCATTCCATTTGAATTTAATAATACACATGATACATTTATGAAATTAATAAACAATGTAAAATAAAAATGGTTGTGACATACATTTATCTTAAATTTAAAAGTCTTCAAGTCTTAATATACCCTTTTAAATTAATTAATCACTCTGTAACCACATCATATCAATGCATTAAATCAAGGTTCACACTTATTTTCATTTCAAATACAAATATTAATGACTAACATACCAAATCCTCATCTAAAGTGGAATCCATAAATTGACATGTCTATGAAGTCCCCTTCTAATTTAAAGTTAAGATATACTCTAGGAGAGTCAATGAATGTGTGATCCCATGATCCAATTATAATCACCATGTGTATTCACTTTGATATATAAAGTTTGTTTAAATAATTATACATTATGATTTATTTCATTTCAAGATATTATCATGGTATGTTGATATATTGTGTGTATGAAAAATAAGAGATATGGAGAGATAAATTGGATTTAAAGTTACAATAAATCTAAATATATTGTTGAGACCACCTTGAGAAAAAAAGAGACTTCCATGAATCTGTGGCCTCATGAATATTTCCATGTGTTATTTTATGATGTTGTATAATTTTTAAAAGTAATTTATGGGATTTATTAATGTTTTAACCATGGAATATTTTTTTAATTTTCTATAGGGAAGGGGTGTATGTGAAGGAAATTTGTTAAAGTAAAGATAAAGGTTTAACAAATATAAAAACTTTCAATAAATTCATTCAAATGTTTTTAAACTTAGTGAACTTGAGACAAAGAGAGACTACCACATCCACATGAATTTTCACCTTTCACATTTTCATTTTTCATGGAAAAATTCAAATTCTTCTTTCTCTCTTGCCTTTATTACATATATTTGAAATATTGATGCCACACCAATAGAAATTTGGTGCTAGGAGCTTGGATAAATTTTAAACATACTTTAAAAGTACTTATTAAAATTAAAATTAATATAATTTACTTATGGATCAACACTTCATAACTCTCTTACTTTTTCATCACCATAGACTTATATTATGTGCTTAAAAAACATTATCATCAACAAGTCTAAATGGCCACACTTACGGTGCAATATTACTATTTGTGTCTCCACTAAACTTAAGTAGAATAATGCTAGTTATAATTTGAAAAATATTTTTATTACATAATCAAACATTAATCTTAATATAGTCCTAATTTGACCATGATGATTAAAAAATAATTTTCTAAAATAAATATAGTTACATTATTATAATCTTAACATAATTCTGAAAGTATAATAAATAATTTAGAATTGATGAAATAGATATCAATATTCCATTAATGTATTAAATAATAGTACAACTATAAGGTCTTATTAGAATGTGCTTTATAATATAAATTTTAAAAACCCACATCCCAAGCTAATATATTATCATACATTAATTTATGATCTTCAATAGTTTCACCAAGTTAACATACATTACCATATTAAAGTAGTTCAAGGTAATATTTATGGTGATTTTAATATTATAACTTTAAGATCACTCTTGAAGAGCACTACAATTATTTTCACCACTATAAATGTGATCATTATGAACATCTGAAATTGATGAAGCCGTGTGCTTTAAAATTTACCTCTTTCTAGGAAATGCAATATGATAATTTATTCTCAACATCTAGTACTAGCTTAGGTTTTAAACTCATCACAACTAAAAAATGCAATCATACTTGCCCATACAATACCATGTTAAAAATTACAACAAAAATCCTTTTTCACATGTCTCTACAATGTATTTTCCTCCTATTTGGAGACACTTTACCCTTTACAACACTTTGGTGCCTTATGAAAACAAGTTCACCTGATCATCCTTTGTAAATCAAAGAGACATCAATGCGATATTAAAAAAAATAAATGTGAGATGAAAGAAAATATGTAAAAACATAATCATAATAATCAAATACATAATTAAAAAATCAAAGTTTAATGTTTCAAGTAAATTTGTATATAAATGTACTAATCTAAGTATAAATTAAAGAAACTTTATGTGTCAATGATCCTATCATATCATGAAAAAATGGGACATTATCATATTTACCATCTAATGCTAATTAGGTAAGTTTGAATCATACATCAAGGATTAGATCTACATATCTTACTTAAAATCAACATAGATAAATTTAACAATAAGAACCATTGTGAACAAAAATTCATCATTAATTAGAGCACTATTTCATAATAGAATATGGAGAAAATTTCCGTAAATATTGTACATATATTTAATTTAGGATAAGCAGAGTTAAAATAAATTTCACCTTGACATTAGT
Organism: Torreya grandis; assembly: GCA_037957365.1. Taxonomy (NCBI): domain Eukaryota; kingdom Viridiplantae; phylum Streptophyta; class Pinopsida; order Cupressales; family Taxaceae; genus Torreya; species Torreya grandis. The sequence continues at coordinate 1,553,553 of JARHVA010001889.1, forward strand.
TTAAAATAGTAGTTTCCCAAAAGGTGTAAGTTACGTCAGAAGGGATGTAATTCTATGTTTTGGTATAGTGATATTTTTTAAAGTGTAATAATTTAAATAAGTATTTGTAACTTACTTGAAACCCATGACCACTTATCCAATCCCACATCTTGTTCATGAAGGTCAACCAATAATACTCTTAAATTTTTAGTGGAAGTGATAGTGGAAATGAGCTTATTGTGAATGTGAGCTTGATAAATGGTGTAGTTGGGAAGTACAATACCATAAAAAACATGAAAGTGGTGAAATATTTCAAAGTTAGATGGGTAGTGATGGTGAGGTAAAATGACAAGGTATTACAAGTGATATCATACACCATAGGTCCCATATCATACACCTGACTTAGTTTCAAGGAAACTAGTGGATTTACATGACCTACACCCACTGTAAAGGGGTATACAACTTAAAAAATGTTAGAATATTTGATTTGAAATTATCTTTTATCAATTGTGGATGAGTAAATCAAGAGATATGATTTTATTTTAGGAGGGATCCACATACAATGTGTGACTCGAATAAATGTTTCAATGTCACTAACATGAGGAAAGACATTGAGGTTATAGAGTTTATATTTATTATATAGTGTCATATCATGTCTCACTCTACAAAAATACTTAAGAATTAATAGTGGATTAAGAAACTAATGATTTTAGTTTTGATTTTTATATTTGAACAGAGTATGTATGTTGTATTATTGATAGTCATATTGTTGTTTCATGATATGTTATTATATTGGATATCATTTGCATATGTTTATACTATGCTTTATGATCATGTTGACTATGATTTCATTTAAAAATTATTTACATTACAATAGTTTATTGATGCTTATATATTGATTATTGTTATAATCTTAGATTAACTAACTATTTATTTGATTGAGGTGGTTGTAGGACCATTCCACACTCATACGTAGTATAGAGGGAGAGTATCATTGGAGAGGGGGGTAAAAATACCAACATTTGGGATTGAAAAAATTGAGTTGAACCCACACACATCATATTATAATTTATTGAGTGAAATGAATGTTGTTTGAATTATTGTTTCTAGTAATTAATGAGGCATATTTACATTGTATGATTTCATCACTTTCATGATTTTTATAGTATGTGAAGTCTATGATTTGACTAGTTGATTTAATTAACATTAGATTTGTGTTAGCTATCTTTATTTAATTATAATCTTGTCATAAATTATTTTATGTTGTATTATGTAAAAGGAAAATCAATTATGTGTTTTAATACTAGGAGAGTGTTGATTTCTTATTTAGTTTTGTTTGATTATTTTGCTTATGCCCTTTTTGGTGACTTATTAAGGAGGTAAAAAGAGTGTAAAAATAAGCCATAGAAAATTAATTAAAGGAAATTTTGAAATTTGATTATGTTTAATTATATATGACATGAAGTGAAAAGGTAATGAACTTAGGTTATTCAAGAATCATGAGAAAGAATTAGATTTTATTTGTTGCTATGATTTGGGAGTTGACTTCTCTATTTGGGGAATTCTAAGGTTTCATGGAACTGAAATGCTAGAGATATGATGAATTATTGAAGTTAATAATTATTTCCAGTCTGAGCATTAATCAATTGGAGTTACATGATGGTGAACTCATGGATTTCTAGGAGAGTTACCAAGTCATGTAAAATGTTCTTAGATTTTGGGGAAAAGAATAAGAAGAGAAAAATGGAAATAGAATGGGATATACAATATAAGGAAAAAATAATAGGAAAAATGAGATATAGACCAAAGGGGAATAAAGGATAGAATTTCACATATTGAAATGATAAGCACCACATAACCATGTTGGTTCATCTTTCATTGTTTTTAGATTTAAATGGAAGAAAAAATTTGGGTTTTGATATGGGTTTTATCATACTCATTTGAATGTGTGAAATGTTATATTTTAGCATAGATTTTAATATAAAACCTAGGGTTTCACATCTATATACCTAGGGATGGAACTCGGTTCCATCTTCAGGCCTGTAGAGTTGAGGTCAAGCTATATTAGATGAAGAATAGATCCATAAACATAATATCGAGTTTGTAGTTTAATAATTATTAAAATATTAAATGGTGAAAATAATTTTGTGTATTGTCTTATTATTTAGCATTATAGTATTGGATAAGATCCATTTTAGAAGGGAAGTAGATGGCATAAGGTTTATATAGGCTTGTGTTTCCATTTGGAACTTGAATGACCTACCATCTTTATAGAATTTGCATAAACCTAAGCATTTATGTAAATAAATTATAATATTTGTATTTGGTCATTGATGGCCTAGATTTTTTATGTCGATTGGCATAGTGTGGTGATAGGAAATAATTTTTTTGAAACTCTAAGTGTGTGTATGTGTCTATATATATAATTGGGTTTATAATTAGTTATATAAAATGCACCATGAGATATTATCCCTAAATGTATATACTTGTAAACATAGTTGTAGGCTATATTAGGGGTATCTATTTGAAATAAAGAATATAAGTTGGGTAAATAGACACACACACACACATAGTTATATGTAAATGAATCCATGTATACTTGTATGTGTGTGTTCCTATATATATATATATATATATATATATATATATATATATGCATACAAGGGTTTTTACAAATTTGTATACTATCAAATATAATGATGACATTTGAGTGCATATAATTGGTAATGTAGTTCCTTAGGAATTTATTTTATTGGTAAGTACACATGAATGTATATGAAAATACATACAAGAATAACTATATATGAAAATACATATCTAAATGAAAACTGGGTTATCTACATGAACTTATATTTGTTTATATAGATGATTTTGTATAGATATAAGTGATAACGTGAATTATGATTATGAAATATACAAGTGACCATTATCCTTAGGATTTTGAATTAGTTAAAAATATTTAGAACAAATATAAATCAATGGATTAGATGTTATATTATTAATATAGCTTGTTACCATATATAATCAATATGGAAAAACTAGTGTATAGGACATATAGGTTGTACTTGTGTATTAATATGGAACAAAACCAAAAATGATAAAGTGTAACTTATGAGTTATTTTGTGAACTCACTCATTTATAAGGTTGACTAATTTTTATAACACCATATAAATATACTTATGGAATTATGTTGAAAGTAAATACAAAGATAAGCTATGAAATGACTATAGTGTTTAGTCTTGGATTCTTGTTTTAGTCGCTTATATATTTTTAATTTTGGATATAGTTTATTTTGATAAACTTATCATACAACTATTGAGGATGAGTGAATGGAAATAATATGATTGATGAGTTATGATTATATAAACCTTACATTATTGTTTGAGTTAAGTGTAAACTCTAATATTTAATTATTCTACCTTGAATCTATATGTGAAAATTACTAAACTTGTCTCATGGATAACAAGTGTTAGATATATGAGTGTGATAGCATGTGACTCATATAACTACCTCTTAATATTAGATGATAGTTATGATTCAGTATTAGATATTTTTATGTGAGTGGAATTGATTTGGATCCTTAGATCTAATTTATATAATAAAAAATTTAGCCAAACATTGTCATTCTAATGTACTTTTTAGTTTACATGTGTATGCTAATGTCATATTAGATAAAGGATTGGTATCTATGGTATATGTAACTAATGCATGTATTATTGATTATACACACAAGATTTTTGGTTTATTTTTTGATAACTGCACTATTTTATCTACCCCTCCATGAAGGGTAGGGCCATTCTTAGTGTGGAGGTGTGCAGAAGACCATTGATCTATGATTGGATCTAAAACACTTGGATGATGCTCTCCCTATGTTAAAATATTTCAACCATTTGGGATAATACTCATGGATATATATATATATATATATATATATATATATATATATATATATATATATATATATATATATATCATTAAGATGTTTGTGAAGCTCATTTGTACTATTGTACATACTATATTGTAATTTGACTTTGTACTGAAATCTAACATGTAAATTATTATTGATGAATATTAAGCTCAATAGTGGCTAGAATATTTATAGTTAATTATGAATACTATAACAATAGTGGTTACATACTTATTTATAGTTGTATTGTGGTTTATATTAGTGATTTGATGTACTTGATTTTTTTTAATGTTCATAATATGAGAATTACTCATCTTGTAAATCTAATATTAACTTTTTAGAAATTAGATGGATCATTTTATTAACCAATGGGTTGATAAATTTTTATATTTACTACTTTAGATGAATTTAGTAGTCAAATAATGGCCTTAAAGATAGTTAAAGGTGATTTTATAAGTGTATCATTTCTATTTTAATTTTTTTAATGGTAAACTTGAGTAACCAAGTGGGGTTATAACATTATGGTATTATATCAATGGTTTAACATTCAGACCTGATTCTTTCACTAACAAAAATATGTTATTATAATTTGAGTGAGGAAAATGTCATGTGGTAAATTAAGTGGCGAGGGGAATTCAATTGTGAACCCTCAAATTGATTGTAATCAACTAGAAATAGAAAAAGTTGTAAAGCTTGATTAAATACTTGCTATCATGAATGAGACTAGAGATAAGATAAAAAATATAGAGTAAAAATTTCATGGATATAAGGAGGAAGATGAAGAGGAGGTTTTAGAGGAATAACTTATTAAATATTAAGCTCTTTAGGACCAGGGGCATGAGAAAGGTCAACAAGTAACTAGAGCTCAAATAGATACAAATATTACATGTGATATAAAGAAAGTGAACCCACCCAAGTTTGATGCTAAAATATTTGGAGATGGATCTAAAACTTGGCTCACTAAAATAAAAAAAGTATTTTAATATTCAAAATTATTCTGAGGTGACTAAGGCTATGTGGAGAGGTTACTAACTGAATGGTGGAGTAAAAACTTGGTGGGATAATAATAATCTTGAAATGAAATTTGATTCCACTACCACCACTTAGGAGTAATTTGTGACTCTTTTTAGAGCATGATGGCTACCTCATTTGTATTTTGATAAGAAATTAATAGATTCCTAGAGTATGAAACAAGGGGATTTGTTAGTAAATGAATATTAGGATCAATTCATAAAGCTCTTGAAATATGTTCCATAGTATCATAAAGATGAATGTTACTAGATCATGAAGTTAATTATGGGTTTAAAACTTCAAATTATAAGTGACGTGGATGTGCATGGAACATCCACCATGGACCAGGGATTTGAGAAGGTAGTTAAGTAGGAGAAAAAGATAAAATCACTTGCCAAGGCTAGATAAAAATTTAAAAATAAGTTTATATGTTCTAAAACACCCTTTAAAAAAAGAACTAGAAATTAAATGGAAATTTCAAGAACCAATTCAATAACTAGAATGCAAGATTCAGTAATGATTCAAGGAATATGAAACTAAGAGGTAGTTTTAGAGAAGGATTCAAGGGTGCTAATCAAACTAAGAGGAAAGGACAACCTAGTATATGATTTACATGTGGAAGAGACCATTATGCCAAGGATTGTCCTCAATGGAAGATAGATGGTAGAAATAATAATTCATCCACCTCTACATCTTTCCCTAAGTAAATTTTCAGGAGTGTATTCAGGTAACATTAGATAATCGACAAGTGGAATTTCAAGCCTCTCCCATCGAAGTATTAGGGACTATGTTTAGGAAACCCATTTTTATTTTGATAGATACATGAGCCACTAAATGCTTGATCTCTTCTATAATGTTAAGTAAATTATCTAAGAAAGTTATTTTTATGGAAAATGCTTGGTCAATTTAGTATGGGAATGAAGCCAAGGTTAAGGTTGATAGATGTCTTACTAAATTTGAAATAAAATTTCCATAATTCACCATGGTTTTTGATATTTATGCAACACCACTAGGGTCATATGATATGATACTAGGAATGAATTGGATCTCTAAACACAAAGCTAAAGTTGATTATTTTCTTAAGAAGGTTGAGTGCTTAGATGATTTGGGAAATCAAACCCAAATAGAAGGAAATTAGAGAGAGTTAAAAATTAGGCAAGTTTTAGCCATTTAGTTTAAAAAGCCTCAATGAAAGGGATGTCAAAAATTCCTATTCAAAATGGATGAAATTGGTGATGCTAAGGAACCCTATTTATAAGAATATCCTTTTATTTGAGAGTTTCAATATGTTTTTCCAAAGGAATTACTAGGGCTACCTCCTAAAAAGGGATTTTATTTCACTATTGATATCATTCCAAGGTTAGAACCATAATCGAAGGATCCCTATAAAATGACAACTGAGTTCATTGGGCTAAAGGCACAACTTCAGGAGATATCTACCAAAGGATTGATTCAACCAAGTGTTTTACCATGGGTGTACTTGTATTATTTGTCAAAAAGGATAGAACCCTTCATTTGTTCATTGACTACCAAATGCTTAATAAAGAAATAATCAAGAATATGTATCCTTTACTTTTCATTGATGACATTTTTGATCAAATACATCATGAAAGTATTTTATAAGTTTGATATTTGTATTGGGTACCATAATTTTAGAATTTTAATGGAATATATTCTAAAAATATATTTTAAGACTCGTTATAGGCATTAAGAGTTCACATTACTTCTTTTTGAACTAATTAATGCACCTAAAACATTAATGAACCTCATGAATAGTGTATTTAGGGATTACCTTGATTAGTTTTTGGTAGTATTTTTATATGATATTCTCATCTATTTATAAAGTGAAGAAGATAATGTTGAGAATTTATGCTTGGTTTTATAGTAGTTGTGGAAGCATAAAATTTATGGAAAGTTGTCCAAGTGTGATTTATTTCAAATAAGAGTAAAATACTTGGGATATATCATCTCGATAGAAAGAATTTATATAGATCCAACCAAGATTAGATCCATTATGGAGTGGTTAACACCCAAAAATTTACATGAGGTACATAGTTTTATCGGTTTAATAGTGTAATAAATGAAGTTTATACCAACCTTATCCAAGATAGATAATCCAATCACCCTTTCTTCAGTGGAAATATCATTTTTTTTTGGTATAATAAGTGTGAAGAAGCCTTTAAGTTTATGAAAAGGAGTCTTACTTCAGCACTAGTGTTGTGAATTTTGGATCCTAATGGTCACTTTGTAGTTATAATAGATTCATCAGGAGATGGTTTAAGAGGAGTTCTTATGCAAGATGGTTTAATTATAGCCTACAAATCAAGGAAATTAAAAATTTATGAGGTAAATTATGCTCCTCATGACCTATAACTAGCTGTTATAGTTCATGCTTTACAATTTTGAAGGTAGTATTTATTGGGAAAACCTTTTGAGCTTGTAATTGACAACTTGGGACTCAAATACATATTCACCTAACCTAACCTTAATGCTCATCAGAGGTAATGTTTAGAATTTTTGTTAGACTATGATATTGACATTAAATACACTAAAGGTAAAGAGAATAGAATTTTAGATAGCCTTAGTTCTAGAAGGTATATTGTGTCTTTGGCCATGATAAGAAGTAATTTTTGAGATCATGTAGTAAAATTCTCACTTGGAGATGAATTATATGAATATGTTAAGAAAACATATGCTGAAAATTCTTAAGATCATAAATACCATGGATTTCAATTTGAGAATAGAATTTTAAGGCACAATGGTAGAATATATGTACCTGAAAAAGAAAAATTGAAGAATATTGTGCTAAAATAATTGCACAGTGATCCATATTCAAGACATCCTAGAGTGACTAAGCTATTAACAAAATTAAGAACATTATGTTTCTAGAAGGGAATTAAAAAGGATGTGGTAGACTTTGTGTCTAGATTCTTGGAGTGTCAGTGAGTTAAGGATGAACATGTGAATCTTGATGGGTTTTTGTACCCACATTACATAGTATAATGGAAGTGGCAAGCTATTAACATGGATTTTGTTTAAGGATTACCTATATCCATAAATCATCATGACATGATCTTGGTAGTTGTAGATAAAATTACCAAGGTAGATTAATTTATTATAGGTAATATAATAGATGATGCATTAATGCTTTATAAAAAGTTTTTGAAATAATTTTTTAAATTGCATAGGTTTATAGAAAATATCATTTCAGATAGGGACCTTAGGAAGACCTCAAGGTTTTGATAGACTCTCAATTTAGCTTTGGGTACACAGTTGAATTTCAATATAACTTACCATCCATATAAATATGGATAAACAAATAGAGTAAATCAAATCTTAGAGGATATTTTGAGGATGTATTGTATGGAACATAAATCTAAATGGGAGGAATACATGCCATTAGTTGAGTTTGATTATAAAAAATCATACTAATTAGCTTTGAAAATGGATCTTTTGGAGACACTGTATGGTAGGAGGTGTAAAACACCAATAAACTGGGGTAAATTAGAAGATAAAGTGGTTTTTAGACATGATATGTTTGTATACATGGAATAATAAGTATATTTAATAGATAAATATTAGTTGATAGGTAGAAAATTTATGCTGATCTAAAAAAAAAAGACAATTCTCAGTTGGAGATAAAGTTTTTCTATGAGAAACCCCAAAAGAATGCTATTAAGTTTGGGAAATTAAAAAAATTACCACCAAGTTATGTGGGAACATTCAATGTTATATAATTTATTAACCTTATATCATATATAATAACATTACCTACAAACTTAGCCCAAATGCATAATATTTTTCATGTATCTTATCTTAAGAAATATATTGTTGATCCTACAAATGTTTTGGAATGGAATGCAGTATAGGTTCAGGATCCAGGGTGGTTATAGCAGAACTAATTATAATAATTTATATTCATAAGTTTAGCTTGTGAAACATAGAATTATCACAATGCAAGGTCTAGTGGGACCAATACTATGAAGATAGTGCTACATGGAAAGATGAGGAATTCTTGAGGTTGTTTCCTCATTTATTTAAATGATATTT